>CM053757.1:9250535-9269908 GCA_028658305.1 Pachyuromys duprasi | reverse complement strand
TACAAACCTGCTATGGCATACATGTAGAGGCCAGAGGACAAGCAGTGGAAGTCAGTCCTCTCCTCCCCCATGTGAGTTCCAGTTATCAAGCTTGGCGGCATGAAACTTCCCCTACTAAGCTATGTCATGAGCTCGGGCCTGCCTCTCTTCCCTACTCAACCAACTTTGTTTCTCTTTTTTAATCCTTCAAGCTAATTGGTGCTGCCCGAATAGTCCTGAATGTGGGGCCTTCCACTGGAGTATGGTAGACTTCAGGGGCCACATTCTTAAGAAAACTGACTTCCCTTCTCCCATCATCTAGCAGTTGCCAACACCTCCTTGGCTAAGGTTGGGGTTCTGTGCCTATCTCTACGTGCTGGGATTTGACCTGGCTTGAGCTTGCACTGGTGTTGTGGGTTGTTCTAACGCTGGCCCTCAAGATCTGATTACACCTATCTATTGTTTTGTGAACCTGCCTAAGACATACCTGATTGATTGATTAAACAGCCTATAACTGGGCAGGGCAGAATGGCGTAGGCGTGGCTAAGGTTCCAGGGTTTCAGAGGACAAGGGAAACAGAGGGCTGGGAAGAGAGCAGGAAAGAGGACGCCATGATGGGTTAGCATGGAGAAAAAAATCACATGAGCCCAGAGGAAGGGCTCCAATAATAGTGTAAAAAAAGGCCCAGATGAAGAACACAAGCAAGTAGCATGGGATTATGTATGGAAGGTAGACCAGATGAGGAGGATTAAGGTGGATAGCATTGGATGGGCACTGGGAGATGGATGGTGAGGCTATTGAGTTAGTGTAGTGAAATATCTGCCTGGCCCAAGTTCATATAGCAATTACAAATCTAACGCTGATGTGATAATCTTAGGGCTAATAATCAATAACATTATATAGCACAACACTCTGTTTTTTATTTACTACAACACACAGGGCTTTTAGCTCCTGTGAGTTTATATGTGCAACTGCCATGCTTTGTCCACAGACAGTTTTCCTTGTAGTCATCAACGCCTCTCACTCCATACTCTTTCTGCCCCTTCTTCAGAAATGAGCTGCATGCCTTGGGAGGAGGAAGTATATATAGATGTAGCATTTATGTGTGAGCATTCTGCAGTCCCTTATTTTCTACTGTACCTTGGCCAGCTGTGGGTCTGTATGTTAATCACCCTCTTTGAAAATAGAAGCTTCTCTGATGAGGATTGAGAATTGCATTGATCTGTGGGAGTCACTGCTCTAGAGGCGCTGGAACACGGGAGAATGAAGACAATAAATGAGATTGGCCTAAAGTTTCATGTAATATCCAATTTTATTCAGAGCATCAGACAATTTATGTTCTGAGGGGTAAGAGGAGTCACATGAGCTGGGCATGGTAGTGGACACCTTTAATCCCAGCACTCAGAGAAACCAAGGCAGGCGTATCACTGTGATCTTGAGGCCAGCCTGGTCTACAAAGTGAGTCCAGGACAGCCAAGGCTACACAGAGAAACACTGTCTCAAAAAAACAAAAACACAACACAACAAAACAAAAACAGCAAAAAAAAAAAACAGCAAAAAGAGGCGTCACATGAATAAAATGTACAGTTACAAGGGCAAGCCCCACTTGGCAGACAAGCTGCGTGGAGCAGAAACGGGTGTTTCCACAGAGGCATATAAACAAATAACAATAGCTAGTCGTACAAATAATCTGAAGTAAACTCACTCCTATCTACTACACCTGGGAGGAACATGAAAACATAATCTAAGAACAAGGCCGTGTTTTGGAAAAACTGAGGTCACAAGACTCTTGTTTTTTTGGAGTTTTCTCAAAAATCTCAGAAATCTCCTCATATGACTTCACTTGACCATGTTCCAACATCTCCCCCTTTTTCATTTTTAATAGCAGCATATCAAAGTGGTCTTGACTTGAAATGTCGCAGATAAATCTAATTGTCATCCGAGGCATAAGTATCCTATAAGCAAGCAAATTATAAACATAATTCATAATATTAAAACAGTGAAAGCACTGTGTGTAATAATCTGCCATCAAGAACAGGGATTCAGACTATGTCCAGTACTATTAATTACTATACGATCGAAAAATGTAGAAAATAACTTGAAAAGAGAGACCCATATGATTAGTAGTTTTGGTATCTTAAAGTTCATATTTTACTTAAATAGGAATACAAATGCTATACAAATAGGATTTAAATCCCAAGCGAAAATTAAACACAGTCCTTTTTCCAGATGACCAAATGAGTCAATTACAGTGCCACAGTACAGTCTTAAATGTGGAGTCATTAGTAGAAGAGCTTCACCCTTGGTGCACAGGGCCTTAACTTAGCCCTGGGTGGGCAGATTTGACTTGTGATGATATGGTCAGTACCCCCTTTTGCCTCTATCTGGAAGTTTGACTTCTGGTGACTCCCACTGTCTCCTTGCCCATCCACCATTGTCCTTGATGTCCTAGAGTTGGAGGAGCTGAAGAGGAATCTATGTTTCAGTAGGTTTGTCTGCAATGACAGGTATGTACGCCTTGATTTTCTCCTGGAGAAGCAAAAATAGGACAGGTTAGCGCATCAGCTTGCTTATTTCCTTCTACAATAAAACCAGGGAGGGTAGAGTATGTGTGAGTATGAGTAATAAACAAAGGATGTGTCCAGGTTTTAACCAGATGTTGTAGTTCTCCTAATAATAGAAGCATAACAGAATGTGAAGACAAATGTAAAGCACTTTCTATTGCTAAAACTAATCCTACAACAAAAACAGAATCTGAATCAATATTTAAGAGTTTATGAATTAGCTATAATAGATGAATCAAAACAGCCAGTTCCACCTGTTGGGCTGAAGAAATAGAAGAATTAATAGATTGATGAATATCTGGACTATGAATTCATCCTATACCATTAGACGAGCCGTCAATAAAATAAGTATCTGCCTATGGAAAGGGAGAAGGTTGAACAATTTTTTGATCATAATTTAAGTTCACATGAGAAAATACCATAGCTTACCAGCTAGCCAGTTGTAGTAAAAAATCTGAACTAAACTCATTCCTATCCACTACACCTGGAAAAGCATAATCCAAGAACAGTTCCATGCTTTGAAGAAAGTTAGGTCACCAGACTCTTCTTGTTTTCTTGAAGTTTTCTCAAAAGCACTCAGAATTCTCATATGACTCCATTCTTGGACTGTGTTCCAACATGTGGAGATAATTTAAGTCATTAGGAATTGGTTTAATATTATGTCCATTTAGCAAAAATAATAGTAGTAGGTTCTGCCCTAGGGCTTATGGCCAGCCTAGCTATAAGTTTTTGGACCAGTAATAGGCTGGCTATGGGTTTCATCTTCTGGAGTGAGTAGGCTTTAAATCCAATCAGCAAGTGTTCGGTCACTCCCATGCTGTTTGTGCCACGATTGGATCAGTCGCATACCTTGCCAGGCCAGATGATATTGTATCTCATAGGGTTCAGAGCTGGGTAAGATGGATGATTGCTTTTCTCCTCTATTAGCATGTATAGCAACTTCGAGCACTATGAAATCTAGCCAGTACAGCTGATGCTTTCAGATCGGTTTTTAATTTTTGTTTATTGTTATTGATTATTTGTGGATAATAAGTGTGTAAATATGGGCATATTCATGCCATAGTGCTTGTGTCAAAGTTAGAGGACAATGCCTGGAAATTGATTCTCTCCTTCCAGTTTTACATGGGTTCCATGGTCAAGGCCATGTCTTCAGGCTTGAGAGGCAAGTTCTTTTACCCTCTTAACCAAATCTTGCCTGCCCTCAAACTGACTTTTGAAGTGTCTGTCCCAATTATCAACAGTAAACCAAAATATTATGAGAACCAATGGGTCTGTAAGAATCCTCTGCAACACAACACTTAGTATTGTCACGCTTAGCTTATGCTGAGCAATTGTAAGTTAATGAGTATCACACGATTAGTAGTAGAATTTTCACAGTGATGCCAATCATCTTTTTATAGATAATTTTGAGGTTTGGACCCTAAGAGAGATGAGAAAGAAGAGGAAGAGAGGAAGAGGAGAAAAGATAGAAGGAAGGAGAGAGGGAGGGAGGGAGAGAAGAAAGGAAGGAACAAAGGAAACAGAAAAGCTACATGAGGAATTGCTTCTGTCCTTCTCCCCGGTCATTCCTGAGGGTCAAACCCAGGTGGCTCGGCAGCAGGTGCCTTTCCCCCTGAGGCATCTTCGCCACTCCCTTCTCGAACAGCTGTCTCACTGCTAAGACTTTATCCATAGTCCTAATGTGCAGCAGGGCCAGACACTCTCTCTTGCTTTTCTTCAAATGTTTTCTAGTGACTTCCAGCTCCAAAGAACATTTAGAATCATCTTATCAAGCTCTGTAAAAAATTGCCGTGGCCTTGAATCTACATTCAGTCTTCGTATTACCCATGAGTATAGCATGTCTCTCTGCCTGGTTAGCCTCTTTTAATATCTCTTAACAAAATTTTATCATTTTCCAAGCATGGATCACAGATACATCTTATTCAAATTATTTTAAGATATTTCACATTATCTGATACTGTTGAATTTCTTCTCTTTCGCTTACATCTTCGGCTTTAGCATGTTAAGTGCAACCAGGATTCTCACTTGAATGTGATATTTAGGGACATGGTTAAATCCCATTTCAAACAACTTAACTGTGACTTCTATATTATCGCCTTGCAATTTTAAAATCATGACAGTTCCTTTTTTCTGATCCCTATGTTTTCAGTTTTTTTCTTTCTTAATAAAGTTATTCTGGAAGCCTTCTCATACATCGTTGGATGTGGTGTTGGCATTGAGTCCCCTTGTTGTATTGTGTCGCATAAGGGAATAGTTTTAATATTTTGGGGGGTGTGTGTGTATGTGTGTTATTAAGGATCAAGCCTGTGGTCTCATGTATGCAACCTGAGTGCCCCACCGGTGAGCTACATCACAGCCATCTAATGTTTGTGGATTTGCAGCTGGATTCCTGGAGTCCCTCTAACCAACCACATATGTTCTCATTTCTGTGTCTCTTTAGAGCACTTAAACTGATTCTTCTCCTTTTAGCTTCAACAAATTAGATACTGTTGTCAGAATATTTATGAACTATAAAGCACAAGAAGATGTGAGCCTTGATTCTGTCATCGGCAGCTAAGGGAGAAGGGCTGCACATTCCAGGCCAGCCTGGACAACTGCTTCTCAAAAGCAAGCAAGAGTTTAGGGTATCTTTTAAAAGTTTACAGTCAATCCAGTTTTGGTTTACCCTGCCTTGTTTTCTTTCTTTCTTCCTTTTATTTTTATTTATATATTTTATTTTAAGATTGCAATTATTTATGCATTTGTGTTTGTGTGACGTACAGCATGCCTCATGTATGAAAGTCAGTGACAGCTACCCTTTGGCCACATGGCTCCCAGGGTTCAAACTCAAGTCATCAGACTTGGCGACAAGCACCTGCATCCATAGACCATCTCACCAGCTCATCTTTCTTTTATGTTTGTTTTGTTTTCAGAGATAGCCCAGTGTAGAACTCTCAGAAATCCTTCTGCCTCAGACTTCTAGAGTTGGGATTACAGGCATGCACCACTACAAGTATCCGAACTCTTTTTGTTTTCTTGTAATTTGCTAGGAAAGTTGTAAGATGCTTTGAGCTAAATCGCCAGAGAAGTCCCAAGTCATATCACAGCAGGAGCTTGGAGACAGTTGAGAAGCTGGTGCTGAAGATGGGACCCAGAATTTACACACATCAGGCGAACGCTCTGCCATTGCATCCCCAGCCCTTTAAGCTCCAAACGTGAGGCCAATAGGATGGTAGAATTGTTTGCCATGTCTGATGACCTGAGCTGGGTCACACGCGGAAGAAGAGAACCAACTGTAAAGCTGTCCTCCGACCTCCACACGAGCGTTGTGGTACACATACTACGTGTACACATACACAATTAATAAATAATAAATTAATGCTGATTTTAAAGAATAACTTTTAAAAGGTAGCATTGCGAAGCCCTCAGTTAAATAAATGAATAAATAAATAAGTAAATAAGTAAATAAATAAAGTAAGTTAAAAAAATGGCAAAGAAGCTGGGCATGGTGGCACATGCCTTTAATCCCTGCACTCAGGGAGGCAAAGGCATATGGATTTGCTGTGAGTTCAAGGCTAGCCTGGTATACAAAGCAAGTCCAGGACAGCCAAGGCTATTACACAAAGAAACCCTGTCTCTAAAAAAATAACAAAAAATAAAAAGGCAAAGAAATAATAAATATTTTTTACAATGAAGTGCTATTAACCCACTATTTATGGGAGTCAGTTCTCTCCTTCCACCAATGTGGTCCCTGAGATCAGACTTAGGGCACCAGGCTTGGTGGCAAGCACCTTTACCCACTCAGCCATCTTGCTGACCCCTACCTATTAAAATTAAAGTAACATATGTCATTAATTTCTATTTCTTCTGTTTCTTTCGATATTTTTGAATGTCTTCTCTATTTTTCAAAGTGTAAACATTTACAATGTTCTCTTCTCTGTTCCTTTCATAATATAGCACACTAAAATGAATTTAACTTAAAATTGAATTTATTTCTAATTAAATTTCAAACATATCAAGTTTCAATTTACATCACAGCAAGGAAATCTGAAATCCTAATGAAACATGAAAAGAGACTGAAGAAGGCTTGGCTCACTGGAACTGTCCTTTCCTGGAAAATTTTGGTTTTCTCGGGAATCATTTGGGATAAATGAGCGAACATCAGTTCACATTCAAGGCCAACATGAAACATATTAAGAAATTCAAAGGGAGGAAAGTTAATCCCCCCACAGTGGATCCCTACAGTGGATCATATCATCAAGATATCAAGATTTGATACGTAGGAAATTGTAAAGAAGTGACCTATAAAGTCAGCGCTGTCAGAAGCTCTGGGCAGGGCGGTGGCTGCTACGTAAAGTGCTTGCTGTGCATGCATGAGGACCTGAATTTGGGTCCCCAGCCCATGTACAGAGCCAGGTCGTATAGCACATGTTTCTAAGCCCAGCACTAGGGAGAGGGAGGGAGATGAGGGGTTCCCAGGAGCTTGCTCACTGGCAACTCCAGCCAATCGGGGAGGTCCAGACTCAGGGCAGAGTCCTGGGAGAGGAGCCTCCAAGACTGCTTTGACCTAGATGTTGAAGTCTGGGATTGAACAGGGATTGTGCTGAGATGTTAACCCTGCTGGGATGCAGCTCAGTGCTGCAGTGCCCGGTGGCTATGAGCAAGGCCCTGGATTCCATCTCTACCATTGAAAACAAACAACCGTTATTTAAAAAGTATCAACATAGATGCAACAAGATGGCTGGGTGGGTGAGTGTACTTGATGCCAAACCTGACGTCTCAGAGCTCAATCCCCCAGCCCCACATGGGGGAGTGAACTAACCCCCAGAAGCCATCCTCTGATCACCAAACAATGACGTGATATGCACATGTCAGCCCCAGCCCCTCCATAAAATAATATACCAATGTTAAACCATTTCACAATCAAGTAAGGGCAGCATAATTACTTAGGGTGATCAATGTGCCTGTTGGACATACATGTATTTGGGAAGGGGTGCTGGACATCACACTTAGGACCACATACAGACTACACAGGCATTTATGACTGAATAGCATGAAGCTGGGTAGAGTCTTGTCACTAAGAAGCCTTAGTATGAACAATTCAGGTAAAGCAAAACATTCTATGAGAAACACTGGAAGAGGCTGAAGACATGGCTCAGTGGTTAAGATCACTGGCCACTTCCTCAGAAGACCCAGGTTTGAGTTCCAGGGCTCACATGGCCACTCACAACTGACTGTGTAGGTCCAAGGCCAAGGCAGCCTGATGACCTTTTCTGGCCTCTGTGGACACTGCATACACACGGTGCACAGACATACATGTATCATGGCTGGGAAGCTTTGTGGGCGCAGACAGGAATCAGGGAGCAACAGGATGGAAATTCTGCAGCTTAGGGAGGAAGGAGGAATATCCCGAGACCAGGTTCTGGCGGGACTCACAGACAGAGAGCAGTTTTATAGCAGTTCCTAGCTGTGTGTGTTTTCGTTCTTGATTATAATAAACATAACTTGTTGAATTTGGGCTATGGAAAAGCAAGCCTGGAAAAGAAAATGAAACCTCCAGTCCCATCACAGTTCTTCTTTGTTCGCATCGAGTATCTCATCTCTTGATAAAGTGTTCGTTCTCCTGAAAGGCCAGAACTCTTGGAATGGCCAAGCATTGTAAGCCAGGATCTACCCTGCTTCCCCCCCACTAGGCAGTGTTGGTTCTCTTAACCTTGGGTTTCATTTTTGAATTCATGTTTATATGCATGCACGTCCCACAGTCATTCCTCGAGTGTCATCCACCTTGTGTTTTGACACATTGTCTCTCACCAGCCTGTGACTCATCTTAAGCATTTAATTGAAGAGCTATTTACCCTGGCCCAAACAGTCCCATACTGTCCAGTTTGCACTTCCAGGCTGTTCTTTTCTAGAAACAGAGATGAAATGGGCATCTTTTGCAATAAACCGTTGTACACAGTCATGATCGCTTTCTCAGGATAAGTGAGAATTCTAAAACAAAGATATGAACGCACTTTCCCAAAAAGGTCTTACACTGGGCCAGCATGATCGCTCAGTAGGTAAAGATAAAGCCTCGAAGCCAAAGGACCTGATTCAATCCCTGGGACTCCATGATGGGAAAAAAACCAAAACCAACCAACCAACCAAACAAACAAACAAACAAAAACCAACTCTCAGAAGGTGTCGTCTGACCTCCACACATGCCCCATCACACGTGGGTGGCCACACACATGCAACAAATAAGTTCAATGCGATGTGTGAAGGGTTTTGTTAGCTCACACTCATTAATGGAAGCACATCTCTCTCAGCATCCCTGTTGAGCACAGTCACCGTGGCTTCCCTCGTTGTCTCTAAGGCCACACAGTCTCATTATTCCAGTGAGTAATGTCTTCAGTTACTAATGAGACAGCCTCATGTTTCTTTACCGTCAGTGTTTGCTCGTTTCTGGGGCGTGTGAGTGTGCCTGTGGGCACAGTGCGTATAGCCTAGCAGTGTTGTTCCTCCTTTCAGCTTGTAAGTGTTCACTGAGTTTTTATTTGTACGGATTATGGCCATTAAGAATACTGTTTAAACGTGTCAAACCTTTTTCTCAATTTGTCTTATTTTTTGTTGTTATTGTTGGTTTGGTTGGTTGTTTTTTGTTTGTTTGTTTACTATTTTTGCATTTACCATTAAATGCTTTTAAATCTCATTGTTTTTCAGTTCCCTTTTTGTTTGATATGTAAAATACATCTACATGGGTCTTTTATAGGGCGGTGAGCTAGCTCTATTTGTTGTATTTCCTTTACTTGCTGAGCTGCTTTATTTCATGTTGTTTTGGGGGTACTGGAGCTGAACCCGGGACTTCTGCATGCTAGACAAGCAATGCACAAGGGCGGCAGCACCAGGATAGCCTGTTGGTTTCAGCTGACACCTTTGTCATGTTGCATTGACATCTGCAGCTAGGTGTGTCTCTGGCTTTCCACTCGTCCCTCTGGTCCTGTACTCCTGAGTCTAATGGTCATTCTTTGCTCTAGTTTAGCTCTGTCACTGTGATAGATACAGCCTGACAGAAACAAATTAGGTTCAAATGGCAGTTCTCAGAGTCTCTCACTTCAGGGAGCTTGAAGTGTTTGGTCACCCCATCCTCAGTCAGGCGTGGGAAGATGATGCCACAGGCTCACTTGCTTGCACTTGGCTATATTTCTTCACTTTTTAAGAATTCTGTTTTAAATTTTATCTTATGTGTATTTTTGTCTGCATTTACATCTACACGCCACTTGTGTGCCTGGTCCCCTGGAACTGGAGTTACAGATGGCTGTGAGCTGCCACGTGGTGCTGAGAATTGAACCTGGGTCCTCTGAAGAGTAGGCTGTGCTCGTAACCACAGAGCTGGTGTTCCAGCCCCCGTTTCTCCACGCTTACACTGTTCAGAACTCCCCTACCCAGGGAATGGTGATACCTGCTGCAGGATGAGTCTTCCTGTTTCCATTGATTTAGTTAAGACAGGGTCACAGCCAACCAACGAAGACAACCCCTCACTGAGACTGTCAGATGACTTGCCAAATTAGCAAAGTCTGCAATAAATGCAAACCATTGGCTGAATAGATGTCACTCCATCACAATAGCCTTGAAATTTGTCTTAGCTTACTAGCCATCCTGAAACATTTATTCTTTGAGATGCTGAATGCTTAATATTATTTTTCTGCTTATTTTTTATTGTTTGTTTTTTAGATGGTGTCTCACTGTGTGTTCCTGGTTGACTTGAAACTTACTCTGTAGACCAAGCTGGCCTCGACCTCAAAGAGACTCCTATGCCTCCTGAGTGCTGTTTTGTTGTTGTTGCTATTGTTTGAGACAGAGTCTCGTCCATTGCCAGGATGTCCTAGAGTTCACTGTGTCGGCCAGCCTGGCCTCGAACTCACAGCAGTTCTTCTGCCTCAGCTTCCTGAGTGTTTGGATGATAGGTGTGAACTATTGTACCTCAGAAGATTTTATATTACATTTATGTATTTATTTATCTACCCTTGATTCTTTTAAATTATCTGCAAAATGTCAGCACTTTTTTTTTTTAAAGCATAAAGGTCTTTCAGTGTTGAAAATGAACAGAACTGTTTTAAACACCAGGCAAGTCAAATACAGTGTCTGGTGGTTAGATTTAGAGTTCACAGTATCTCCTACGTTGGCTAGAACTTCTAAAGTCTAAGAATGTACTGAATCAGAGAAGCAGGCTTTTAGGACAGGGAGATGGCTCAGTGGGTGAAGTCTGCCAAGCCACCATAACCCAAATTTGATCTCTGGAGTGGAAGGAGAAAAGCAACACTCAAAGTTGTTCTCTGATTTATACACATGTGCTGTGGAGCACATGCACACACACACACTCATGCACACAAATAACTAAATAAAATAAAATGTAATTTAAAAGATAACGCCAGGCTTTCTTGTCTGTCCTGCCCTCTATTCACAGGGTGAAGGAGCCCACCCAAAAACTAGAAAACTTACACCTCTTCCTGCAGTCTGCATCCTGGTGACACCAACACAACCCGGGGCATGTGGGCTGCTTTAACGAAGCAGCTATCACGCTGTTACAGTCCGGACACAGAAGGGGACCCTGCCCTGCCTCCCTGTGGCTCTGGGGTCTCCTCGCTATCCGGGCATTACCTGATGGCCATCATCTCATGCCAGCCTCTGCTGTCATTCCCATGAGCTCTCTGTTCAGATGAGGGCACCAGCTGCTGCACATTTAGTCCTGTAGGATTCCCCTCCTCATAGTTACATCTGCAGAGACCCTATTTCCAAGTGCAGCTGTAGCCGGGGGTGGACCTGGGCTTTGTGGGGCACTCCTCAGCCCACTACTTTAGTCCTGGGCAAGTGCGCCCTGTGCTGTTCTGTCTCCTTGATGTTTGTTTATCAGAGCAGCGTTCCTTTTATAGAGCTAATTGGGATTTTTTCTTTCCATTTTTTATTTTAATTTTTATTAATTACACTTTATTCACTTTTTATCCCCCCGTGGCCCCCTCCCTCCTCCCTTCCCAATCCTACCCTTCCTCCCCCTTCTCCACACATGCCCCTCCCCAAGTCCACTGATAGGGGAGGTCTTCCTTTCCTTCCTTCTGTTCCTAGTCTATCAGGTCTCACCAGGAGTAGCTGCAAGGGATTTTTTAAAAATATATATATATATACTCTGAATCCTTGAGAAAATGCTTATTCCTTTTATGTGACAGGTTTGCCCGTTCACTCCCTGCTTGGAGTTTTTGTTTAGTTTTGGTTTGGTTGTTGAGTTAGGGTCTCAAATATTATCCAACCTGTCCTTGAATTGCTGCCTCCATCCCCCAAGCCAGGATGACCCACCAGTTAAGCTGTGCTGTTGCTCTCACTCTGTGTGTGCCTCTGCTTCCCATTTCTGCGATTACAAACTTGTATGGCTTTGCCTGGCTTTGTATGTGATGTTGAAGACCCTAATCGCTGCCTCAAGCTTGTTTAGCATGCACCTGATCGACTGAGCTAGGCCCTAGCCCATGGTCTCTCTCTCTCTCTTTTTAAAATGAGTTCTATATCTGTCTTTGTGACTTAGGTGTGTTTCTTGTATGCAACAGATTGTTAGGTCTTATTTATGTATCCATTCTGTTAATCTGTGTCTTTTTATTGGAGAGTTGAGTCCATTGATGTAGTTAGCTTTCCTGGGTTGTATTTTTCCCTAGAACCCTTGCACAGGTGTAGCTCATGGCAGCTCAGTGTCCAAGAGGGTTCCCCAGTAATAGGAACAGGGACTGTCTCTGACATGAACTCAGTGGCTGGCTCTTTGATCATCTCCACCTGAGGGGGAGCAGCCTTACCAGGCCACAGAGGAAGACAAAGAAGCCAGTCCTGAGGAGACCTGATAGGCTAGGGTCACATGGAAGGGGAAGAGGACCTCCCCTATCATTGGACTAGAGGAGGGGCATGGAGGAGATGAGGGAGGGTAGGATTGGGAGGGAATGGGGGAGGGGGCTACATTGGGGACACAAAGTGAATAAATTATAATTAATAAAAATTAAATTAAAAAAATTTTAAGTGAGTTCTATAACTTTCTGCCTCATTGGATCTTTTCCCCTTCCTGTGCAGGTTTAACTGTTTTATTTTAGTCAATGTTTAAGCAACATAAATTATAAAAAGTATGCTTTCAACTTTAATCTCCCACATCTGTTTGGAAGCCCTTTTGAATTCTAGCATTATTTATGCCTACTTTCCTTTTTCACATGTGACCTTGCTAAAGGTTTGTCTCTTTTATGAGTTTTTTAGAAGCACTTGCTGCTCTCTGATTTATCTTATCAATTCAATGGCTTTCTGGTTTATAGTTTACTTTGCTTTCTCTATCTTCTCTTTTTTTATTTCTAACATTTGTTACTGTCTGTCTTCATTTTTAAAGTCAGTTCCTCATAAGGTATTTTCCCAACTCTTTTTTTTTCTTATTTTTAATACTTTATTGTGGAAAATTTCAAGTATCTACCCAAGTAGAAATAACAGATTACTGTGTTTACCAGCTAAGCTTCAAGTGTGTGTGTGTGTGTGTGTGTGTCAGCTCTTTTTTGTTTTTATTTTTAAAGACAGGCTTTCTCTGTGTAGCCTTGGCTGTTGTGGACTCTCTTTGTAGATTGGGCTGATTTCAAACTCACAGAGATCTGCCTGCTTCTACCTCCCCAAGTACTGGGATCACAGGCGTGCACCACCTGGCCAGCTTCAACTCTTATTAAATACAAAACCACATGGACTTTGTCCTTTCTCCATCAAGTGGCCAGAGGGAGGAAGACACTGAAGGCACACTGTAGGAAAGATGGACCCTGGGACTGACCCTGACCGGATACCTAAACACTAGTTTTTCAGATAAAACCATCCCTCTTTATTCTTGCCTCCTTGACCACAGAGCCAAGGCAGCTAGCTCCTAGTCAAAGGCTGTGTGTGACTTTTCCAGAGGAGACGTGACGTAAATGTCCACTCACCACAGAAAGAGCACCACCAACAAAAATGTGTCAAAATCCAGCTTGGCAAACCAGGGAGTATATTGGAGCTGCTTACAGGAGTATGGGAAGGAGCGTGGACGACTGGAAGGCATGTGAAAGCCCAGCACAGCTAAGGACTGTGAAACTAGAGCTGCACTGTGAGGCTAGCCTCCATCTTCCCAGCAGCCATGGGAACACTGGCTCTTCCGAGTATATCTGGGTCTGTATGCTTTTTCATCTTATTTGAGGGACCCTGGGCTAATGTGGCACTGTTTGGGGATCACTGGAGCCAGCCTGAGAATGCGGTGTGTGTAAGTGGCAAATCAGCTGTTTCTCAAACAGTTGCACAAGAGCATGCTTGCAACCTTACCTTAACTTTCTTGGTTATCCATCTTCAGCCTCTGCCTCTGGTCAAGCTGATGGAATGGTCTCACTGAAGAGCATGAAGAAGGTTTACCTGTCGGGCAGTGGTGGCACACATATACTGTTCCAGCACTTGGGAGGCTAAGGCAGGAGGAGCATGAGGTCCAGAGTGAGGTCCTGTCAAAACAGAGGAGGAGGAGGAGGAGGAGGAGGAGGAGGAGGAGGAGATAAAACAGGACAGGGAAAAGAAAGAGCAGAGGTGATGAGAGTTGGCTGAAAGTATTAAACTGTCATGCCAGCCTGGAAAAGCTGTGTCCATCTTCCTCACTCAGATGGTTTTTCAAAAGCAGCTGAAAATGTTTCACTGTCTCTGTTAGTGTAGTTTGGGGGTTGGGATGTGTAGTGACTTGACTCTCAGTCTGAGCAGCTCAAGCGTAGTGGTTGCTGTGTGAGGCCTCTCTGGAGGCATGCTGGACCTTATCATGGAGACTGAGGAAGACCTCTCCTGATGCCTGATCTCTAGGGGAGCTTGATGAAAGACAATGAGCCGGCCACTGTACAAAGGGAATTCACATCTGCAGGGTGGAAGAAAGGAGACCTGCCAGTCCCCAGACTGCAGATCTTTACTTCTTTAATTTGCTCTTCTTTTCATTGTCTGCATGTGTAGTATGTATGCATGCCTGAGTGGCCACACGTGTATTCAAATGGAGGCCTGAGGTTGTTGCTTAGAGTCTTCCTTGATTTTCCCCCACTTTATTCACCTCGGTAGGGTCTCCCCATCAAACCCAGAGCTCACAAACATGGGTAGTCTTGCTAGCCAGTTGTCTCTACCTCTGCAGGCTGGAATTAGGGGTGGATCACCACACCCACCCAGCATTTAAATGGGTCCTGATGACCCAAATTCAGGTTCTCTTGCTTTCATGAAAATCACATTAAGCTCTAGACCCCCTCGCACTCTGAGCTTCACTTTAATCAACCATTGTGAAATGTCCTCAATTTTATCCCATTCCGAAATTAACACGGCATTTACAGAGCTTTGGACATGTGCCAAACGTTGTGTTTGTGTTCTTTTTAAATGGCTTTATTGGAATAGAATTTACATCCCATAAGATTGACCATTACAAGCATTCTTTGGGAGGCAGACGCAGGTGGATCTCTGTGAGTCTGAGACCAACCTGGTCTACATAACAAGTTTCAAGACAGCCTGGACTCTGTAGAGAGACCTTGCCTCAAACACAAAACAAAACAATAAATTATTAAGTATCTGATTCAAAGATTTAAAAAAAATTGTAGAGTTGCACAGCCATTCTTATAGTCCAGTTTTAGACTATGTCTCCACCGCCCCAAGCTCCCTTACACATATCCCACTTTCAGCTCTAATTAGCCATTGTTTGCCTTCTCTCCCTGCATGTTTGTCATTATGAGGAATTTCGTGAAGATTTAATTATGCAATATAGAGTATTTTTGTGTCCATGTGAGTTCTTTCACTTGGTAGAGTGTTTTTGAGGTTCATTCATGTTGTAGTATGTATCAGTATTTTAATTTTTTATTGTTGAGTAATATGTCATTGTATATTCATTCACAAATTGATGGGTCACTTCAGCTTTTTAACTATTATGAATAATAATGTTAATTATTATATTAATAATGTAATAATGTTAATAATAATGAATAATGTTAATTATTACACTTCAGCTTTTTAACTATTAGTTAATAATGTTAATTACTTACATTTAACTTTAAATAAACTGTCAAACTTTTATAAAGTGACCGTATTATTTTATATTCCCAGCATCAATATACAAGGATTCTGGCTTCCCTACATCATTGCTAATACCTGATATTGTCTCTATTTTTACTAGAGTCTATCGTATGGGTAGAATAGGTCAGGTATAGTTAGGTATACTTAGGTATAGTTTTTTGGGGGGATCTTTTTCTTACACAAATATTGCTGTAGTCAGGATAGTCCATGTTATGCTGTGGTATCAAACAGCTCCAAACCTCAAGGCTTCAAATGAAAAGGTTTGTTTCTCACTCTTACTGCATGTCTAGGGACAGTGGGAACCAGAGGAGAGGTGGCACTCATCAACGACTCAGGGAGGGACTCCTCTTTGGCCACACACATTAACATGGCTTCCAGTTGTAAAACAGACTACAAACATCAGCATGGTCTCTGGCGGCAACAGAGACCCCAAATACCAACACAACCTCCAGAGGCAACAGGGCCCAAGAACATCAACACGGCCTCCATAGGTAGCACAGATCACGGTCGCTAACATGGCCTCTGGGGCAACACAGACTATGGATATCCACACGGCCTCCATTGGCATCACAAACCATGGGCATCAACACAGCCTGTAGCAGCAGCATGGACCAGAGATGTCAGCACGGCCCATGGCTGCAGCAGGGATAATGGGCACCAACATGGCCTCTGGCAGCAGCATGGACCACAGAGACTTTTCAAGGAGGCCCAACCCTAAAAGTGAACCATTCTCCATCTCGGACATCCTGTAGTTGCACAGAGCCATGACAACCATGTGGCTGGGCAGCGAGTGCAGAGGTAGAGCCTGCCTGAGCTCTTGAATGCTGCACCCCATTCTGATGGCCCTGCTCAGCCAACACACACATCACCTGCACTCTAGTGACAGATTTATTGCAATGAGCCATTGATCTGATTCAAAGTTTCTGGCTCCAGAAACACCAAAAATACTGGTCTGTAGCTGAGACTCATTTCACATATCCTGCTGCCCAGAGTCAGGGTGATCCTGTGGTTGGGTAGGGTTCCTGGGAGCAGGAGAATTCCAGGCCACTGCATACCTCTCTGTGTGGGCCATCTGGCTGGCTCACCATCGTGGTTGCAGCATTCGGGCAACCAGCATTCGGGTTGCTGCCACAGAGCTCTCTTCCCTCCAGCATGGCGGCCGTCACAGGCTACAGCAGTGGCTACTCCATGCTGAAGATCCAGAACACTGGCCTGCCACTCCCAGTGGGCCAAGGGCCACCCGTACTCAGCCATGGCGCGTTCCTTTGTTTGATGCAGCTGTGCCTTGCATACCCTTTGCAGCCTCGTCTCTAGTTTCTCCACTCTCCTCCGAGGCTCTGCTCTGTCATCTTTCCTTCCAATTTCCTGAGATGACTTTTTAAAAGCATCTTCCCATAAGACCTGACTTTTTTGAGTTGTTTTGGAACAACAAGCGCTGCAGACTCCACCTTAGCCAGTGTCTCTCCTCAGAGCCTCTATGGGTCTCTCGGGCTCTTCGGGGCTGTTCCATGGTCCTGCGGGCACCGGTGGGCACTGACAATTTGAATCCTTCTAAAAAAAAAAATGAGACAGGATCTCTTATAGGCCTGGAATTTGCCAAGTAGAATACGTTGGTTGGCCGGTAAGTTCCTGGAGCCTGCCTGTCTTTGCCTCTGCAATGCCGGGATTACAAGTGTACTGCTCCTGGCTTAGGGGTGGAAATATTTAAGACAGGCTCTCACTTTGCAGCCCTGGCTGTCCTGGAAGCCAGGTGCTTCCTGCCTCAGCCAGGATCGTAAGCATGTGCCAGCATGCCTGGCTCACTATCATCTTTGTCCAGTTTAAGAAACTGAATTGCAGATCCTAACCTGGCAATATTTCACTAACATGCTGAACCCAGGCTGCCTGATTCATAAGCCTGCATCTCTCATGTACATAAAGGTCTCATCAAGACAGTTATCGTAAGTAGAGTTCTGAGACATCTTCCCTGTGGCAGGAGATGGAAAACTAGCATCGGCTTTTTTGTACCTACCTTGGGATAGTCTCACCTCTACAGAAATCTCTCTTGGCCTCTTTGTGACCTTGTAAAATGCACTCCCAAGCTTTAGTGTCCTCCTTTGTAAAGGACAATCATAGAAGAGCTACCAGAGGGAACGTTAGGACTGAATCAGAAAATACCTTAAAGTGTTTGGCCCTCAGCAAGTAGTGCTTGTGCCAATATGTGAATAGCACTGTGGTCACAAGGTAGCTAGAAATGGGCATCTTTAGATTTGGAGAGTGAGGATTTGTTTGTCCTTGAACCATATTCTTGGTTTGTTTCCCAGGTAGCCTAGACTAACATTGAACTTGCAATCCTCCTGCTTCAATCTCCTGAGTCCTGAGACTACAGGCTTGAACCACCATGCCACACTTTGAATGAACTCTTAATTGAAGGCATTCTTGGATAGCTGACTCTACCTTGTAAGGTCTGGGAGCAATACACCTTCTCTTATCAAGTTGGTTTTGTCAGGTAGTAAGTTAATGCAACAAGGAAAGTCACTAGTAGAACTATGCTAGCTTCTATTCTGTTGCTGTGATTTAAGAAAAAACACAAACAGAAACAACAAACAAACAAAACCACCCTGACTAAAGAATGACTTATGTGAGAACAGGTTTATTTGGCTTCTAGCACCAGGTCACAGTCCAGCATTGAGGGGAAGTCAAGGCAGAAGCTTGAAGCACCTGGTCACATTATGTCCTCAGTCAAGAGCAAAGCAAGAAATGAATGCACACATGCCTATACTCAGTTCACCCGGGACCTAAACCCAGGGAGTAGCACCACCCACAGTGGACTGGGATTTTGCACATTTATTGACACAACCAACACAATCTACCACAAACAGGCCCACAGACTAACCTAATTTCCACAAGCCCTATTGACACTCTTTTTCCAGGTGATTCTAGATTGTGTCAAGTTAACAAAACTGTCACAAAGCCTGAGACCTGTCAACAGGCTCCACCTTTCAAAGGTTCCGTTATCTCCCAATAGCACCATAATGAGGGCCAAACATTAAGCACGTGAACATATAGACCCAAATCATAGCAGCTGCCTTACAACTGTCTCTCACCGTCTGAATGGTCAGAAGGAAAACCCCACATATCCCTGCACCTCCAGGGAACTCAGAACAAACTCTCTGCAGCCTCTTGAATGGATGGGCAGAAGAAGTAAAAATACCCCTAACTTTTGTTTTGTGTTTGATAGGAAACAAAGGACAGGCTAGTATCTGAAACAAAACAAAACAAAACAAAAAAACTCCTCTTAAGATTCTCTAATACTGATTGATTCTTTTATATTCTGCTTGTGATGAGGGATGTGTAATACCAGAAGGATTACAAGTGACAAGAAAAATTCCCAGGTGCTGCCTGTGAAAACCAACATCCTTATCCTATGTCTTAGTTACTTTTCTATTACTGTCATGTAATTTCCCAACAAAAGCAACTTAAGGAAGAAAGGTTATTTTATGTCACAATTCAAGAATACAGTCCATCATATCAGGAACTCAAGACAGCAGGAGCTTGAAGCAGCTGGTCTCGTTGCACCCACAATCAGGAAACAGAGAAATGCATGCTGCGGCTCAGTTCCCTTTCCGCATCTACACAGTCCGGATTACAGCCTGGGAACAGTGCCACCCTATGGGTGCCTTGTGCCAGGACATCAGGCATTTCCAAAGGCCCAGGTTCTGTCAAACTGACAACTAATTCACCATCACAATTGGAAAGTCCCTTTGCAATTTGTTTGTTTGTTTTTTT
>CM053757.1:9216250-9250435 GCA_028658305.1 Pachyuromys duprasi | reverse complement strand
TTTTGGCTCTGTTGCTCTCCTTGTGGAGCTCCTGTCCTTTGCAATTTTTATGGCTTTAAATCACCATACCCTCTAATTTCCTAATTTACTCTCTCTGATGTGTAAAGCAGAGACACTGTGTTTACTTAGTGGGATTTCAGGAGATGAGGTCATACAGCTGCTGAACACAAACACTAAGCAGAGAAGCTGATATAGCAAAACCCCAGATACATGTTGACAATATTCACTCAGCTCCTCTGTCCCCAAAAGAGGATGTAACACATAGGAAGCATCAGATAAATCTTACAGTTTACCCAATGATAAAGCAAGCTGCCTTCAATGATGTGTTTAAAGGCAGAATGAAGTGTTCGTTCTGTACAGGTCCTGTATCATGCCAACCAAAAGAAGCCATTTCCAACAGGTGTCTGGTTGTGCTTGTGTGTGGAGTTTCTGCCAGGGACTCATGTTTGAACACTTGGTCTCCAGATGGTGGACAACGTTTGGGAAGGTTACAGAACGTTTTAGAAAGTGGAGATTGCGGAGGGAAGTGGGTCACATGGGCAGGGCTTGAGGCTCTGTAGCCCAGTGGCACCGCCTCCTGCCTCCACCATGGTCTGTAGCCCCCCGAACTATAAGCCACAATAAGTCCCTCTTCTTGCTTCTCGTCAGACTTTTGTTAGAGCAGCAAGAAAAGTAACCAATACCGTAGTTCCTATGTAGGTGGGGGTTAGGGAGGGTGGGGGTGAGGTATGGGTGGGGTGGTGGGTTGGGTTGGGGTTGGAGGGTACTGGGAGGGAGGGATATAGGGCTCCCTGGACAGGCAGAGGTTTTGTTTGTTGGGCCATGCCATCTTTAATGACAGGCCAAGGTCAGGTAGGGGATATTCTACTGTGAGTTAGTAAAGCCGTCACCTTGAGCTGCCCTCCCTGAACAGTGAAGGAAACCCCTCCCCTCCCGCCAGTGCAGCATTGAAGCAGAACAGCCTGAAGCCCATGAGGCCATCAAGATCAGTCCTGCAGCTTGGCTTCCTCAGTATCCCGATTTCATTCTCAGTCTGGCAGGCTCTATCTGGGGTAACACGGTAAAACTGGAGAGGAAAGAGAGGAACGCTCAGTGTGTCTTCATTCTAGTCTTCCCAGATGACACACCAAAATCCATCATTATTGCTCAGCCTTGTGTTGTACAGGACTATCCTCCAAGCCAAACTGCCACCATTTATGTGAGTTAAGCTCTGCCGTCTTGAAGAAAAAAAAAAAAACTTCACAACTGGGCTTGTTGAGTATTGCTGATCTGTCTGAAGGAGGAGGGGGAGGGTCAAAGCTACTCCTCCCAACCAGCTGCATGCAGTTCTGCCCTGCTTCAGGAGACCTCACCAAGGTACTTGAGAATAGAGCCTGGGAAGGGTTAGGGAGGGTCCCCCTCTGTGTGGCTGCTGGGGTGTCATGCCCGCTGGGTGCAGCCTGCCAGTGTGGCTGCTGTAAGCATACCACACTCCTGCCCCATAAGTCTTCCCTGATGCTCTGTAAGGAAGCCTAATAAGCTCACTGGTTCCCCAGAGTGACCTTTTGTGGAAGTGAGCCTCAGTTTGTCGTTAAAACCTTTGGAGGAGGGGCAGATGTTGTTCATGTTTCCCCCAGGGAGAAAATTTTAGCAACATCTCGTCCCAATGTCCTGTGGGCTGGGTACACTTAGGGCTGCACCTCCTCAAAGATAAGACATAAGAAGCCCCTGGGCCAAGAGTGAGAGGAGAGGTTCCCTCTGAAACCCATGGTTTCCCAAGCTCTTTCCTCCTGCAGAGGAATCGCTGCAGCAGGGCAGAGACGGAGGCTATGTCAGTTACTTAATTTTAACCACAAGAGATGTGGCTCCCAGCCCTAAATTTTCAGCTGCGCTACCCTGTGCAAATCTATCACTTCTTGGTGCCTTCATTTTATCTAGAGGTAGCAACAGGCCCTAGCTCATAGGGGTTAGAGAAAAATCAAAATTGATTTTTTTTTACACAGCTCTTAATAATGTGTGAATTTCCTTCTCTATAGGCTGTATCAAAGACAGCTCTTGTTATTTAAACACTTGGTATTGTCACCTCATGGCCTGGTGACTATCCAGTTAGTCCGTGTGTCTCCAGCCCCTCCTTGGGTTCCCTCTCAATCAGGCAGTCTTAGTGTGGTTAGATCCAGAGTTAGACAAAACTAAAATATGGGGTCCATTTTCATAAACAGCAGGTTCTAAAAGGGTCCTTTTACTCCAGGGTCTGCCACGGGAATGCATGCCTTCCTTGGGCTTGGCAGCCTGAAGGGAGCCAGGAGGAAATGCTCCCATTAGTAGTACGCAATCTCATCTAAGAGGCCAGGACACTGTCAGTCTGAAGCATGATCCACTCCCAGAGGGGATTGCCGAAGCTGCTCTGCTGGGGTGTTGATGGAGGAGTGACCTCTCCCTTCTCCCTTCTCCATGCCTATGACTGCCAGTATGAGTGTCTGGGGAGGGACAGGGGAGTGCAGTCAACAGAACCAAGTTAAATCCCAGTGTTTAGCTCATCTGCGGTTTCCCCCCTTCTGGACCACACTTGAAAAGAAAAAAAAAATGCAGTTCTTCCCCTCTTAGTATCAGCCAGGCAGCCTGAGAACATCCTTTTAGTGAGTCTGTCCCATGAAAAGGACCTTTTGGTGACACCAAGTGAATCCCCGCTCTATTTATAGGCGCTGTTTGTTTAATGTGAGTCCTGCCTCTAAGAATAAGTAATGAGCTCATCATGGGAACCAGCCAGAGCCTAGGACTCTGGAAACCCCTCCCCCTTTCCTCTGGTTTGGGAAGGGATTCTGTAGGTCAGAGGTCAGCCCCTTCTGTTGGCTGGGGAGGCTTGAGACCCAGACATGTCTGCACACCTAGATTTATGATTAGTTCTCAGTATGTCTTGGGAGGACTAGCGGGTATTTAGTTTCCAAGTGGTGCTTAAAGAATGGATGTGTTCTCCTTGTCACCCACAAGGGTTGACAAAAAATTAAATATCTTGGTAAAATTTAAGGTGCAGAGAAACTCCCCCAGGATACCTAGAAAGGAGGATGTGACGATGTTGAAGAAAAATCCAAATCTTCTTAGTACCTCTCAAACGGGCAGCAAAGACTTCGGCCCAGATATCTCACAGACACAACCCCATTCCTAAGTGGTTTTGTTTTGTGTTGTTTTTCAGCTTATTGATAGACATAGGAGCCATGACCCACTTAAACTTTAAGTATCTGACCCAGAACTTTCTGCACCAAAGTCCAAAGAAGCATTGTCCCTCACAAACTAGTTCAGTTTGTGCTGGAAGCTTCCCCCATTTGCTGGCATGTGGTTTAGTGACCCTGGACCCAGACCTGTTTGGTCTGAATGGAACCTTTGGACTTGCTTGGGTTCATTCACACATTGTAGCTTTGCATCACCTTCCCTGTCCATGAATGTCACCACCTTCTGTCTGGGAGGGAACAATGCTACTTCATTTGTTTACTCCCAATATCTACTGACCAAGCTGTCTGCAGATCCAGATGTAGAACTCTCCCTACTTCTCCTGCTCCATATCTGCCTGTCTGTGGTGATGTCCTATACCTCACCTTGATGATAACGGACTAAACCTCTGAAACTCTAAACGAGACCAACTAAATGCTTTCTTTTATACGAGTTGCCTTCATCATGGTGTCTCTTCACAGCAATAGAACACTGACTAATACACTGGATGATTCAGTATAGCATGAGGCTAAAAGATCAGTCTTTGCTCTTGAGAAGTCTGGAGTCCAGTGGAGAAAGTGAATATTACTCCAATAATCCCATAAAAATACAGATATTGCAAATGATGGGTAATTTCTCTGGGAAAGCCTGAGTGAGAGAGGGAGCTTGGTTAGGTGAACAACAACTATGTCCCCCAGGTGATGAGTCATCTGTTGAGGACACAGACAGCGACAGCACTCATAGCTGCTGTGTTTACTCTTACCCAGATGCCCTAAGGGCAGCCACAGGCTAGTACATCTCTGGTGAGTTTGTGGCCACAGAGATAACAGGGCATCTATCACATTGGTCTATCACATCGGTGTCTCAGATTGGGACTTTGACTGTCACTTACAGGTCTGCAGTGTGCTGGGTGAAGCATTCTTTCTGTTGACTTTCTGAACAGTCTTCTCATTCTAACTCAGTGTGACTGCCACTTTTGGACTTTTTTTTTAAAGTCTGAGAAAATTAATTTAAAAATGTGTGTGTGTATATCTGTGCATGAGCACGATTGTGTGGGTGCTCTTGGAGGCCAGAATAGGGCACCACATCCCCTAGAAGTGGACCTACAGATGAACTCATTGATAGGTACTGGGAATTGAACTGCAGTCCTCTGGAAGAGCAAGCAGTAAGCACTCAAAAACCGAGTGTCTCTCTAGCCTCTGTGCTCATCATTTTAGTAAGCACTAATTTAAAACCATGAGAAACAGGAAAATTATCCTATCCTGAACACTTATACCTTAGATAAGACTTTTCATTCATTAGCCAACAAAGAAACATTAGATGTTTACATGTGCCAGACAAAGAACCAGGGTTCAGAAGCTATGTATTGCCTAGATTGAATTTAATCTTGCTTCCTGAGGCTGATGATTCAAAGAGATGTTCAACCCACATAGAACATGATAATACCAAACATGCTAGTCTTGCCCAAGACCACTTAGAGCTTGTTGCTTTTAACAGAGTCTTCACTCTGAAGTGGAGTCAGCAACTCAGAGATATGAGAGAAGAGCCTGCTGGATGGGGAACAGCAGATGGGACGATCTGAGGCATGAAGGACAGGGGGTGATTGTCTTGTTCGAAGAATATGGAGAAGCTTATATGACTGAACCTGTGTGAGGGGCCATGCCTGGCAGGCCAGGGGTGTGGTTTGTTCTCCATACAGCACACCAATGTGACATTTTAACCTGTCTCCAGAGTGGGTATTTAATAGACGGGATGAGATTTTGAGAAGATAGATTTGAGAACTTCATTTTTTTTAAATGTGTGTATTACCTCTGTGTGTTCGTGGTATATGTGTGTGTGTGTATGATAGTAGGCAAAGTTTCTACTTATATCATTAAACGATTACAATTCTTTATCATGGTGTCTCTAAGAGTATGCGTGCCCACACATATGTTAATGGATATTATGTGAAAATTTAAAAAGCTATTTTAAAATCAGAATTCTTTTTTTTTAAAGATTTATTTACTGATTATGTATACAGTTTTCTGCCTACGTGTACACCAGCACACCAGATCTCATTATAGATGGTTGTGAGCCACCATGTGGGCGCTGGGAATTGAACTCAGGACCTTTGGAAGAGTAGTCAGTGCTCTTAACCTCTGAGCCATCTCTCCAACCCCTAAAATCAGAATTCTAAAGCACATTTTAAATAAAGTTAAGGCAAAGTTTTTCAGTGCCTATAACATGCTAGTATATACTGTGGACTTCCTGAAGTATGAATGTGGAATTATAGTATTTTTATTGGACTTCTCACAGTCTCAATGAAAAATAGTTTATTAGATAACTTATCAGATTTTATATTATACATAACTTATTTGTGAGTTATTATAATTGTCATGTATAATTATAGAAATAAAAAATCTGGGATTAGTTAATTTTCACATAGTACTGCTCCAAGCAGCCCACTGTTATAATTATTTTATCTGTTCAAAAATCATTTCCTGAGCTCTAATCTATATTAAGAATGTGCTGCATATTAGATTATCAGTAAAGCACCACAATGATGTTAGATCGAGCACACATTCATTCATATATAATATATGTTCATTGGTATTAGGTTCAAAATACCCTCTGTATTTTGGTTGAATCCCAAATCCTCACATTTAACTCTTTAGTTACTCTTCCCTGCATTTAATATATCATTCTTTACATACATTTGGCTGATTTTATAGGAGTAACTTACATTTTGAGACACTGGTCAAATGTCTGTGCTCAGATGTCTGTATCCTTTGGTTAGGCTTAACAGTGTATTCTGTTAATTTTCTCCTGCTATTTGTATTTAAAATTACATCAGCATTGAAAGAGAGGAAACAGGATGGGAGCCCACTATAGAGGGTCCTCTGAAAGGACCCACCCAACAGGGGACCAGAGCAGATGCTGAGATTCATGGCCAAACTTTGGGCAGAGCGCAGGGAGTCTTATGGAAGAAGAGAGTGGTGGGGACAGAGGGACGTGGAAGGGACAGGAGCTCCACAAGGAGACCAACAAAGCTCAAGGATCTAAGCCCAGGGGGTTCTGCAGAGACTGATGCACCAATCATACATGGAGAGGACCTAGACCCCCTGCTCAGATGTGGCTGATTGGCAGCTCAGTCTCTGTGTGGATCTCTGAATGAGGGAAGCAGGGGGCTGCCTCTACCATGAACTTGGTTGCCTGCTCTTTGACCACTCGCCCCTAGTGATGTGGCCTTCCAGATCATGGCAGAAGAGGATCCAGGTAATCCTGATAAGACAAGCTATGGGCAGATGGCAAGGGAAAAGAACTCCCCCTTTCAGTGAACTAGGGGAAAGGGATAGGGGGAACAGGGAGGGAGAGTGGGACTGGGGAGAGTTGAGGGAGGGGACTTCAATTGGGATATATAAGAATAAATTGTGAAAAAAATTAACTTAAAAAGTTAAAAAAAGAATAATCACTCCCAACCTCAGAAGCTTCCTGGGGAAGAACAGATGAAACTAGAAAGTGAATCAACCATGAGACAGGTTCGTGCCTGCAGCCTGGCATTCGTCCCCACCTTCGGGAATGGGCTGATATGACTCAGAAGTATCTCCCACTTGCTGACTTCACATCACAGTGACTGATTGAAGGATGGGCATGGACCGCACTCAGATGCCTAGGTAACCTTCTGCTTCTTCTTTTTTCCCTGGAACAAAGATGACCACAGAGGAAGGTCGTAGCATTGTGCGGGGTTGTGGGGGAGCACAGAGTGGCTTCTGAACACAAGCCAATGGCACTGAAGGTGGAGCTACATGGGAGAAAACACCAAGCCCTGTAACAGCATTGAGTGCGGGGATGCAGCCTCACCTAAAGCCTGACCTACTGCAAGATATTTTAGTGGCCTCAGCCACTTATATGTTCTTTATTATATAAGCAGGTTTTAGTTGGGCTTGTGTGCCCTGTAATGTAGAACTCACACGTACTTGCAGTAGGTACATGCCCATCTTTGCCAAGGGTCTCTGCTCTGCACGCCCTGTTCCGATGAGGAACTGAGTCTGTTTTGAAACCCAAATAAAAGGTCCTGCTTCCCCTTCTCTCTCCCAGTGTTTCCATGCCTCCCATCACCATAGCACTGGGCCTCTCACAGGAAGGCAGAGGAAGCAGAGGAGGAGAGGAGGCCCATCTCCAGGCTGCGCTGCCACACTGAGGGGAACATGAGGCGGCTCCAAGCCTGACATTTCAGGATCGAGATAACAGGGTAAAAATAAACTCTCAAGCGCCTGTAGCAGAGCTTGCTTCTCTGCTACACAATTCTTATCTCTCTCCCTTTGGGGACAGAAAGGTTCCTTTCAGGTCACCATTCAGTCTGCCTCTTCCCAGCCCTGAGTGGGGAGGAGGTGGAGAGGTTGGTTTATATCTGCCCACACATGCTTGTTCACTGCTGGGAGTCCAGCAATTCCAGCCTCTTCCCATGATACTCTCTGTCTCTTTTTAACTTTGCAAATTGGCTTTTCATTTGGATGCTGCCATAGCCTGGAGGCTGAAAGAAGCTGGGCTGCAGGTCTCCTCTCTCCTGGAGGGGAGACAAGGGACGCACCTAATATGACAGCTAATGAACAGGGTACCCTGACCTCACCCTGGGATCTCTTCTGCAGTCCTGCATTTGAAACGTATCAGAAAGAACCTCTTTCAGGGATGCTGACAGTCATGTAGGCTGAGTACTATACAGTTCCTGGGGGTGACAATCCTGTCACACAGTATGTGAGCATCACTGAGTGGCACCTGACAGCCACTTCTTCCCACCAAACCTTATCAGAGTTTTGCTTTCACCACAGAAGGTTGCCTGGATAACAGTGCACATGTCTATGACCCCACCACTGAGGAGGATGAGGCCATCCTGTCTCACACGGGGGCCAGGGGAGAGAGAGAGGAAAAAGGAAGAAGAGAGAAGGAAAGAAGAGAGGAAGAAAGGAAGGAAGGAAGGAAGGAAGGAAGGAAGGAAGGAAGGAAGGAAGGAAAGAAGGAAGGAAGGAAGGGCTGACAGTTGGGGCTAGTATTAGTGACCCAGAAGAGTCGTGGAGCCACTAGGCTTCATGGAAGCTCCCCTATAAAATGCATCTCCTATAAAATGAGCATCTGTGACAAGATTGTTGCACCTGTTGGTGCAGAGCTACACTTGGAGCTTCTTATGACAGTGATAGCTTTTCATGTGCCAATATCTATGGGGAGGCATTGCCCCTTCCTGTGTCAGCAGAACGGGCCTCTACAGCTATTTCTGGATTCTGTGTTGACTTGGCTTTTTGAGAGAAAGTCTTTTTAGCCCAAGCTAGACCTTAACTGGATACATAGCTGAGGGTGCTCTTGAACTCCTTGGTCCTCCTTCCTCCAACTCCTGAGACATAGGATCATAAACACACTATGCCCAGAGTTCTTTCTGTCACCACTGCCAAGGATTTTCACTGAGCCGTTTCATCAGTTAAGACTCTTGTGGTTCCGAGTGACTGGAGTACCAAACCTAACAGGATTACATGAAAGGAGAATTCATTGACTTCGCAGTAGCTCTGAGAGCAGTGAGTACAGAGTTTGGCTTCAGGCATAGCTAGTCCTAGGGATGGAAATGATACCATCAGGATTGGATTTCTTCCCCCAACCGCTTCCCTCCCCCATTCCCTTGTTGTTGACTCCCTCCTATCTTAAAAGAAATGGCCATGGGAGACAAATGCCTTAGTCACTTAGGTTCAAAGCTAGTGGGAAAGTCTCAGCTCCAGCATTACCAGAAGGCTCTGTGCTTCTCTCATCGCCCAGACCCATACATCACTGTGGAGAGAGCAGAGTGTCCAGGGAGAGAAAGGCCCAGATGGTGCCAGGCCCCATAGCCATGGATGCCCAGATCTGGGTAATCACTGTCCCAGGCTTCTACTGGGAAGTCAGCTGTGACCACTATTAATGCAGTTTTGCAGCCACTGGCCTCCCTGCCTTGTTCCCCAAAGTATAGACTGGTGATCAACTTTTGAAATTACATACACTGTCACCCAAGGCCTAAGAGCTGTTTTTCAGTGATAGAGTTGTTGAGCATTCTGGAAGCTCTAGGTTCCATTCCCAGCTCTGCCAAACCAAACCAAACAAAAAACAACTGTCACCTAAAGACTCTTACCCCAGTGTCAATTGCTGGGCAATTGGACCAAGAAGAAACTAGGAAATGGACATGCTAGGTGACAAGCCATTTCCTTGATCAGGGATTAGCAATCTGGGCTGCTCTCCAATCTTCCCTGTTCATTTTTCATCTTTTGTCTATGAAGAAGCAGGCTTGTATGAAACAAGCCTTTTTGATATATTACAAAGTCTTCATGCAGCAGGGCTGGGGAAGTGCCTCAGTAGGTCATGTGCTTGCTACATGAGCATGAAGACCTGAGTTCCAACTCTAGAACAAACAAAAACATTCAGTGTAGTTGTGAAGGCTTGAAGACTTAGTGATGAGGAAAACACACACAGAGACACACACATGAGAGCACGAGAGAGAGAGAGAGAGAGAGCTAAAGGAGATCAGCATCTATTAAAGTGTATCTAGCTTTTCTGTATGTTTTGGTTTTTTGCTTATTCTAAGCCTGGGGAATATTGCTGTCATTAAGAGTAAAGATAGCCATTTTGGGGGGAGGTATCAATGCCATATCTAGGACCAATTTGAGACCCAAAATTAAAATGATTAGAAGCAAATTATAAAGGGAACAACTTTCCCTTTAGATGGTTCCGTTAGGTGGCATGCCAGGGGTCAATGCTGTCCATGCCACCCACAGCTCTCTGGTGTACCGTGAGGGCACATGTGCTCATCCCACTTTGGTTATGAGAACACGATGCGTGCTGGTCCAGCTGCAACCTCAGCTCTACTTCCCAAGCTTCCTTTCTTCCCTCCAGCCTGTAGGAGAAATGGAGAAGTGGGCGAGTGAGCCAGGAGAGATATCTTTTAAAATAATTATGGTAATTATGTATGCCTCTCCAGAGGGAGCCTCTGGGAATCACTCCTAAAAGACTGGAAAGAATTTCCTCTTTTGATCTTGATTCTGAGCCAGAGAAAATCAAATTAAGAAAGAAAAGCAAGAGAGGGATCTCACTGAGGAGGAAGGAACAGAGTTGGGGCCTTGAGTGGGGTCTGGGAGAAAAGCTGACAGAAGGGAAAGTCCCCAGACACCTCCCAGCCTTCCTAAGTGTTGGTTCCATAGGGAAACTGCCTTTGGCATCAGAGAAAAAACAGCTCGGACCACATGCCATCTTCACATGTAGCCTGCAAGGCTCAGCCCCTCCCCTATTGGGGCTGGGAGATGGTTCCCTTCCAAGCTGCTGAGGACACAGTTTCTGTGCCTGAAATGTGGCTTCCAGGCTCCTCACCAATGAACAGAACAGACCCAAGGGTTCTCACCAACTCCTCTCCAATCACTGCCCTGGGACCAGTGTAGGTGTGTGAGAATTTTTGCTCCCTCCTATTGAAGCACCAGGCAAAATGGCCCTGTCACTTCTCTAAATTTTCTTCTGTGGTTGCTAAGCAGCACGCCTCTGCCCCATTTCCACTTCCCTCTGCTCCTGCTGTCTTTGTCTTTCTCCACCCTCCACCCCCACACAGAGTGCTCTTTCCTGCCTAAATGTGGAGAGCAGGGAAGCTTCCTGCTCCAAGGACCACAGCTGCCGCCATGGCAGGTGCTCTCATGAAAGCGCTCCCACGGAGATGCATGGCCCAAGGCCACCCTGCTCAGAACATGCTCCAGAAGCATTGCTGGAGACCTTTTAAATCTCCCAACAAGCCTGATATCTGAGTCTGAGCCCAGCTATTCTCTTGTCCATACCCATCCATCCATCCTCCAGCTATCCATCCACTATCCATGCATCCATTCACATGGCCCATCCACCCACCCATTTACCTCTGTCTTCTTTTTCTCTCTCTTTGGAAGCTCCAGAAGGAAATTCAAATGCATGAAGGCTCCAGGCAGGTAATGTAAGGAAGGAAGGAGGCCAGGCTAAGACAGCCTAGCCTGCGCCAGCTGTTGTTCTAAGGACACAGCCAGTGGTGTTCAAAACTCAATGCATGGAGCTGGAAAGATGACTCAGCCTGTGAAGTGCTTGCTTGGCAAGCGTGAGGACACATAAAAAGCCAGGTGTGATGGTACACATTAGCTGCTGGAGCCCCAGCATGGGGTGGGGTGGGAGATAAGAGGTGGGGGTGGATTCCCTGGGCCTGCTGGCCAGACAGTCTAGCAGAATCACTGAGCTCCAGGTTCAGTGACAGAAGGCTCTGCCTTTAAATAAAGAGATGAGACGGAGAAGTGATTAAGGAAGACACCCAGTGCTGCCCTCTGGTCTCCACATGCATGGACACACCTACACACACATAAAAACAAACAGAAGAGGCCAGGCAGAAACCCATCTGTAGCTATCAAACTCAAGAAGGCATGTAAGGCCAGCTTACAGCGATCCCATCCGAGGGTTAGGTAGATGGTTTTGGCAGCAGAGTAGAGGATGGGTGGGTGAGAGGACGCTCTGCTCCGAGCTGCTCTCGGTTACTCCTACAGGTTCCTTAAAGAAGGAGGAAGGCTTGAGGCATCCCTGGGCCCTGCTTTCTATAAGATCCTCATTTGATCAGGTAAGAGAGTAGCCAAGCTGGATGCCAGACAAATAGGCTATTTCCCAAAGCCACCTACATCCATCACTCAGCCCTGCCTGAGGCCAGAAAGGCCACAAGTTAATGAGGGTCAATGATGGACAGATGTGGCCACAGGGGATCTCCAAGGACCAGGAGGATAGCTAAAACGACACATCCTTTCTGCAAGGCAGAAAGGAATGTAATACCAGGAGGAATTCTGGCCAGATCGGAGTCTTCTGGGGGCTTTATGACCTGGGCTCTCCCTACAGTCTGTGGCAGAGCCCAGTGGCCTCACAGCACCTTCCTGCTCTCTTTCCCCATCAGCCACAGAGATGCTCAGAGACCTCAGGCCTTGGAATGAGCCATCCAAGTCACAGAGCCAGCCAAGTGCTCAGAGTTCTGTGCTCGTTCTGGCTTGTGGAGATGGAACCTTCAGAGGCCAGAGCTCCAAGGACACGCTTCTGGCATGTTCTGCTATGCCGAAGGAATGACCTCTAGGGCACTGGCACTGTGGCTCAACAGACAGTGATTCCCCACCCTACCCCAGAGCATTGCCTTCCCTGCTTGGCTACAGGATGGACCTTGATCCCTCTGCTGCCTGGCTCTCAGGCCCAGATCTCCCTGAGGTACCGGGTTGCCTCTGGCTGAAATTACATATGTATATCTGGGTCTTATTGCCAAGGGCCTGGGCTGCACAGTGCCCAACCTTTAGACTCTACAAAAGACTGAAGAGCAATATGGCTGACTAAAGGAACGGACCATACAGGCACGGCCCCACCCTCCTTCTATCCCTGGGCTTGGGCGTAGAAGGTGGCTGGCCCTGCCCCAGGAGCCTCAAGCAGCTAATGAGTAACAGCTGGGAATACAAAAGCAAGCTGTTGGTAAGGAATAGTGCTGCTAGCTCATTTATGAGGCTTTATTTTTTTTTTTTAAGAGAAGTACAGGGCGCTCTCTTTGGAGGTCTTTTTTGAAAGCAAAGATTTGCTTTCAAAAGGGTTAAGGGAGCAGAGGAAAGTAGTAGAAAACAAAAGAGAAATTGTGCTGTAAAAGTCAGTTCTAGGGCTAGCAAGACGGCTAAACTGGTAAAAGCATGATGAGCTGGACGTTCCAGAGAGCAGCGGCAGGGAAGTAGAGTAAGAGGCAGGAGAAGACAGGGCGTGGGGGCAGGGGCGTAACAGCAAATACCTGACAAGGATTTGTTGTGTTTTTTGTCATCTAAATCTAGGGTTTTGTGACATCATCCCCATTTCATAGGTAGGAAAGTAAAGGTCAAAGAGCTTAAGCGGTTTGCAAGAGACAGAATGGGGGCCCTAGATTTCTCCTAGCTCAAGCTCCTGCTGCCAAGTGCCCACCAGGAAAAGGATGTCCCAAAGATAATCTCAGATGCCACTGAATTCTCTTAAATATTACATTTTACTTGTTTACTTTTGTACATGTGTGTGTTTGCACTGGCACACACATTCACAGACTATCACCTGTGTGCCAAGGTCAGAGGACAACTTACAGAAATTGGTTCCCAAGGATCAGAGCAAGGTTGCCGGGCTTGGTGCTGAGTCATCTTGCTGGTGCAGATTGTTGGATTCCATTCCTATGTTTGTAGGAAGGGAACCTAGAGGAACAAGTCCACCCCACTCAGACCTTCCGGAGGCCAGTCTCCACCTCAAATACACATCTGTATCGAAGATACATCTCCAGCCTCTGAAACATCGGGAAATGTCTGTGAAAATTCTTCACTAAGACTTCCGGAGCAACCAGGGCCTTGGAGTCTGGCTGTGCACAGAGGGCTTGCCCAGCACTCTCAGGGCTGGGGGAGCCATCTCTCTTGTACCACAAAACAAAAGGAAAGCAAAGTGACTTTAAAAGAAAAAAACAAAAACAAAAAAAGAATCACAAGTCTAAACTTTTATATAAAATTTAAAAAAGAAAAAACAAACAAATAGGGTGTAAGGAACAACATAGCATTGACCTGCTGTCAAGCTTAAGAATGAGGTTTTCTCTGAGCAGAATCTTGTCCTACACCCCTTCCTGTCCCCACCAGGGTCTTGTTCTATGCCCCTTGTGTTCCTCTTTCTCTGCTTCCTAGTTGACCTGATGTTCGGCTTCTTATCGGGTCCAAAGGTGACCCTCCATTGAAATCTCCGAAACTAAGTCATCTCTCTTTAAACCTCTTTATTTATTCTTGGAAATTTTCATATATGTTTATAATGTATCTTGACCACATTCATCCCTGACTGCTTCTCAACTCCCCTTGGGCCCATTCACACACCTCCACCCACATCATGTCTTTCTTTTATCATAACCCAGAGTCAAGTTAGTATTCTCACACACATGCCTGGGTGAGCATCAGAAATGTGAGGATTTACTGACGAACTTGATCCACCCAGCCTCATTCCTGCTCTACTGCATTTGCACAAGCTTTGAAATCAGGAGCTATGAGTTCTCCAACTTCATTCTTTCTCTTAACATTTTACTTGTTATTGATAGTATGTGTGTGCGTTTGTATTACTGGTATGATGTGTACAGGTGTGCACATGCTCTTGCATGGGTGTGGAGATCAAGGGCAGCTTTTGAGTTTCTTTCCCTTTTGGAATGTGCAGGACGGGCCTACATACACACACACACGTTGAGGTCAGAGGACAACTTTTGGGAGTGGGTTTTCTCCTTCCATCATGTGGTTTCTGCAGATTGGTCTTAGCTGGTGTTTTTATTGAAATGGAATTGGGGCCATGTCATTGAGGGCTGTATCTTGTCCCTTGCCTCTCTCTTAGCTTCTTCTTGTCTTCTCTTAGCTTCTGTTTGTTTACTGGAGGATTTTCAATGAAATAGAAACCCCTGCCTTTTGTCCAGCCAGAGTCAAGGATCAGAATGTGGGAGTTCAGTGGAGAACCTTTCCCTTTGCTTGATGGGAAAACAGCCCCTGAAGAAGATGGTATGCAAACCCAGGTGAGAAGAGACAGTCCGGTCACTTTTGCGAAGGCATCCCAGGTTATTCCCTGCCAGCAAATCAAATTCAAGTTAGCCCTTCCCCAGGGCCAGGTAAACTGGAGTTGGTAGATATGAAAGTTATCTACTCAAGGCTGGGAGATGGCTCAGTTAATGAGGTGTTTTCTGTACAAACATTGGGACTGGACCTAAGTCCCAAAGCCCACATAAAAATCCAGGTGTATGTTTGTAATCCCAGAACTAGGAAGATAGAGACAGGAGAATCCCGGAAATTGTCTGGCTGGCCAGCCTGATTTACTCGGTGAGTTCCAGACCAGTCAGAGACTCTACCTAAAAAAAAAGTGGGCAGCTCCAGAGAAGTTATACCACAAATTGACCTCTGACCCCACACTCATGTGCACACACATGCATGCACACATGAACATTCACACACAATCAAAGTAAATAAAAAAGATTTAGAAAGATAGCTAAACTGTTGGAACACTCACTGCTCTTGCAGAAGACCTGAGTTCAGTTCCTAGCACCCACATGACAGCTAACAGAAATCTGTAACTACTGTTCTAGGGGACCCTTTTGACCTCTTTTGTGCTCTTTTGACCTCTTTTGTGCTCTTTTGACCTCTGCATACATGATGCACTATGTACATGCAGGCAAAATGCTCGTATGTATAAAATAAAAGTAAATAAACTAATTTTTACAAGTTATCTATTCATACAACAGTATACCCATTAGGACTGTAGACTCAGAATAACCTCTGACCTTTGGAGTTTCCCTGCCCAATTTAGTAGCTCTGATCCCCATGTAGCTATAGAAGTGTAAACTCACAGGAGTGAGGGTGGGTACCTGAAATCCTAGCACTTGGGAAGTAGAGTCAGGGGAACCATGAGTTCAAGGCCAGCCTTGGCTACATGAGATTCTAGCTCAAAAAAGGGAAATTTATTTAAATTATGCAGCATTAGAGTCTATTTTTGCTTTGCACTAGGTACATTGCAAGTGATCAGCAGCCACACGTATGCAGTTGCCATATTAATCAACATAGTTCCAGACCATTCCCAGCATAAAAGATGATCTGTTGGATAACGTTGCTCTAGTCCTGGAGAGACAAAGCAAAATTAAGCATGGTGGGCCTGGAGAGATGTCGTCTCAGAGGTTATGAGCACTGGCTGCTCTTCCAGAGGCCCCGGGTTCAATCCCCAGCACCCACAGGCAGCTCCCAACCATCTGTAACTCCAGTTCAGGGTATCTGGTACCTTCTTCTGACTTCTGCAGGTACCAGGCACGAATGCCGTGCACATGCACACATGCAGGCCAAACATCAATACACATAAAAATAAAATATGAACGAATACTATCTGAGAGGCTTGAGCCAGATGGGTGAGCGCACGCACAGCCTAACCTGCATGTGAGTGTGAGTGTGTGGGGGGGGTGCTGGCTCTGACCCCAACACCCCTAATTCTGTGACTTTTTGGTAAATCACTCATCTCTTTAGTTTTCCCACTGCCAACAAGATGGAGTTGTTAGATAACACACTTCTGAGAGCCCTTGCAGTGACTTTGTAGCTGACAGTGGATAATTCAGAAGAGGACAAAGAAAGCCACTTCCAGAGACAAGTGAGGAGCGAGGATCCTGGGGGTGAGGGGGGGTGAGGTGGGTGAGGTGGGTGAGGGGGGTTGAGGTGGGTGAGGGGGGGTGAGGCAGGTGCTGCTTGGAATTACCCAGTGGAGCTATCATGAACGAGTTACTTAACCTCTCTGAACCCCATATCCATATCCATGATAGTAAAGGAAAGCATTTGGAAGATCCAGTGAAAAATACATTTAAAAAAATGAAGGACCACAAGATGTCACTCTGCCAAATAAATGGGAAAGTCAACAAATGTATTTCTCAAATTGCTATGAGGAGAGAGTTCCGTTTTCACTTTTTTGGGTGGGAGCGTCGTTACGCCCTGAAACAAGATCGCTCACTAAATCTGGAGCTATGCAGGAGGTTGGAGTCCGCCTACCACAGCACTGAAGCTACGGGAACACGAAGTGTGCCTGTGTTTTCACGAGGCGCTGGGAATAGGAATCCAAGCCCTATGCTTTTACCTGCTCAGCCATCTCCCAGTCACTGGATAGGTTTAAGTCTCTTGAGAAGTATTTACAGGCATCAACAATTACAGAAACACCCTAAGATATGAGTGCTCACTTTGGATTGACAGCTGGCCTGAAAAATACCTAACCTGGGGAAGAATTTGAAAGATTGGGATCTATGGCACTATATGAATGGGCAGTTGTGAGAAGAAACCAGAGAAGGGGAGGAATTGTGACGCTCTGGGGACAGTGAATGGTGGAGATCCCCTAGAATTTCTACAGGTTCTGCCCCCCTTCCACAGGACAGCTTTGTAATGTACCCATTGCATAGATGAGGAAACCAAAGCCCCACACATCTAAGCATGGAGCAAGTGAAAGATCTGAATCTGGCTCATGCCCAAACTGCTGTGCATGCCGAACACTTTCTTTCAACAAGCACACAAGATCATGTCCCTAGTTAAGTCTCTCGTCAACGGGAAGAAAACTACCTAAGACTTGGCAGCCCAATAGTGCCATCCGCAGACTGCTTCTCCACACTGAGCCAGCTCTTCTAGGCATGTGTGTATCTACATCTGTATTTTGTTTATTGGCAGTGCTGGGCATAGGACTCCATGGTCTAGCTCATGCCACTGTAAAGCTCTGTCTGACCCACTCTGTAACTAAGCTGCAGCCCAGACCTCCTTGATATTTCTCAAACAAGATTTTACTTTATAGTGAAGCTGACCTTGAACTCGGGCTGGCCCCACACTAGCAAGCCTTTGTCTCTCCAGTGCTATGACTATAGAATGTGCCATCACACTTATCTAAGTGAATTATTTCATTTCTTTAGTGTGTGTGTGTGTGTGTATGTTCTATGGTGTGTGTGTGTGAGAGAGAGAGAGACAAAGAGACAGAGAGAGGGGGGATATGTCTGTGTTGTGTGCATGCATGTGTGGGTATAGATAGGTATGCCCTGGACAAGCACAGAAACTAGAGAACACTAGGCCCTGCTCTCTCACGGGCTTATTCCCTTCAGACAGGGTCTTTTTCTGAATTTGGGATTAGGCTGGTATCCAGGAAAACCCAGACATCCTCTTGTCTCTGTTTCCCACAGTACTGATGTTGCGATCACAAGTTCATTCACAGCCATGCCCAGTTCTCTGTGTGCGTGTGTGTGTGCGTGTGCGTGTGCGTGTGTGTGTGTGTGTGTGCGTGTGTGTGTGTGTGTACACCACAGTACCCAGGTAGAGTTCAGGAGACAACTTGTGGGAGTTGGTTCTCTCCTACTATGTGGGTCCCTGTGGATCAAACTAAGATTGTAAGGCTTGGTAGCAAACATCTTTGTCCACTGGCACATGCCCAGCTTTTCATGTAAGTAATGAGCATTCAAATTCTGGTCTTTAGGCTTGCGAAACAAGTACTTTTACCTATTAAGCCAGCTCCCAGCACCTCCTGAGTGAGCTCTTGTAGATGAAACAGGCTTAATCTTTTCTTCAGTCTCTCCAGCTTCCCATCAAAGATGATTCAAGAAGCCCCAAAGCAGAGCTAAAATCAGCCTTCTATCCTTGCCACCACCCACCCTCACTCCTCTGGGAATCACCAGTGTTGAGCAAGCCAGTGTGAAGCCTGAAATATCAGGAAGTGTATTTAAGAAAACACTGCCCATGTCTTGGAACTTCTAAGTGAAGCCAGAGATACTGGCTGGTCTGGTAGAGCATAGAGGCACCTGCTCTCAGGCACGGATGAGGAAGCATGATGTGGAGAAAAGAATTTTTATATGTGGTATGTCTTGTTGGATATCCAGTCTCTACCCAAGAGACCGGATATCAATCAATTGCAATTAAAAAGCATTGATGTTGGGGCCAGGCAGATGTTTCAGTCAGCAAAGTGCCTAATCCTCTACACTCATGTCTACCCTGCGCCACGGGTTCCACAGACTGCGTGCAGCTTGTCCAGTTCTCGTGGCAAGGGCCTCAAGCAGTTTATGTTTTAAAAGCTAACTCCCTTAAGGTGATGGAAACCTTTCTGCAACAGTCAGGTCAACAAACCGCTTGGTGTGTGTCTGTTTTCCTGAAACAGGGTGTCTCCCTCTGTAGACCAGGCTGCCTCTGCCTCTTGAATGCTGGGGCTAAAGGCGTGCGCCACCATGCCCAGATGTACCTTGATATTTTGAAGCAGGCTGGCAGGCTGGGGCCTTGTTGGGATGTCTCTGACAGAGCTGGCTGAAAGAGTCCTCATTTACAGTTGGCAAACTCAGCGAAGATCACATATAGAATCCCTTCTGCCCCAGCAGCAACAATCAGTGTTGTAACCCTGTCTTTAAGCATGCCACATGAGTGACATCGTTTGTTTGCTCTTGGCCATTAGACTGGAAACCGATTAAGACAACATCTGCTTTCGTTTGTGATCGAGCGGGGTCGGGGGCGGCGGGCAAAGGCCGGGTCTCCATGGTCCTTCAGATAGTGACTGCTCTCAAGTTACAGCCACCGGCTGCTTTCCCACTCCTGAGGAATGTGGCTGTGGGAACCCAGTCTCTTCAAGGATCTTCTGACCTTGCCTCCAGTAGGTGTGGTCCATGTTTTGTTGTTGTGGGGTGCTGTGCTGTGTTTTTACTGCTATTCAACATCATTTGACATGAGTTTATTTCCCAGGTACTTACTTGATTGTTTTCACCTGGATGACACCCCAACTGAGACTTCATCCCTTGTTCCCCTAGGCAGTGTTTCTCAACTTGTAGGTTGCAACCCCTTTGGGGGAGTCAAATGACCTTTTCACAGGAGTCACATATCAGATATCCTGCATATCAGGTATTTACATTACAATTTATAACAGTAACAAATTCACAGTTATAAAGTAGTAATAAAATGATTTTTATGGTTGGGGTCACCACAACATGAGGAACTGTATTAGGAAGGTTGAGAATCACTGCTCTACCTCATAGACATGAGGTCATGATGTTTCCCAACTAGGGTGATGGGGGAAAAGAGGAGATGGGTGTCACACAGCTAAGGAAGAGCAAGCTGGCCATCCGATGAAGTTTTGGATCCTGCAGTTACCTCAGTTCTCATGATGTCAAGGTTGGTCATGGGAATTAATGCTTCTAACAACTCTTCCCTGACATTCTCTTCCCCAGCCCACTCCCTGTATGCATGCCTGAACACATGTATGTATATATGTCCATGTTCCTGTGTGCAGGTGAACAAACTTAAGAAGGGTCTGGAGCCAGAAGGCCAGGCCCCAGCAGGGAGAAGCTTGGCCTTGTTTCCTGCCACGCAGTTGTGATGTCAGTGAAGAACACAGCAAGTTAATCACAGGTTGAATGACCCCTCTACTAGACTTGCACATGGAGATAAGACTATCAGTTACTCTGTTTCGTGAGTCTCCTGCTTAAATGCCAGGCAGATTCCTCATCTGCCTGTAGCAGCTCCACAATCCCCGGATCCAGGAAGGGAGCCTTTCCTCTACGTAGAAGCCAGATCTGGAAGCCCTGTTGGGCTGTAGGACTGTAGGCAATTTACTTAACTTCTCTGACTCAGAGGAGTATTGCATTTAGATCAAAGGAAAGAGCAGGTGTGGGAGAGCTGTGGCAAGTTAGGAAGTTGTAGCCTGTGAGAGGTCTACCCAGATGGTGGCAGCAGTCAAGCCTTTCCAGTGAGCTGTAATTCCTGAAGGCCCCTATAGTGAGGCTCCTCCCAGGACAGAAAATGAGGTGGAGCTTGCTGCTTTTTACCAAGGCTCCCCCCCCCCCCACTTCTTTCTGTTTTCACATTTTCATTTTTTTTTATTTGGGGAGGGGTGGGCACTGACATGTGAAAGTTAGAGAAGACCATTTGAATGGAGATCAGAGGGCAGCTTCCTCTGCTCTCCACAATGCACCTATGCATGTATGTGCACCCTTGCACACATGTGCACATAGACCACACACACCACAAATTCTCTCTCTCTCTCCTCTCCTCTCTCCTTCTCTCTTTCTCACCACCAATCTCAAATCAAATAAATTAATGGATGTGGGTTCCATGGTCTGAACTCAGGTCATCTGGCTTACTGGCATGTGCTTTTACCCACTGAACCCCTTGCTAGCTTTAAAGAATGATTTTTCCCACTCTGTGAGTCCTATTTGCTTCTTTAAGGGTAACCACTAATGGGTGTTTGAACTTGATTTGACCACACTACTCCCAACCCATGTGGTTAAGTCATCAATTGGCTCAGATGTGGACATGTGACTCAGAACTGGCCACTGAGGCCAACACTTTCCCTCAGTGATGAGTAAGAATGCCATCTAGGTTGAGCCAAGAGGCTTTTCACAAGGATTTCTGAGGTGTAGCCATGTCCCATCAGCACAGCTGTAGAAGGAAGGCAGGCATTGTCTGAGAAAGACCAGCAAAAACAAAACAAAACAAAACAAAAACCAAACCAAACCAAAACAAAACAAAAAAGAAGCAGGCGATGGAGAGCTGTCATTTCACCACATGAGTCTTTAAATCCGGCGCTCCTAACCCTGAGACTCCTGACCCTGTGTGTGTGTTTCCTTGAAAGCTAATACTGAGATCAAAGTCACTTGCAACCCTAAGAATCCTGTCTCTGCCTCCCATATTAGCATAATTTTTATTAATTATTGTTTCTCGTTCTTTCTTCCTTCCTTTTTTCCTTCCTTCCTTCCTTTTTTTTTTCTCCCAAACTATAGCTGCAGGCTCCATCTGAACCCACTGATCCATTAATTTATTTGATTTGAGATTGGTGGTGAGAAAGAGAGAGGGAGAGAGGAGAGAGACAGACAGAGAAAGAGAATGAATGAATGAATGATGAATGAATTTGGGTGTGTGTGGTCTATGTGCACATGTGTGCACATACGTGCGTAGGTGCGTTGTGGAGAGCAGAGGACGTTACAGGGTGCCCTCTATCATTCTCCACCTTATTCCCTTAATACAGAGTCTCCAACTGAGCATTGAGATAGTCTAGCTGCCAGCCCCTATCTCTCACCCCCACAGTGCTGAAGTTACAGGCACATGCGTGGCCATACCCAGCTTTTTACAAGGGTTCTAAGGATTCAAACTCAGACTCTCATGTTTGAGTAGCAAGCTTCCTTACCTACTAAGCCATCTCTTCAGCCCCCATTGACATAAATCTTATTTGAAAATATTATTTTCCTTTGTTGTGATGGTGATCATTTTTCTTCACTGGTTTTGATACTACAGAGACAGTGGATGTGTCATATTCGTTAAGCACTCTGCAGTTTCTGGAAGCTTTTCACAAGTAGTGTATCAAACAGAACTATGTGTTACCCACACTGAATAGATGAATGAACCTAGGGTCGGAGAAGCAAAGGAACTCTATATGCAAGGGCACACCATTAACAACCTAAGGTTTCTGGTTCACAAAACAGTATCCTTCCATATGTAAAGATGACTGGAGGCCTGAGGAGACGCAGAGAATGAGCCTAATGTCCTGTGTCCACCTTGCTGCAGCCTCAGCTGTGTGTGCCCACAGACTGTCTTCTATACGAAGGAGCACTTCAAACCTCCCTAGGAGCCCTCACACAGCTGAGAGTCCTACTATTGTACACCTCAGTCCAAAAAATCTCCTATGCTGGATTCATTTATACCCATGCTGAAGAGATTTCCTTTTCAAGCGTTGAATACTACACACAAGCACCCATCCTGCCTCCTTTACTTAAAAAAAAAATCAATTTCCTTAATTGTCCTTCCTCTGTTTTTGTAAACTCTTGGTTGCCAACAGCATAATCATTTTGGCTACTTTAAAAAGGAAGGGAAATGTTATAAGGTTGTGTTGGCTGAGTCTCAAAATTTCCAGTAAAGCTAGATCACTGGGCTGCAGGCCACTTATCCAGGCATAGCCAGCATCCTAGCTGCAAGGGAGTCCAGAAGAGTGACTTTATGGTTTCCACTCTTACCAGGAAAAACAAACAAAGCAAACAAAACAAAAAAAACCAAAATCAAGGTCTTCTGTGTACCCTGACTGTCCTGGAACTTACTATGTAAACCAGGCTGGCCTCAAACCCAATGCAAGAAACCCAATTTCTTGCCTCCCAAATGCTGACATTATGGGTATGATCCACCATATATGGTCTAGGAGAGTCTTAGTATGAAGGGGAGAGATGTATTCACCTCTGTTCAGGAGCTCATGTGTGCATGTACATGCAGAGACCAGAAGTTGCTGTTGAGTATCTTTCCTCAGGAAATTTTACCTTGTTTTTTGAGATAGGGTCTCTCACTGAGACCTGATATTCATCAATTAAATTAGGCTGGCTGTCCAGTGAGCCCCAAGGATCTTTCTGTATCCACTTTCCCAATACTGGGATTCCAAACACATAACAAAATGCCCAACCTTTTACATGTGTGCTAGCACTCAAACTCAAGTCCTCATGATTGCAGAGCATACACTTTTTACTCAACGAGCCATCTCCCTTCCCAAGAGTCTCGTAAGTTGGACAATTCCCAAGATTTGTTTGTAGTCAGCAGGTGCAGGGTACAAGAAATCATGTGTTAGTTTTCCTAATTCTGCTATAATATTAATATTACCACTACCCAACCCTAAGAATCTCACCCACAGCTTGGCACTACTTTATTCTCACCGTACTGTTATCTCAGGGTCTTTATTGAGACTCTTCCCCCATAACCAGGGCCATTACTTCCGCATTCCTAAGACTGTGCAGTTTACTCTACCTGAGCTGCCCTTTGTCATTGAACTTTCACTTTTCTACCTTTCCCTCTAGGTCATTTGATTTATTGCTCAAGTCTCACCTTAGAAACGCCATCCCTTACTCGGAGACTGAGTCTATGGGCTACATCTGAGCTGGAGCTTTAGGTCCTCTCCATGCATTGTCCTTGATTGGGGTATCATTCTCTTCAGAGCCCCCAGGGCTCAGGTTTTACAGTTCTGTAGGTCTCCTTTTGGAGCTCCTGTCCCTTCCAGCTCTTTCTATCTCCCTCTTCTCTCCTCTGGTATGAACTCGGTGGCAGGCTCTCTGATCACCTCTCCCTGGGGACGGGGTGCAGCCTTGCCAGGCCACAGAGGAAGACAATGCAGCCAGTCCTGATGAGACCTGGTGGGCTAGTGTCAAATAGAAGGGGAGGAGGACCTCTCCTATCATGGACTAGGGGAGGGGCATAGGGGGTCAAGAGGGAGGGAGGTTGGAATTGGGAGGAGATGAGGGAGGGGGCCACAGCCGGGATACAAATTGAATAAATTGTAATAAATGATAATAATAATAATAAATTTAAAAAAAGAAACTCTATCCCAAGGAAGGCCATCAAGTTGTAAAAGAAGCCTACATAGAAGCTCTTGCCTATATTGGCCATCAAGTTCTCATTCCTGGGGAATGTGTGCTTGTTTGTAGAAGCAAGAGCTGTTTGAAGCTCACTGTCTTTGTGTATGTTGGATGAATGAGAAATGTCTCCCATAGGCTAGGGCATTTGAATATGTGGTCCACAGCTGGTGATGCTGTTTGGACAGTTTAGGAGGTGTGGCCTTGTTGGAGAAAGTATGTCATTGGAGCATGCCATTCCTAGCTAGCTGTTTCCTGCTTGTGGTTTGGAAAGGAATCCTCAGCTGTTCATGCCCATTTTCTAATGCAATGGACTCTCACCCTCTGACACCCTAAGCCCAAGGCAACTCTTTCTTCTGGAAGTTGTTTTGGTCACAAATTTTATCACAGTAAGATAGATATAACTAATGTATCTCTGCCTTATTGGAGCTTTCTCTGAAGGTTCAGACATGGTCTTTTCAAGATATGCTGCAGTCATTGTCAGGCTTAAGTTGATCTAAAGGCAATGAAGGTTCATGGATGCAGGAACGTTTTTTCACCCTGTTTGACTGCCTATGAGAAAAGCATAGGAATCCCTGTAAAGAAGCTGCCCCACCTCTGTATGCCAGAGAACAAAAGGCTACAGTTCTCATTGAAGACAGGATCAGTACCACAGGATGCGGCTATAACAACAGAGCTTCGTGAAACATCCCTTATTGTCAACAACTTCACTCACTTCTTTAGTTATTTTTCTATTACTACGAGGAGTCATCATGACCAAGGCAATTTATAAAAGAAAACATTTAATTTGGGCCTCCATGATAGTCATGGTGGGGAGCGTGGCAGCAGGCAGGTAGGCGCTTGAGCGCTACCCTAGGCATGTGGCAGAGAGAGAGGGAGAAGTAAGAGGGAAGGAGGGAGGGAGAGACAGACAGAAACAGAGAGAGAGAGAGACAGACAGACAGACAGACAGACAGACAGACAGACAGAATTTGGAATGCCTGGGCTTTTGAAACCTCCAAGCCCACCCACAGTGACACATTTCCTCTAACAAGGTCACACCTCCTAAACAGGTCCACCAATTGGGGACCAACCATTCAAATACATGAGCCTGTGAGGGACATTCTTATAAAAACCACCTTCACATATTTGTATATTTCCTACCAAAAGCCAGTGACAAAGACACAATTACTACCAGGTGTGTTGGCACACACCTTTAATCCTACCACTGTGAGGCAGAGGCAAGCGGATCACTGTGTATTTAAGGCCAGCTTGTTCTACATGAAGAGTTCCAGACCAGCCAAGGCTACATAGTAAGACCCTGTCAAAAAGAAAATACCAGAAGCTCTTCTAAAAATCTAATTGGCCATTTCAAAAAGTCCTTTCAAGGATAAGAGATGGCTCAGTGGTTAACAGCACTTGCTCATACAGACAGAGGACCTGAGTTTGGACCCTAGCACCCACGCTGGGCAGTTCACAACTGCCAGTAACTCCAGATCCAGCCTCTTCTCCTGGCCTCCATAAACACCTTCCCATACTCACATAACCACAAACAGAAGTAAAAATGTCTGCCATTGCTATAATAAAACACCATGAACAAAGCTGCTTTACAGAGTAAAGAGTTCATTTGGGGTCTTGGTTCCAGGGGGATAAGAGCCCATCGTGGCAGAGGCGAGCTGAAAGCAAGCAGCAAGCTTGTTACCAGGAGTAGGAAGCAGAGAGTCCACATCTTCAACTGTAAACAGGAAGCAGAGAGCGTGAACTGGAAGCGGGGTGACCCTGTGAACTCTCAAAGCTTTTCCTCCAGCAAGGCGTTCCTACCTCCCTTCATGGCACCATCAACTGGAGGCCAGTGTTCAAATGCCCGAGCCAACGAGAAACATCCTCATTCAAAGCACAGCAGCCATTTCTAAGTTTTCTTGCAATACTGACACCCAGGTGACTCATTTATGCTGGCTGGGTAAGTGGGGATCCATCTCCAATTGCTTGTTACCAATTTCCCAGTTTCTTGTTTGCTTGTCTGTTTTCGTTTTTTGGGAAAACTGTTATTTAGCACCTAACTCTGGTAACTCCATTCTGCTTTTCAGGGTGCAAACAAAGTCTCTCATAAACTGGTTATGAAACCAAATTAATAATTCCTTATGGAGTTAAAGTCCCGAGTTTAATTCTGACCAATCTATATCCAGTGAGTCTTCGTGCTTACAAATGTTAATGAAAGGCATAATAGGAGCAATATCTAAATTTAAATTTCCATTTAAAAAAGAGCCAAATGCATGCCCATGTTACAGGCACGCACTATCAAATGTTTCGCTTCAAGGTAGCATCTCATGTAGACTTATCCAGAACTCCTGGATAAGGATACCCTTGGTCCTCCTATCTCCACCTTCCCTGTGCTGGAATTCCAAGCATGCATCACCACATCGGGTCTGTGCAGTGCTGAGGATGGCACTCAGGCTTCCTACATTATAACCGGGCGCTCTGCCAACTGAGCCCACAGGCCAGTGTGTTATCTTAGTGTCATCTAGTTATCACATCTTGTGTGTTTAAAAGCCTGTCACCCCTGTTGGGCTTTGAGTTCTGTGAGGAAAGGAAGCAGTTCTGTCTTCTTATCACATATGCCCCGGTCCCAGCTCAGAGTAGCACTTCCTTCATAAATAGCTACTAGATTAGCTATTAGTTGGGTGGGTCCAGCTGTACTGAATGGATGTTAGGGAGCACTTCAGACTTCTGTCTCAGCAAGCAATGGTTGACCATTCTTGGCTGTTGACCATTCTTGGCTCCCCTGCATATGGTTGGGATCCAGCCCATGAAGTGATGCCAGCAGGAAGAAAGCCGTGTCAGGAGCTGAAGGAGTGTTGCTTAAAGAAAACAAAGAGGCAGAGGCTGAGAGATGTGTGAGCCGTGCTGCATCAGTTAAGATTCTCTAGAAAAATAAAGCCGAGATAGTGAATGTACAGGTAAAAAAAAAAAAATTTGTTAGATCACCTTATGTGATATGGTACAGGTACTTTAAGTCTAACAATGGCTGTCTCACACCCCAGAGGCAGAGAACCAGCTGGTTGCTCTGCTCACAGGCTGGATTTCTCGCAGTCCCACTGGGTCCCTGAAAACCTGAAGGATTCCCGGGGAGCTATTGGCCTTAGGTCTGTGCTGAATTCTGAAGAAGCCAGTTGTAACATTAGTGAAGGAATGCCACAGCAGCAGAGTAGATGGACTTGCCAGCAAGAGTGGAAGCAAGCAGACAAAAAGCCAAATTGCCATACTCCAGCTCCTGTTTTTACCTAGGCTGCCACTGGAAGGCACCACCCACATTTAGGATGGGTCTTCCTGCTCCAAATCATCTGATCAAGAAAGTCCCTCACAGGAGCACATACCACACGCTCTTTAGTAAACTCCCGATCTGATCAAGCTGACAATCAGTTTAGTCAGGATGCTCCATGGTTCATTGGTTCTGTTCTGTGGCAAGAATGGGCTGCTGGCGAGAGCCTGACCCACAGCAATAGTGAGACAGGGGTGGACAGGTGGGAAAAGCTCTTCAGCTGTACTCTTGTGGGAGCTGAGGAACTCAGGAGGGAAACTGCTCTTTATATTTAAGTCTTGCTTTACTTTCTTGGATTCTTCATGACAGGTCCCAGTCTGTCCCTTCCCCCTCCGTTCCTCCATACCTTCTTCTCTCTCATTCTTTTACTTTAACAAACTAGAATGCCCAAGTCTCGCTCCTCTTAAGACATCTCCCTTTAACCCAGCGCCCACAGCTCATTCTCCAAAAACATCTGTCTTCTATCCATTAGTCCACTCGAACGAAGGCTTCCATGGACCAAAGTTACTCACGATCCTAAATCAGTAACTCAATCCCTTTTTAGGTCCTCTAATCCTTTGAGAGCTTAAACTGATGGATTTTCTTTCCAAAGAAAACATACTCTTCTAGCCATATAAATAGCTGCATATAATTTCAGGAATGCACCTCCTGAAACTCACCCTCAATCCCAGGTTAGCGGTCCTTCCCCAGAGTATGAAATCCAGAGATCCGTGGGAAGAGTGGTGGGATATGGGTATGCATGGGTACAGGGGCATGATTTTGGAGACCAGAAACCAACTGTGTTTTTCTTCAATTGCCAGTCATATTGCTTTGTGAGGCAGTGAGGCCTGGAGCGTAAGGATTAGGCTAGACTTGCTAGTGATGTGTCTGAACTTCCTCAGCTCCACAGCTGGCTTTTCACACAGACACTGAGTGTGGAACTCTGGTCCTTAGGCTGGGACTGCAAGTCCTTCACCTGGTGAGCAATTCTTCATGCCCACCCTTTGATGCTTTTTTCTTTTTCTCTTTTTTTTCTTCTTTTTTTTTTTTGGTTTTTCGAGACAGGGTTTCTCTCTGTACCCTTGGTTGTCCTAGATTCTCTTTGTAAACCAGGCCGGCCTTGAACTCACAGAGATCCGCCTGCCTCCGCTGCACTGAACGCTGGGATCATAGGTATGCATCACCACACTCAGCTTGATGGTTTTTTTTTTTCTTTATTTCTTGTTTAAGGGTGTAAATAAAGTAAATTGTGTGTGTGTCACAAAATAGAGCCCAATGATTGCAGATTTTTGTCTCTGATTTCTTAATGCTTTGACAATTTTATGCATGTACATAGTGATATTCATTCTTTTCATTCCACGTAACCCTGCTATCCCCCTCACACTTCCCCCAAACCCCTTCCTCCCAATAACTACCCCTCCCACGTCTATGCCCATTTGTTTGCTTTGTCTTCTGAATTTAATTAGTGCTGTTTCTGTGAGGCATGGGCAGGAGGTGGTCACTGGGATGTGGGCAAACTGCCAAGGACTGCACCCTGACGGAAATGACCGCCCTCGAGCACCCATTAACTGCCTGTGACTCCAAAGGTCTCCCAACCAGCTTTGACAAAGAGCAGGGGCTGCAGACCGAATCGCTTACCGTAAACCCAGCTCCGCCTTTCCCAGTCACGGGACCTTAGACCGCTCCTACTCCTCAATTTCCAAAAGTAGAAGAAGAGCGGGCACGAGGTCCCGTGCGCACAGAGAGCGCTAGGGGAACCAAGGGTGTTAGGCACACAGGCTTGTTTCCTCGGTGGAAGGGATGCTTTGTTCCTCGGTAAATAAGACCCATTCCTAGAGGAGATGTCACAAACACTTTGCAGCTTGGAGACCTCTAGGATGACCGCACGAGATCCTCCCTTAGGCCTTAAGCTATAGAACCCATCCTTATGAAAAAAGGGCACATGTATTTCGCAAGAGTTTTGATGTAGTGACCAGGAAACCTTTTTCGAAAGTGTTCGTGTACTTAAATATGTCTAACCTAGCCTGCCAAGGGACAGCGTCTAGTTTGAACCGCATTTCCTTCTTGCCTCTGCCGGCTGTGGTGTTTACAGGCCCCGCAGATGATGGCATCCAACATGGTAGGCTTCTGCAAAGCCCGGACCGGTACACGGCTGAGACTGAGCAGCATGAGATGGATGCCTTAGACTCACGGGCACATCGTCACCTTCTTGGTTAGTTTAGCTTCATTGTTTTTTTCTTTTGAAAGCTTCAATTGAGAAAGGTTCTATTTTTTTTAAGACAGAACAAAAGCATTAACGCACATTCAAATGCCACGGCAAGCGTTCATTGAGTTTTATAAGAAACAAAACAAAACTGTATTCTGGTGCCAACTAAAAAACGAAGCCATTTTAGAACCACTGCTTATGGTGACATGGATACCTGGACATCTAAGAAGCCATTGTGAGTTTGTAGCTACATGGAAATGCATGAGCAATATGAAGTAGTGGAAGATGGAGCTTCACACTTTCAGACCCTTTCCCCCCCGCTCTTTGTGCGCTTGTTCTGCCCTGAGTAGATTCAAGGTCATGGCTTAAATGACCCCAGAGGTTGGGGGGAGGCTATGAAAAGCCATATTTCACAAAATGCCAGGCATTCAATCCAGTCACATGCGCTTGCAGTAGAAAAAGCAACGCTGATCTCAATAGAGGCTGGTCTCCTTCATGATGCGCAGGAACTCTTGCTCATTGACCTCTCCATCTCCATCTGGATCAGCTTCGTCAATCATTTCCTGTAGCTCCTCATCAGTCAAGTTCTCACCTAGCTCCTTGGCCACACGCTTCAGATTTTTAAAGGGTATTTCTCCAGTTTCATCATCAGCAAAGAGCTTGAAAGCTTCAGGATTTCTTCTTTGGTGTCTTTCTCGGACATTTTCTGAGTCATTACTGTCAAAAGTCACTAAAGTTCATTTTTCCTGTTCCTTCTTTATCAGTTTCACTTAGTTTTCTTGATTTCTTCTTTCTTGGGTTCAAAGCCCAGGGCCTTCATTGCCACCTTTAGTTCCTTGATGTCTACAGTTCCAGTTCCATCAGTGTCAAAGAGATCAAAAGCTTCCCAGGTTTCCTGTTTCTATTCTTCAGTAAATTCAGGCTTAGGGCTCACCCTTTTTCTCTGACCACTAGATGCCATGTTTGTCTTCTTAAAATTAGAGGCCATCACCAAAGGGTCTCTGCAACTGGTTGTTAAGGCAACAGTGTACTCTAGCTTCATTGTTTATTCTCTCCAACCTCATTAACTGTAGATCTAGAAGGTTCCATATCTGACTTATAGATGAGCTCTGTGAGATACATATTATACCTTCTAAAAGCAAAATGTATTGATAATTTTGTTGACATTTTTACTGCTGTTACATAACACCTGACCTGACCAATTTAGCTCATGGTTTCCAGGGTTTCGGCGCACAGTTCTTGGCTCTCTTGTTTCTGGGCCTGTGGTGAGACAGCACAGACAGCAGTCAGAGTGTGTGACATTGGTGCTTACCTCATGGAGTAAAGAAAGAAGAAAGGTGTTGAGGGAGAGGGAGACATCCTGGACCAGGATACGGGCTCCTAGAGCCTGCACTGGGGTAGAAAGAGAGCAGCAAATGTCAGTCGATAAAAGTGCTTGCCTGGCAAGCACGAGGACCTGAGATCAATCCCAAAGCCAGGTATTCACCAGAGATGCAGCTCAGTGGTAGAGCACTTGCCTAGCATACATGAGGCCCTGGGTTCAAGCCATATGTGTATACATATATATGTATGCATATATGTACATATACATATAGGTATACATAGAGAGACAAAAACATATATGTATACACACATATATACATATAGATGTGTATAAATACACACATGTATACATGTGCTCCAACAGTATGCCTGTCTGTTTGATGCCATGTTCCCTGCCGTGATAGTTATGTTTTTCATGACATTACAAAAGTGAGTAAAACACTGTGTGTGTGTGTGTGTGTGTGTGTACACTGCCATGCTGTGCATATGTGGAGGCCAGAGAACAACTTGCAGAAGTCATTTCTCTCCTTCCGTTATGTAGGTCCTAGAAATCAAACTCAGGTCTTCCGGCTCGGCAGTGATCATCTTTATCTACTACACCTCAGGCCCTCACCTTCGATTATGTCTGAGTTTAACATCAAGACCTTTATAGAGAAAATGCTTCACTTTCAAAATGTGGCTCTAGCAGTGGAAATATCAGTGGGCTTGGCAGGCCCGGGAAGGAGGTATTTTTAGATCAAGCCCTGCCAAGCGTCTGCGGCCTTCAGGCCCAGCCAGTCACCTGCCATGTGCTGAACACCAATAAGGGATTTTTCATTTCCTATTTTCTGCCATAGCATATTGCCACATATTTAGCAACTTAAACCCAAGCACATCTACGATGTCATGTTTCTGGAGGTCAGAAGTCCAGGGCCTGCTTAGAGTCTCACAGGCCTGCACTTCTTTGGGGAAGCACTAGAGAAGGTCTGCTTCTGAAGTCACTGTTGCAGACTGAGTTCCCTTCGAACGGTTGTAGGACTAAGGTCAGGCACAGCTGAAGTCTGGTTTCCTGGTCTCCTCCATTCCTAGGCTGTTGGGTTGTTCCCCCTGCTTTCCCAGTGAGCTCTGCAGTAAGACCTTAGTGACTACTTCTCACTCCAACCCTCTGACCTCTCCTGCTAACCCTCTCTGGCACCAGTCACAGAAAGTTCTATTCTCTTTGGGTTTGTTTTATTTTTTCAAGAGTATCTGAAAATGGACCTAAGGTCCCTGTGTGCTAAGTAACCATTCTACATCCCAGCCTGTTCTCTGCTTGGTGGAGCTCCTGAGAGTCTACTGACCCAATAGGACAATCTTCTTAAGATCTATAACCTTACCCACACTGCAAAATGTTTGCTATGAAACACAACTCAACTGCTAGGTTCCAGGAACTAAAATATGTACATATTTGGGGTACCCCTACCTACCACACCCAGCAAGGAGGCAAAATGACGGGATAGGTTTACACTGCTGCTTTGCACAGTAACTGGGGGCAAAGGTCTTAACTTCCTAAATTCCAGTTCTATCTCAGTTGAAGCAGAATGGGAGCCAGGGCTTCACAACCTTGTCATCATCCGACCTTACACCTTCACCTTATATAAACTTAGATGCAGCAAGGAAAGTTATCAGTTCATCCGACACATATGTCAGTGCTGCTGCCCTGTGCACGGGTTCCTCAGAGCACTCCTGTGTGGTGTGCGGTCCTCCCTGCCACCCTGGAGAAGTCTCTAGCAGAAGGAAGCAGTTACAGCAGAGATGATAAATGACTCAGACTCTGGAGCCAGTTGCTTGTTCTTAGTTCCTAACTTATCTATTTATTTGTGGCCCTAAGCAAGTTACTAAGCTGTGTTTCAGGTGCATCCACCATCCCTATCACCTCATGAAGTGAGTGTCGTGGTGCACACCTACAATCTCAGAACTCGTCTAGGGAGCCTGAGGAAAGCCTGTGGTCAGTGAATGAATGAGCGAGTGATTGGAAAAATAAGTCAATACGTTAAAAAGAAGACTTGTAACGGCTGCTCCATGTTGCTACAAGAAGTAAGCTTAGGAGTCTGGCAGCTGCTGCAGTCACCTCATCACCAACCACCACATTCCTGCCTCCGCTGACCCTTCCCAGACCTCCTTACATAAATAATCACCATTCCTCTTTGTGTGCGCAGGTGTGTTTTCCTCCCATGACAGATGGGAAATCCATCGGAGCTGTCAGGTGGAGAGCAGTTGCTTACTGTCCATTACTTAAATCCTGAAGAATTCATAAACGCGTGGGCTCCCTGAGGATGAAGGCTGGCTCCTTCGGGTGCTGTGCTCCCCACTTTCCCCTTCCGAAGAGGGACGGCCTGAAGCCTGATAGTATCAGGTGTTGCTGTGGGTGCGCAGAAGTGAAGTGCCTGGACCTGTAAGTGGATATGGCCTCCACAGAGTGCAGTGTGGGCAGGAGTTATTAAAGTCAAGAATGAGCACATCTCCTGACCCAGCAGTGTGACTCTAGACACATCTGTCCAAGAAGTCAGGGAGAAGGAGGGATGGCTATGGTGATCTCCATGATCACAAGACCTAAGTCCCCACTGAGTCAGAAAGATGCAACGGTCCTCTATATTTGGTGCAAGACACAAATATAGAACTGTGTCTGTTTTAAATTATCATATTTTTGTAATTTTATTTGTACTTTATAAGTTATTAAAATCTGTGTATGTGAGAGTACACTCATGAACATGTGAACATGTGATGTGCATGCATGCACGTTTACTTGCACAGGTAGGAATATGTGGAGATCAGAGGTCAACATCAGGTCTCTCCTCTACCCTGTTCTTTAAGACAGGGTCTCTCTTTGACCTGGAGCTTGCTGTCTAGCCTGGACTGGCTGGTCAGTCAGGGAGCCTCAGCAATCCACCTGCCTCTGTCCCCCAACCCCAGGAAATGCACCACCATGCCTGGCTTTTTACACAGGTGCTGAGGATCCAAACTCAACTTCTTTCCCCATCAAGCCGTCTCTGGAGCCCCTGAATGTTACAATTTTTTTAATAAGAATAACAAATGCACTACTTCCTGAATAGAACACCAACAGCACAGGTTCTAAGATCAACAATCAATAAATGGGACCTCATGAAGCTGAAAAGCTTCTGTAAAGCAAAGGACACTGTCATCTGAACGAAACGACAGCCAACAGATTGGGAAAGGATCATTACCAATCCCACTTCTGACAGAGGGCTAATATCCAGTATATATAAAGAACTCAAGAAGTTAAAAAGCAAGAAACCAAGTAATCCAATTAAAAAATGGGGTATGGAGCTAAAAAGA
>CM053757.1:9192221-9215750 GCA_028658305.1 Pachyuromys duprasi | reverse complement strand
GGTACTGCTCTTATCCTTTTAAGAGAGGAGGAACGTGGTACTCAGAGAAGTTGAGTGATTTTTCCAGGGTCACCCAGTGGCTTTGGAATCTGAATCCAGGCAGTCTGAGTTATGTAAGTGTGGTTAGTCACTGTGCTATACAGCTGTTCCTTTTCTGGAATGTTCATGAGATAGCAATATTAGAGCTCGTGTCTTGACATGTAAAAATAATATTCAGAGAACTTGGTCATAAAAGTTTTAAGCTGGGCTTAGAACAGTGTGCAGCTCTGTTCCTTCAGGGCCAGTGCATATCAGTCAAATATGATCTAACTAAACTATCTTAGTTAAACTGGCCCGTGGGCATGTCTGTCAGACATTGCTGACTGGCATGGTAGGAACCAGCCCACTGGAGGCCACTCATGGGCAGGTGGTCCTGGGCTGTACGGGAAAGCTATTCGAGAAAGCCATAAGGAGCCAGCCAGAAAACAGCACTCCTCTGTGGTTTCTGCTTCAGCTCCTGAGTTCCTATCCTGAATTCCCTCAATGAAGGACCATGACCTGAAAGTGTGAGCCAAATAAACCTTTTTCTCCTGAATTTTTAAAATCGGTGTTCTTTAATGTAAAGGAATCTCAGACAATAGCCACAGAGAGAAGAAGCTGGCCTTCATGGTCACTTCAGTCTTGGTCCCTTTGTGTTCCAGGTCCGGCAGGCACCGTCCATGAACTAAGGCCACATAAAGAACAGGGATGTCTTGAGAGCCTTTGTGTGATCCTTGCCCCCGTCTGACTGCAATAGGGAAAAGCCCTAAGGCATATTCTATGCTCCTTGCTCTCCTTTGCCAGGCTCTGTGACCCCAGGACAATGGCTGGGCAGCTTCGAGAAGCTCAATGTCTTAGAGCAGAGATGCAGAGATCTGTACGGCAGAGAAACAGGCTGGGCGTTCCGAGAAGAGCTTTGAGAAACCTTAAAAATAAGAAACGACTCCTGGAACTGAGAAATGAATATAACGACACCATAAGATACAGGATTAACACACAAAAGTCAATCGTTTTAAACTGGTTCCACTTTGCAACCAATGAGAAATTGGGTCCAAAAGGAACATTACAACGTCATTTATAATCACTCAAAGCCTAGTAAAGCTAATAAAGTTAATGAAATGAAATTTATAAAATACTGGTGAGAAAATTATCAAACACTGGCAGAGCTAAGTGGAGATGAATACTGTGTTCATGAAGCATAACACAAAAATACAAAGCTCAAATGAAACCTCACAAAACTTGACTCCTAATGAATCATAGATATAAGCATAAGATATAAAACTATAAAGATTTTTAAGAAAATGTAAGAGAAAATTTTCATGGCCTAATGTTAGCTGAAGCACTCCTGAACACAACTGCAAAAGCACAATCCCTAGGAGAAAAACATGGCAAGTTGAACTTCACCAAACTTTAAAACCGTAGTTTTCTGGAAGAACCAGTTAAGAATCTGAAATCACTGCCATAGCCTATGATGAAAAACAAAATCCAAACCCCAAACAAACAAAAAACAGGAACATACAAAAACTTTTAAAACTTAACTAAATTCCCCAATTCCAGGGCCATGGAGATGGCTCTGTGAGTAAAGGCACTTGCTGCCATGCCTGGAGACCTGCCTTTGAGCCTCAGGTTCCATGTGGTGGAGGGAGGGGAACTGACTCCTACAAATTGACCTCTCACCTCAACGTGTATACAGTGACATATAAGCGCTCATGTGTATATGGGTCCCAAATTAAAAAAAAAATTTAAATACTATTCCAAAGTGGGTCAAAGGTATAAAGAGGCACATGAAGTCTAGATAAGCATATAAAAAGATGTGCACTGCCTTTGGCCATGAAAGAAATGCAAAATAAAGCAGCTACTAGTATGAATCAATTAGACCTAGGAAGAATTGGCACGCTGTGTGTTTTTTATGAATTGCTGGTGGGAATCTAGACTTATGTAGCAACTCGAAACAAATTTGGTTGTTCTTTTTTTTTTTTTTTAGATTTATTTATTTTGTTTTATATGTATGAGTATTTTTTCTGTAGGTATGTGTGTGTACCACATGCATGCCTTGTGCTTCAGAAGGTCAAAAGAGGGCATTATATCCCCTGGAAATGGAGTTACGGATGGCTATGCACTGCCACCTGGGAGCCAGGTTTGGGCTCCAAGAACAGCAAGCGCTCTTAAGCACTGGGCTCTCCAGCCCCTGGCAGTTTCTTACATGTTAGACATACAGGGACCACAGTGATAGTTTAACAGGTTACAGTGCTTGCTGTGCAAGCCTGGTGAGGTAAGCTTCCTCTCTGGAACTCAAGGTGAAAGGTGGAATGAAAGAACCGACTGCACGAAGCTGTGTTAGGATCTGCATGTGCACAGCGTGACATGTGCACGCACACACAATAATAGTAATAGTGATACACTTTCAACGTTAAAATGCGCATGTAACCTAAGGCCCAGCCATTGCTTTCCTGTACATTCCTATTAAACATGAAAGTGCATGTTCGTGCTGGATCCTGTTCATGAACTGCTGTAGCAGCTTTATTTGTAATAACTCCAAACCAGAAACAACCCAAATGACCTTCAACAGATAAATGAATGAACCAGCTCTTACTTGGCAACAGGAAGGACTTAACATTGATATATTCAACCACTTGGACAGTTCTCCAGGACATTATGCCAAGAGAAAAAAAATCCAATAAAAAGGTTAAATACTACATGATCTCATTTTATAAAATATCTCAAAAAAAATAATAGAGATTGTCTACAGTGGTATCCAGGGTTTAGGATTGGGACCAGTGTGACCAGTGTGACAGTCAAGGGGTCGGGTGGGAAGTGAGGTCAAGGAGGACAATGGTAGAGTCCCTGGTGGTGGCAGGTGGAGTCCTAGCACTGATCATGATGGGGACGGTGCTGACTTGTCTGCGGGATGAAGTCCCAGGGTGTGCTCCATTGAAAGAGCGGCAGGGACTGCAGGAAAGCAGTGATTGCAGGTGAGCAGCTGAGGAGGTGTGAGGAGTGGTTCCGCCAGAGTCGCCTCTGCATAAAAAGGCCCTGCCTTTGGACACCTAAGCCCAGGTGAAATGAGCAAAGCTACGTAGGGACTATGATTTCAATAGCTTCTAAACCTATTTCAAGATACAAGAACTTTCAAAACTTTAAGGTAGTTTATTATTAAAAGCTTAGGGCAGTGACATAACAATATATGGCAATTAAAATGGGTAAGTTGTCTTTGTGGGCCAGTCCTGGATTACTATTGTTTCTCCATGCTTAGCACCGTGTACAGCTAATGGAAGGGAACACGGGACTCATGGATACATGGAGATCCTGCGCGGTTGGGCATAGATGAGACAGAGCAGACCTGGGTCTTCATGCTCAGGGCCCCTTCTGTAACACTGTGAGCTTGGGCCCCTGGCTGAGAAGGGCTCCTGTCTCCTGGCAGAGGGAGATGAGTGGCAGAGTTGGCAACTCCTAGAAGAGTCCTGAACAGGCGGTGAGGTGTCAGGCACAAGCTGGCCCACACTTGACAGCAGGCAAGATCTCTCCAGGGTTCCACTCTGACCTGGGCAGGGTGTTAAGGGCCCTCCAGAAAGCTGCCTGAAGCTCTGAGTTTATTGCCCTCTCTACTCTCAAGAGCCCCTTGGGTTTGAGTTTGGATTCCTTCCTAGTTGGGACAAGTTGCTTCGCCCCATTGGAACCCCTTTGCTTATATCTGTAAACTGGGTCTCAGATCCTCTTAGCCTGCCAGACTCCTCTGAGGATTCGTGTTGTTAAAGTCAAGGGCTCAGGGTTAGGCCTGTTTGTTTCAGGGCACAGATACATTTTGCCTTCTTTCTGTAAGGGGCACACCAGGTGCCAATGAAAGCCAGCTCTAGCATTCTAAACGGATTGGCTCTTCCTGCTGGTCCTTGGCTGAATTCTCCTCTGTATCCACCTGAAAGCAAGTCACACCAGGCCCCAGCGTGATGTCTGAGGGGTTCAGAAAACCTGAAAAGAGCAGCCAATGAGGCAGGGGAATGGCCAGGGTGAGACACAACCCATTGGTAATAAGTCAGGCTGCCAGGATTCATGTTCTAACTCTGTTCTTTATGGAATTGTATGAACATCTTACTTAAGGTCTTAGAGTCTATTCTAAAGTATGGATGAGTTGGTCCTGGTGGCACAGGCCTGCAATCTCCACTTCTTAGGAAGCCGAGGCAGAAGGATCAGGAGTTGGAGGCCTGCCTGGGCTGCCGAGTGTGTGTAGGACCATCCCGCATAGCTTAGCTGAGCGTCTCAAAAGTTAGTATCAAAAAGGCTGGGATGAATGCTCTGTGGTAGAGCACTTGCCCAAGCATGCATGAGTCTCTGAGCTTGATCTCCAAAATAAACAAACAAAATTACATAAAGTAAAATGCAAATGAAAGCCGCCTGCTCATAAGACTATGCGAGTATTAAATATGAGTATATAAACTGTAGGGAAAGCCCTAAGCATTATGTGGGGGCACCATCATCATTTAATGTCTGTACAGGTAGAAAAGAGCACCGAGCATTTGCAGATGTTTTTAGCTTCAGGAACTGCTCCTGCCACCCACTATGCCATCTCTGGGAATCACTTTCCCATCAGGGTGAGGCAGCTGTACTTGCCTGAGGTCCCATGGGAAATATCTTCTAAGGAGACTACAAACTGTCTATCTGGGTTACCTGCAGCCTCACCAGATGCATTCCCTGGAAACTGGGCCCCAGCGATCTAGACCCAATGGCTTTGTCAAGCCAAGATAACATCCTGTGTGTCCTCAGATGCCCCAAGAGTCGGATAGATGCCCAGGCATGGTGAGGAGGGAGGAGTGAGCATGCTTGTGATTGGCTAGCAGGCCAACTTCACCTGGCATAGAGAAGAGAGGAACTCAGTGTTCCTGGTCTGAGAGTGTGGTTTTCTGCTGCCTTCTGCTGCCCAGATTTCTGAGTCTCACTGAATAGCCAAGACTCAGAAGCCACCAGAAGCCACACAAGGAAATTGGTCCAAAGCCCTTGTCTTTCAGTAAGAAAAACTAAAATGTATTGCAGTTAGCCACATCACTGACATCTGCCAACACCCTGGATGATGCCCTCTGCCCTTTGCCCTCTGCTCAGTCACCCAACGGTCAGAGACATTCAGGTCAAGCTCTGGTTCCGCTAGCTTCTGATTGTGGGAGCTGTGTGTTGCCACCGAGGCCACCTCTTCATGCCTTCACTTCATCATCTGTGAAATGGGCTAACACAAATCTCCCAAACTGTTTGAAGGATGCATTGAGGAGATGCAAGGATCACGGCTGAACATTGCAGGCAACACAAACGAGAGACAGCTCAAAAAACTCAGTTAAGCTGTTTGCCTACTTCTGGCCATATGCCAGCTGTAGGCTCACTCTAGTTACCTTCCCACCAGCCTCTGGAGGTCGACAGTACACCCCTGTCACTACTTCACAGAAAGGAGACAGCCATAGACTAGTTGAGAAACTCACTCAGATCCAGCAGCCTGGATCCTGGGTTGGTAACCTTACCCTTCCCATAAGGAAACCTCAAAGCCACGGAGGAGTCAAGCAGAACCCCTCAGAGCACCTGATAGCATACAGCACACATTAGTAAAACACTAAGTGTTAGAGAGCAGGGAGGCTGAGCATGGGACCTGGAGCAGAGTCCTTCACCAGGAGACAAGACACACCCTAGAGCTATAACCACAGGTATCTGTCCTTGCTTTCCACCTGGTTTGAGACAGTGTCTCTTGTTTTTCATCACAAATGCCTGGCTAGCTGACCTGCGAGTCTCCGGGGACCCTATCATCTCTGTCCCTCATTTTTCTGTAGGATCATCGGGATTACAGAGTACACTACCATGTCTGGTGTTATTGTGGATTCAAGTCCATGTCCTCGTGTTTCAACAGCAGAACTTTGCCCATCAAACCATCTTCCCTGCCCTTAGCTTGGTTATTTGAACATGAGGTCAGGAGGTTGTGCCATTCTGATTCTAGAGACCCCACCGTTGGTATACAATGGAAGGCCATCTTGCAATGCTCAGAACAAGCCAAGGAATTCTCCTGCCCCCAAAGGCCAGCAGCCCCCTCACTGATGAACTTATACATTAAGAAACCTCCAGAGAGTGGCTGAGCAGATAGCTCAGTTGATAAAGTACTTGGACACGATTCTCAGAACTGACAGGGGAGAGTATCTGGATGTGGAAGTATGCTTCTATAATCCCATATTAGAGAAGTAGAGAAAGGCAGCCTGGGCTTCCTACAGCCAGGCTGACTACCTGGTGAGCTTCAGATCACTGAGAGACCCTGTCTCAAAAATAAATAAATAAATAAATAAATAAAGTGGATATCACCTGTAGAATGACACTCAAGGCTGTCCACACACATATATACTTATGCACACATGAGCACATGTACACACACACACTCACACATACACACATACTTATCTTGTGAGGAGAGAGCTCCTGACACCTATAGACTGCAGGTGAGGCTCATGTAGCTATATACCTCTCTTCAATTGTCTGATAGGTAAGGAATAAAAGAATAGGATTTCATTAGATCCATATTCCCCATACTTTGATACATAGGAAATAGTCATCATTTTAATAATAATACAGATTAATATGTATTAAAAATAGTACACCAGATTCATATTGAATGAAAAGTATTTCTCTATTTAAGATGAAAAAGTAGAGCCTCGAGACAGCTTCCTAAACAGAACACCAACTGCTCAGGCTTTAAGATCAACAATTAATAAATGGAACCTCCTGAAATTGAAAAGCTTCTGTGAAGCAAAGGATACTGTCAACAGACTGGGAACAGCCTACAGACTAGAAAAGGATCTTCACAACCCTATATCTAACAGAGGGCTAATATTTAGAATATATAAAGAACTCAAGAAATTAGACACCAGCAAACCAAATAATCCAATTAAAATATGGGGTACATAGCTAAGCAGAGAATTGTCAACAGAGGAATCTCGAGTGGAGAAGAAACACTTAAAGAAATGCTCAACATCCTTAGTCATCAGGGGAATGCAAATCAAAAAGACTCTGAGATTTTATCTTACACAAATCAGAATGGCTAATATAAAAAAAAAAAGCTCAAGTGACAACACATGCTGGAGAGGATTGGAAAATGGGAAACCCTCCTCCATTGCTGGTGGAAGTGCAATCTTGCTCAACCAGTTTGGAAATTAATCTGGCACTTTCTCAGAAAACTGGGAATATCACTACATCAAAATCCAGCTATACCACTCCTGGGCATATATCCAAAAGATGCCCCACCATTCAACAAGGATATTTGCTCAACTATGTTCATAACAGCTTTATTTGTAATAGCCAGAATCTGGAAACAACCTACATGTCCCTCAATGAAGGAATGGATGCAGAGATGTGGCACATTTACACAATGAAATACTACAAGGAAATCATAATATTTTCAGGCAAATGGATGAAACTAGAAAATGTCATCCTGAGTGAGGTAACTCAGAAACAGAAAGACACACGTGGTATATACTCATTTATAAGCAGATATTAGCTGTATAAGATAGGATAACCATACTAAAATCTACAGATCTAAAGAAACAAAATAACAAGGAGGACCCTAGGGAGGATACTTAAATCTCATTCAGAATGGCAAACAGGATAGACACCAGAAGCCGTGGAAGAGAGAAAACAGGATGGAAGCCTACTATAGAGGTCCTCTGAAAGGCTCCACCCAACAGGGGATCTAAGCAGATGCTGAGACTCAAGGCCAAACTTTGGGCAGAATGCAGGGAGTCTTAATGCAGGGAAGAAGAGGGGAATAGAAAGACACAGAGTGGGCAGGAGCCCCACAGGGAAACCAACAAAGCTAAAAAAAACCTGAGCTCAGGGGTGCAGAGACTGATGCACCAACCAAAAACTATGCATGAGAAGACCTAGACCCCCTGCTCAGATGTAGCCCACAGGCAGCTCAGTCTCCATGTGGATTCTCAAGTAAGGGGAGCCTCTGTCATAAACTCGATTGCCTGCTCTTTGATCACTTGCTCCCGGCGATGTCCTGATGAGACTTGATAAGCTATGGGCAGATGGGCACAGAAGGAGAGCTCCGCCTGTCAGTGGACTAGGGAAAAGGGGTGGGTGGGAAGAGGGAGGGAAGGTGGAACTAGGAGGAGTTGAGGGAGGGGACTTCAACCGGGATATATAATGAATAAATTGTAAAAAATAAAATAGAAATAGATAAAATCAAAGAAAGTTCAGGCGTCCTTTGTGTCTTTGTGGGACACTGGCTCCAAGGACTCTCCTCAATGCCAAGATGAATTGATGTTCAAATCCCTGATGTAAAGTGCTACAGTGAACCTTACAGCAAGAGTCCACACTGAACCTTCTCCGAGTGCTTATACCAACACAGTGTATAGTTTAGGGAACTATGACAAAAAAAAGGTTGTGTGTAGATAGCACAGATATGACTAAAATATTTTCAATGGTTGAATCACAGGTAATAAGCTGGAGTAATACTGTGATGTAACACATGAAATGTTTATCTATTTACCCATCAACCACCCTTCCATAACCAATTATCTATCCTAGATCAAGCAATCTTCTATCAATCAATTTTCCCTATATCAACCAACTCTATCAATCAAATATCAATATATCTAAGTACGGATCTATCACCAATCACCTAGCTATCTTTTGTCTACCTATCTTCTGTAAGTAATTCATCTGTCAACTATCTAGCTATCAATTATGTATCAGTCATCCATTTATATCTCATCTATCTGCATCTATATAAAGTATCTATCTATCTGTCTGTCTGTCTATCTACCTACCTACTTACCTACCTACCTATCTACCTACTTACCTACCTACCTAACTATCTATCTTGGCCCTTGTTTCTTTGTCCTAATTTGACCACAGCTCTTGAAACCCTTGTACTCTTCTAAGTAATATGAATAAAATCGTTACATCCACATTTTGCTTTTTTTTTTTTAAAAAACCCAGATGCTGAAACAGACCCAGAGTGAGAAAGGTGTTATTCATCACACTTCCTTTTCAACCACACCTGAGTCCAGGCCAGGAAAGGCTCCCTCCTCTACAAGATGCCAGTTGATCCCGAGACAGCTTCTATCATGCATTGTTTTTTTTTCTTTTTATTACTGCTACTTTGCACAAGGACTAAGTCTCCAAACTTAGTCCTCAGTGAAGCAGTGGGGGTAGGTGGGATCTTTAGAATGTGTTGGGTCGAAAAGGACCCTGTCCTCAGGATTACACAGTGTGATCACGGAGTGTGTTAGTGGGTGTCATACTTAAATCTTAACTGTTCCTCCCCTCCTGCTCTTGTTTCCAGAGCTTGTTCCCCATCTGGTGGCACTGTGTTGGGATATTATGGTGCTTTTAGGAGATGGGAAAAGCTGGAGGAAGTAGGTCACTGCGAGCAGGCCTTTGAAGGTTCTGACCTGCTACCTGTTTGCTCTCAGGCTCTCCATTCCCTGTGCACCTTGATGCCACACAGTCCTGTCACAGGCTGTACTATTCAACACTGTCTTCCTGCTATAATACTGTGAGCCCAAATATATATTGTCCCCCTGAAGTTGTCTCTGCAGGTGTTTTGGTCACTGATACACTGATCAAGGAAGCAAACTCCTGATGAGAGGGTGGGACTTACGTCTCTCCAGTCCACATGCTCTTCTGCTCTTGTCATAGAACACAAAGCAAGAAGCCCTCCCAAGAGGCAGGCCTCTAGCACAATACATCAAATAAACTTCTGTGCTGATAAATTCCCTGGCCTCTAGCATTCTATTATAACAGCACGAAACAGGCCAGCATGACTCTCACCATCTGACACTCTAGGCCAGCCCCACACCTAAAACACTGCAGAGTTTAGTAGTGACTGTTCCCTCCATTCATCTCACTACATCCCAAGAAGTTAATTAGCTCATCAGGGTACTATTCACATTGTCTACTTTCTTGGGCTTCTTTATGTGAAGTGTCCTATCATTTTAATGTTTGCAACAAATTGAGATTTTTTTAAAGTACCAATAACAAAAAGCTATTACAACCACATAGAGCCCATCTGTAGAACAGGTGTGGCCAGTGGGCTTGGGTCTGTCTCAGCTGTGCCACTGAAGTCCATGACATGTCATGGTAGGGCACTGGAGTGTCCCTGTCTTCAGCAGGGGGATGACAGTCCCCACATTGTACCACTGAGTTCAATGGGGTGATGGCAATGTGCAGCTTCGGACACACAGCTGGCGCCTAGTAGGTCTTCATTGTTATGACAACAGGGACATTAAGTAGTTCGGGAGGCAGAGATGGAGCAAGGCAGACTGATCTCTTGGAGTTTGTCATGTTTTACGTGTTGTGAAGACACTGGGAAAGATACCGAAAGGTCAATGCACATGAGGTGAGAACTGAGGGTGTCCTCTAGGGTGAAGATGGCTTCCGAGATAGTCTGTTTACAAAGAAGTGAGATGCTGTGTGTGTGTGCACATCTGTGTTTGTGTGTGAGCCCAGAGGATAGCCTCAGACGGTGCACCACTAGAGTCACACAACTTATTTTTATGAGACAGAGTCTCATTGGCCTGGAACTCACCACAGCGGCCACAGCGGCTGGCCAGAGAACCCCAGGGATCCTCCTGTCTCTGCCTCCCTAACACTGGGATGTTAAGTGCACACCATTCCACCTAGTTTCTCTTTGTGTATGAGTCCCAGAGATGGAATTTAACTCCTTGTGCTTACAAGCCAAGTGCATCAGGACCTGACTCATCTCCACAGCCCAAGAGGTAAGAGTTAAAACATTTTTTGAAGATTTTTTTTTATTTGTGTGTGTGTGAGTGTGTGTGTGTGTGTATTTGTGGGGACATATGAACATGAGCATAGGTGCCCACAGAGGCCAGAAGAGAGTGTCAGAGCCCCTAGAGCTGGAGTAATAGGCAGTTGTGAGCCATCCAACATGGGTGCTAGGAACCAAACTTTGGACCTCTGCAAGAGCAGCAAGCACTCTTAATCACTCTCTAGCTCCCTTTAAAAATCTTTTAATGTACTTTTGCAAGTTTTACATTCTCACAGGCTTCTGGCTACCACTGCTATGTTGGATGTTTCACGTTGCTTCCTTGAGGAGACACAATTCCTTGAACTGACATCCATCTGTTGAGAAATAACCCAGCAAGATAAAGCCACCCCAGCACTGGCTCTTTTTTATATAGGGCATTTTAAAGACTTACTTTTAAGAGTATGAGTATGCAAACGTGTGTGCCTATGCTTACTCTCAGAAGCCAAAGGAGGGCATGGGTGACCTGCTCCGTCGCATCACACACTATTCTCTTGAGAGTGTGCCTCTCGTTCAATCTGGAGCTGGCCAGGCAGCCCACAAACTCCTGCACTCACCTGTGCTTTTGCACAAAGGAGGACATTCCGTGATCTGGTCTATCTCTTACTGCCTTACTAAGACCCCTACTAAACCAGGGGCTAACCTGGCAGCCAGCCAGCCTCAGTGAGCTGCTGCACCACTCAGTGGCCACTGCCCTGGGGTCACCAGTGAATGCACTGTGTGGAGGTGCTAGTACAGAAAGTCCGGGCCCCATTTCTAAGAGCAAGGCTCTTACTCTCTGGGCCATCTCCTCAGCTTCCAGAGGCTGCTTTTTGCCATCATGAACATGGAGCCAGGAGCTTGCTTCATGTCCACCAGCATTTTCCAAGTCTTCTCCCTCTGTGGGGACTTGGTCTCATTCGTGGGAAGAAACACCTTCAGTTAGGGTCTGTGGGTTGTCCCTACTGCTCTGTAGTCTCTTTGTGCCCTTGGCTGAGTTACATCTACCTTTGGACCTAAGTTAATTATTGGCAAGGCAAGAGTGTAGGACTGTGGCTTTGCTCTCTAGGGTTGCTATGACAAAAGACTGCAGGCTGGGTGGCTAGAACAACAGACGGGTATTTCCTCAGTTCCGAAGGCTGGAGGACAAAGCCCACAGTAGGAGAGGGGCCTCTGTCCTTGGCTTTCCTGTATCCAATTGTCTGTGTCTAACCATCTCTTATACAGATATCATTCATGTTGCATTAGGATCCAGCCTATGACTTTACTTTAGTCACCTCCTTAGAGATCCGGTTTCCAAACACAGTCACTTTCTGAGCTATGGGGAAAGGGATCGTGACTCAGGTCACAGTTTATGTAACAGAGCAGACCAGCATCTTCAAGCTTTTGGGCACTAGCTCCTGATGAGAGCGGCTCTATGTCAAATGCAAAAGCAGACCTTGCAGAACCACCAGGCAGTCTGAGTACATAAAGAAAGGAGTGTCAATTTTAATGTGGATAAGACTTTAATTTTTCTTGTTGTTGTGTTTTATTTTATTTTGATGAGGATTTGATTTGATTTTGTTTTGTTTTGAGACAGGATCTTATCATAGAGCCTATGCTGGCCTCTAACTTGCAAATCTCCTACCCAAGGTTTCTGAGTACTGGAATTATATGTGTGTGCTGCTATGCCTGAGATGCCTTTAGTATTTTAATGAAAAGGGAGCATAGGTCCCTGGCAGAGGTCCAGCAAGTAACCACAGCTGTATAAGTCGCCTACAGCTGTGTAGCAAATTACCCTCAAATTAAGTGACATCAGGAGACTACTCATGGTTTAGTGTCCATCAGTCAGACACTTAGGAGCATCTTTACATGAGTGGTTCTGCTTCATGGTCTCTCATGAGGTCACGGTAATCTCAAGGTCTGATTGAACTAGTAGATTCACCTCTAAGTTGGCCCAGGGTGGTACTGGAAGTTGGTAGCAGCTCTCAGCTCCATATCATCTGGGTATCTCCCAGGCTGCCTGAGCACCCAGAACCAGCAACAGAGCCAGCCAGGGAGCAGATGGGAAGCAATGTCAGACACCATCACTCACAGTTCTGTTCTGTCAAGAGACTGTGAAATATGGAGGACCCAGATCAATCCTGTTCACTGCAGAGGAGACTAACACAGAGACATAGAGACTGAGAAGCGGTAGTTGAGGCTCACTGGGGACCATCTCAGAGGCTGCCACTCCAGAGAGTCACAAGTCCTGCTTTCTGATTATCTTATTGACCACCTCCTTTAAAGCCATAAACAAAGAATTAGTGTTGCTTTTTTTTTCTTTTAATTTAAGAGCAATGTTGTGTATCATATAACTGGTTTTCACTCAACAACATGCTTCTGAGAGCTCTCTGGGTTGACATCCGGTACACCACCTTAATTAAACAGTACACGTCACTTTATTTATTGAGTGTCCCATTGGTGGCCATTTAGAAATCCCTGACCTTTGATTTCATAACAGTGAAGGTTGGAAATCCTTTACAGATCCAAGGATAAGTAAGGAAGAGAAAGTGCTGAGTTGTAGGGTGTATGATTTCTCCTTTGATAGACAGGCCAGTTGCCCACTAAAACAGTGATTTGCATTCTCATTCTCCATTTCTCCACAACATCACTAGCTCTTGTTGCTATGAATTTTATTTTTTCATATTTTGTTTTTGTTACTGTTGTTGTTGGCTTTGAAGTCTTTTTATTGTTTATGGTTTGAAGAGGGTCTTGCTGCATATCCCATCCTGGTTCCAAATTCATGGTCTTCCTACCTCAGCCTCCTGAATTGTAAAATTACAGGGATGCACCATGACAACTGGCTTATTTGTTTGTTTTTTGACAGTTTGATAGATAGAAAAATGGTATTTCAGTGTTCTTTCAGACAGGGTCTTATGTCCTCCTATTTAATAGGTAACAGGAATGACCTTGGACTTCTGGCTCTCCATCACCTGAGTGCTAAGATTATAGGCTTATGTCCCCACACCAGGTTTATGCTGGAGACAGAACATGGGACTTAGTGCACAAACAAGCCACCAACTAAATCACACACCCAGCCCTTAATTATTTTTAACTGGGTTTGGAAAGCAACACAAATTTCCACAAGCCCCCACAGGCACAATGCTTTCTGCTCTATGAGCTCAACTTTAGAAACCTCACGTAAGCACTAGCATGTAGTCCATATTTGCATTTTGCACCTGGTTGGCTTCCGTCAGTGTCCTCAGACTCCATCCACACTGTAGCATGGGACAGGATTTCCTTCCTTTGAGGCACTTGTCATACTTCCTTTATCTGTGTACCTGCAGATGGGCATTTGGGTTGTCTCCATGTTTTGCCTATCGTAAACAATGGCTCCATGAACACAGGTGCACAGATTTCTTTCAATCATTTTGTATATATATATATATATCCAGAAGGGGACTGCTGGTTTGTACAGTAGCTCTATTTTTAATTTCTTGACACTCAATACTGTTTTCCACACCACTGCATTTGTTACATTCTCAGCAACAATGAGACAAGAGTTCTAGCTTCTGGGCTGGGGTATGGCTTGGTTGACAGAGTGCCTGCCTAACGTGCATGAGGCCCTGGGTTCAACCCTTGGCACTTCATAAACTGACTCTGGTGGCACACACCTATAACCCCTGCACTCATGAGGTGGCAGCAGGAGGATCAGAAGTTCAAGGGTATCCTAAGCTACACAGTTAGTTCAGGACCAGCCTGGGATCCATGGAACCCTTTCTCAAAGAGCTGCAGGGATTTGGTTTTCCCACATATTTAACAAGACCTATTATTTTTCTGTAATTGTTCTGACAATAGCCAACCAACACCTGCATTTCATGCCTCCCTAGGTTCCAGTGAGGTTGGGCATCCATCCATCGTCCCATTTGGATGACAGAAACTTGCAGCTCTGGAAGTTAAAGCCTTCATCCTATGCACTGGGTTAGACTGTGACAGAGCCCATGCAGAAAGCAGGGTAATGTGGTCCTCCCCAACATGTCACCCTGCCTTTCGGCTTGCACAGAGAGAATGGCCCCTGCTTCTGAATTCCTGCTACGCATACTGCACACAAGTAGGGGAAGTGCACAGCATTGTTGTTCTTGGACTCAAAGGCCAAGTGGCCTTCTTCACCTAGAAGGAAGTGGCGCACAGCTAATACCCTGGACGGGAAATGTGTGCCCAAAAGATTATAGCTCCATTGTGTGTGGCTGGACGCCTTCCACCGGCTTTGTTTATAGGACAGATTGTTTTTGCTAAGTTGTTTGCTCCGGTAAGCCTCCAAACTCTTGAGGCCCCCAGCCATGAAGAGGGTCAAATTTAAGGGCAGCACAGAACACAGGCAGGAAAGGTCTACAAAGGAGTTAGATCCCATGAGAGGCCTCCGGAGCTCCACTGACAGACAAAGCAAAAGCTCCTTTTACATTATCTTCTGAACTGGTGTGCCTCAAGTGTTGGTCTTTCCTTCCCTCTTGACCTGATATTCTTGTGTTACTGTCCACGCCCCACTACGACTCACCGCTACATGCTTCCGTATGTGCTGCTGGGGTTTTGAGGCATTTTCTTTGGTTTTCCTAATTCTTCCTTCCAGAAGTACCATGCACTCAGTAGCCTAAGCTTTCCTGCACCATTTGTTCCAAATCATGGAGCAGATGGAGTCTTTGGGGTGTAAGGTGAACACGCCCCACTGGGGCCACGAGGGTGTTTCTCCTCGGGTGGTCTTGGCACTGTGCTCCTCTGACGGAGAACACATTGTGTCTGGCTTTCAGAGCAGATGCCAGCTGCGAACACCCACCCACCTCACCACCCAGACCATCCTGTCTCCCAGCATTCCCCTCTCTTCCCAAACCTCAAGAATTTAGGCCAGTCAGTCTAGAAAAGAGAAATGTGGAAATAAAGCAGATGGACTGAGTGTCTTACCATGGCGGCACGTGGACAGAGGCCACCCCAGTTCCTGAGACTATTATAGCAATCAGGAACATAACTAGATGCAGCATTCAGCACACTGCTGGGGACCTTGAAGCATTCAAGAAGTGGTTCCAAGGGCTGAGGGCGTAGCTCACTGGTAAAGCACAAGGTCATGAGTTCAATCCCAGCACAACAACAAAAACAATGTAAGTTCCTCTTAGTTCCTGAATGCCACCTTAGGCCAGACCTGATAGTGACAATCTTTCGAGGTTGAACCACAATAAACTAACCATAGTGTACTGATTAAAATGTAGACACCTAGACCCAACTGGGAGCATCAGGGAAGGCTTCCCAGAGGAGGTGACATCTAAACTGAGACTGAAAAATATTTCCTTCTGCTATTTAGGCAGTCTCACAAGGAGCAATGTGGAGCCTTGAGAGATGCTGTCTGTTCTCCACGACTGCTGATGTGCCTGGCCAGGCCCTCATCCATTATCTATTCACTTACCCAAACAATCTACAAAGTGTGACTGAACACCTGTGACGACAAGGTACACCTACATCCCATGACGGTGTCCATGGGAAGATTACTGAGATGGAGTGGGAACAAGTTCTGAGGACCCATGCATAGTATGCGGCCTTCCTTGTGGTCCTAATTGACGTTGATGCTCATTGCCTTCATTGTGCTAGGAGATGGATTTCAGTCCCCTCTTAAAGTAAGCTTGACGTGCGGGGACTGTGTTAGTCAGAATATGGAACACTATGGCAAACACTTGAGAAATATATTTGACTCACGGTTTCAGTCATTGGCTTCTGGCTCTACTGAATGTCATGGAGGGAAGATGGAGTTGGGGGCACATTTCTTACCTTATGGCAGGAGACAGAATGAGGAAGAATGTGATCCCCCAAAGACACACCCCTAGTGACTCACCTGCTTCTTATCCAGTTAGACACCTGCCTTGTAATGTTTCCCAAACTTCGCAAACTAGGAGCAGCATCTGGGAATCACGAGCCAGTGGGGTACGTACCAGAGTCAAGCCACGGCAGCAATGGTGTGCAGCCACAGCACCTTCCGCTGTGCTTATCTGCAAACTCAGGAGAAGCAGGAAGCCACCGTGATAGTCAAAGCGTGAACACTCTTTCTGCAGCTGAGGTATGTGAAGCAAAGGTTCCTCCCTGATGCCCCAAACCTTCTCTGACCTCCATCACAGGTCCCTTAGCCAAGAGAGACTGGAACTTCACCCAAAGACACCATCGTCTCAGAATTGCACCCACCTCCTCTGTCTCGCACACAGTGGGAGGGAGGGACAAGTGTGGAAAGGAGTCTCATGTGTTCGCTGCTGCTCTGGTGAGCCCATGGCAGGGCCGCCTTTGTCCGTGGTCACTTTCCCAGAAGACTGCAGTTGTCAAGGCTGCAACTTTGGGATTCCTGGATAGTAACCGAGCTGTCTGGCCCTGCTGTCGACGCCACACTGTTCTCTGGGAGCAATCCTTTTGGGCCCTCACCGTCTCTGACCAACTCTTGGTCTCAGGACTATCGCAGACTCCTACAATGACTCCCAACAGTCTTGCACACTTATAATTCCAGGAATGGGAAGGCAGGGTCAAGTGGACCCCTAAGGCTGGCTGCAACCTGCCTGGCCCACTCAGTGAGTTCCCAGTCAGAGATGTAAGTGACTCCAGGAAAGAAGGCAGCTAGTGACAGAACATGTGCCTGTGGTGGCCCACACCTGAAAACCTAGCTCGCTACCCTAGCATTCCTCAGTGTCGAGAAAAAGCAGAGAGAATGTGCGGATAGGAAGAACCAGAAGAGTCAGAAGAGGATGGCTTCCGAAATCAAGTTTCTTGAGTTCCCACTCAATATCCACCGACTGGGAGCTATCTGTATGACCTGCGGCAGCTCAAGCTGTCTGAATCTCAGTTTACCCAAGCTGTCAATTGGGGGTGGCATTAATCTCTCTCATAGACCTGTGAGAAATAAATGAAGACATGGCACCTGTATCTGGTGCTAACAACATCTGAGTGCCAGCTTCATCAGAGAGTTATGGTTCTTGGCACCTGACTAAATAAAAGTGAGTTTCAGTTTTTTGTTGCATTCGTTTATTTGTTCTGAAGGTGTGCGTGCTTATATGCGATGCTGTATGTGTGGTGGCCAGACGACAGCTTTCAGATGTGGCTCTCTCCTTTCAATGTGGAATCTGAAGATCAAATTTGGGTCATGAAGCTTGGTGGCAGATGCCTTTACAGTGAAGCATCTCACTGGTGAAAAGGTGAATTTACAAAGAAGCAAGGAGAGAGAAACGGATGCTACTGAGTATGTGCCTCACCCGTGATCTTAACCATGGCTGGTGAAGGGACACCAGCGTTATGCCAAGTAGAGAGTGCGTTCTCAGAACTGCAGTTATGAACACAGTCTGGGGCCTGAAAACTTTCACTACTGCTGACTCGGTTTCAGGTTACAGAGGGAAGCCTGTGAACTCCTCAGAATCACCAAATTGTAATGGGTTCTTGTATCTCAGGCTGACCTCAAGCTTGCCATGTGCCTGTCTTAGGATTTCTATTGCTGAGAAGAAACACTGTGATCAAGCCAACTCTTTTGTTTTGTTTTGTTTTGTTTTTCGAGACAGGGTTTCTCTCTTTAGTCCTGGCTGTGTTGGACTCACTTTGTAGACCAGGCTGGCTTCAAGCTCATAGTGATCAGCCTGCCTCTGCTGGGATTAAAGGCATGCACCACCATTCCCTGCTCACAAGGCAACTCTTACAAGGGAAACGTTTAACTGGGGCTGGCTCACAGTTTCAGAGGTTTAGAGCATTATTGTCACGGCAGGAAGCATGGCAGCACACAGGCAGACATGGTGCTGGAGAAAGACGGAGAGTTCTACATCCAGAGCCTCAGGCATTGAGAGGAGAGAGACACATTGAGCCTAGCTTGAGTTCTAAAACCTCAAAGCCCACTTCCTCCAACAGAGCCACACGTCCTAAGAGAGCCACTCCTAAGGGGACCGTTCTCATTCAGACCTCCACACCTCACTTCCCAAGGGCTGAGATGACAAGCATCTGCCACACATGTGGTTTATGTGGCACCGGGAGTCTAACTCAGAGCTCAGTGTGTGGAGTGCGCACCCTACCAGCTGAGCTCCGCCGCAGCTGGCAGATTATAATCATTTTTGTCCTGCAAGATGCATCTCTACCGAGTACAGAGCAGGTGCTTAATATATATATATATATATATATATATATATATATTTATATATAACATTATATTATTATATATTATACTATAATTATATTATATTGTATTGTATTATGTAATTATAATTATATAACTATATAATATAATGTATTATGTTATATAATTATATTGTATTATATTATATAATTACATTATATAATATATTATATATATATATATTTTTTTTTTTAGTAAAAAGGGATATGTCTCTTGGGCTCTGGAGAGGTGTAGCTTCCCATCACCATGCTAGCAGAGCTCTGGGTGGCTTTCAGGAGCTCCAGTTACAATAAATGTTAAACTTCATCCTTCCCATAGTGCACACAGCAAAGGCACATTTCCTGCCCAGCATTTCCCGGCCTGTACATGAAATGTACCATGCTTTGTTGCAATATCTTTCTCTCTCCCCAAAAGTGCTCACCTAGCAGCTCTCAGAAAGCAGTGCGAATCATTTCTAACTACCATAGTCATTTTTCTTAATCTATAGCCTGACTTGTTAGCATCAAGTAAAAGAGTTTAGAGCTGAAGAAAGAAGCCAAGGTGTATTACTGCAAAAGCACACAGACCACAGATAGCTCCTTCCATCCGTGAATGAACTCCATCCTGATACAAACAGACAATGACAGTTCTCTGAGCAGTGATTCCACACCAGGCATGGCTCTAAGTCCCATTGACTCCTTTCATTCTTGCACTATCTCAAAGCCCAGTGATGATTCCCGGTTTATACGAGAGAAAATTAGAGAGTGGACAGGTCAGTGTTTATTGGACTTGATCATCAATCATCCCTGAGCCTAGGGGAGTGGATATGGAATCATGGAGAGACAATTGTTGGGGGGCCTAGGGGTACACTAGGGTAGAACTAGGGTGGAGAGATCACTCTTGTTTTGTGACACATAAGTAACTGTGGCTGGTGACATTTAATTGTATATCCCAAAACAACTAGTGAAGAGACACAATAAAGGTTGGCAGTGGTAGGCAGATGTGCTGGTGACCCTGGTCTAAACATGTTGTGTAGACATGTTGAAATGACACACTGGAGCACATAAACATGTATACATGTTCTGTACCAACAAATACACACACATGAAAAGTAAAATTCACACTACAATAGAATTCGGGCTTGGGATGTTGTGGCTGATAACAGTGACTCAAACTCTTTGGGGTTCATTTTTCCCTCAGGAATGGAAAATAAGAGGAGGTAGCACTGGTCCTAAAGCTTAGAGCATGAGCATCCCTTTGGTCTTAGGAGGCCTGAACACAACTCTGCTCTACCCCTGTAGATCAACAGGGAAAGGAGGCGGAAAAGAGGAGAGAGGGAAGGAAGGGAGGAGGGAAGGGAGGAGGTGAGCAAGGGAGGAATGGAGGAGAGAAAGGGAGGAAGGGAGAAAGGAAAGAAGGAATGGAAAGGAAGGAAGGAAAGGAAGAGAAAAAGAGAGAAAGGGAGGAATGGAGGAAGACAGGAAGGAAGGGAGGGAGGGGAGGAACAGAGGAAAGGGAGGGAAGGAGGGAGAAAGGGAAGGAGGAAGGAAAGGAGAACGAAGAGGGCTCAGTGCCCTATCTGGAGAGCTGGAGAGCCTCTGCACATCATTGGCCAGCAGCCACCTCTGCTCAGATAGTCACTCAAGTTAAGGTCAAGTCCACTAGCCAAGGGTGCCATGAAAGCCTTCTCCAGGATAGGGGAACACAGGATGTCTATGTCGGAAGGACAGGGGAGGTGGCCAGAACAGAGGCCTGGTGAGTGAAAGCGAGGTTCGCTGTAAAGATCTGGAACAGAGCTTTCCACACAGAGCAGGGTACATTTGGAAGCAAGCAGGGGCAAAGGGAGAGGCTGTTTCTTAGCAGATAGGGAGGTATAAGGCCTGAAGCCTGAACAGAACAGGACTACAGAGGGGAACAGGACACTAGGTTGCATAGGGGCATTTAGATAGGATCCAGGTGGTGGGGTAGACCCAGAGGCTTTCTGTTAGGGGCTGGAAGGACCCACTCACAGTTTCAAAAGCAAAATTGGGGCAGAAGAATGTTAGGAGGCGAGAAGCTCAGGCAAAGTAATTGCAGCTGAAAGTGCAAAATTCCTTTTGGTTTTTTCTCTTGGAAATCCACACCCACTCCTGCCCCCCTTTATATGCCAGGGCAGCTCCTAGAGTGCTGGCCTGTGTCCGATTCTCCCCAGGACCTCGTGCAGGGCCAGACATGTGGTGGAGACACTTGCTAAGCACCTCTTGGGCTGAATTGGGCAGGAAGAAAGTGCTTGCTCTAAGAGGCCCACCTGTTGCCATTGGCTCTGCTCATGGTTCTGGCATTTGCACTTGATGGGTGACTTTGCCTCCCAGTGGACTTTTGGCAATGTCTGAAGACACGTTCTGCTGCTTCCTTAACTAAAGAGAAACGACCACATGCTACTCCTGTTTCCTTACAAGGGCACAGGGTGACCCACGACACAGAACAACCTGGCCCCAAATGCTAGCAGTTCTGAAGTTGAGGAAAACTGCACCAGATATAAATGCCTGCTCTACCGTTTCCCTGATATTTTCCTCTAAGTTAATTCACATTTTTATTAGCACATGTTAATTGTGTCAAATAATAGGTTTCGTTGTGACATTTTCATACCAGTGTGTAATGTACTTTGATTAGATTCTCCTCCCTTAACACATCTCCCCAAATGAGTTCATTTGTTAAATGAGGACAAAGAAAAAAAGAGGAAAGAAAAGGGAAGAAGGAAGGAAGAAGAGCTGGGTGTAGAGTCCTTACTGAGCAAGAGTGAACCCCTGGTTTTCCTAACCCTGCAAAAATACACAAATAAAGAAAATAAAACATAAAGTGAAATTAAAAGAAGACAATATATAGCTCCCCTAATTACTCATTGTGACTTCTAAAATATAGAACATTGCATGAAGATAAATACAGCAGAAAAAGCAGTTACATCATTGCTGAATGTTGCAACCACTTCAAGGTCCTGAGCCTGAAGCTTGCTTTCTCTCTCTTAAAAACAGAGTTTGAACAATGTCATTAAGACCTGAGGAATTGGGAATTAGAAAGTGAAAAGAAAAGACAAACAAATGTAGTATGATTCTGGATTGATTTTGAATCAGAAAAAACAATACAAAAATGCTTCCGGTGGTCTTATTGTGACAACTGACAAGCTACACTTGGACTGTGTATTAAATAGCTGGGAGGTATTCATTACATGACCATGCCCTTGTTCTTAGCAAACACATGAAACAGGCAAGAAAGGGCTAAACAATCGTGATATTGGCAAGTCATTCTCAATGCATTTTAAAAGTTATGCTATTATGTTGCATTATTACTTTGTTTATGACCAGGGTGTTTGCATGTACTGTGGTGCAAATGTGGAGGTCAGATTACAACTTTGGAGAGTTTTCTCCTTCCACTGTGAACTCCAAGAATCAAACTCAGGTCATTAGGCTTTCTGCCAAGCACTTCTACCTGCTGTACCACCTTGCTGGCCCTCCAAAGTTTTTTGTTTTTGTTTTTAATTGAGAGATAGTTGCATACATGTGTATATGAGGATATGTAAACAGGCCCCAAAAGAGAGGTACACAGAGAAGAAAAATACAGTACATAAGAGAAGTGATTGTATTGCTCTTGTAATTGTACTTCTTTTTGAGGCCCACCCTTGGTCTCATATAGACCAGGCTGGCCTCAAACACATTAGCCTGAAGATAACCTCCGACATGTAAACCTACTACCCCCACCTCTCCAGTGCTTGGATAACACTGCTGGGAATGGAAGTCAAGTTCATGCAGGTGAAGCTAGTACTCCTCCAGGCCCCGCCCCACCCTGTGCCTCACACATATCCAAAATAAAAGGCCAAAAGCAGGGTCAGCTCAGGTTGGGGACATAGCTCATTTCCTGGATCCCACATTATTAAAACAAAACAAAACCAAACAAAAAACAACAACCAAAAACAAAAACAAAAACGAACCAAACAAGCAAAACAAAAACCAGGCATCTAAAACCTTGATGCTGGGAAAACAGAGACAGTTCCTTGCAGCTTGCTGGCAGCCTAGCCTACCTGACAAACGCCCACATGAATGAATGAATGCTTGTGTGTGCACGCACACACACACACAAGCAAGCAAGAGAAAACTCTCCTGATTTTACCTCTCACATTACAAATGCCCAAGTTTTAGGAGCTCAGGAGGACTTGGGATGTTAAATAGTTTCTGATGAGTTGAATACTTCCATTATTTCCCAAAAATTGATAACAAAATCTGAATGCTTACCAAATAAAGAAATGATGCCTTCCATGCCAACATACCATCATACATATGTAGATAAGACAGGCAGATCACCTAGTGGGGGCAGGGGCAGGGCTAGTGCCTTGGATCCTGCATCAGGCTAGTGTGGCCCACCTCTGCGGGAAGGCACGCTTCAGCTTGTGCTGCTGAGGCTGGAAGGTTTCCTGCAGACGCTGTAGTGCTTGATAATCAAAAGCTGTTGCTGGCCCTCCTGTACACCAAAGACAAAAGGGCCGAGAAGGAAATTAGGGAAACAACACCCTTCACAATAGCCACTAATAACATAAAGTACCTTGGGGGTGACTCTAACCAAGCAAGTGAAAGACCTATATGAAAAAAACTTCAAATCTCTG
>CM053757.1:9111230-9181659 GCA_028658305.1 Pachyuromys duprasi | reverse complement strand
CTTTTCTGGTTGAAGTTGAAGTAGGGTCCGGTCTGGCCATGAAGCTCAGGCTGGCTTGATACTCAATAACCTTCCTGTCTCAACTTCTCCAGCACTGGGATTGCAGGTGTGTGTCACCATGCCTGGCTGTAAACATGGCTTATGATGCTTCCAAAGGCCCCAGATTACCCTGTCTTCCCAGACACCCACTATTTCTTGCTGATCTCTGTTGTCCCTATCTCTAGAATGCTGACCATTTCTACCTTGCCTACTAGGGAAATTTGAATGAAAATGGCCCCCATAGGCTCATATATTTGCAAGCTTAGTCCCCAGCGTGAAGAACTGTTTGGAAGGATTAGGAACCGTGTCCTTTTGGAGAAAGCATGTCATTGAGAGAGGGCTTGGAGGTTTCAAAAGCCCATGCCAGGCCTACTGTTGCTTCCTCTCCCTCCCACCTGCTGTCAGGATGCACAGCCCTCAGCTACTGCTCCAGCTCCATTCCTACTTCCCTGTTGCCATGCCCCTAACCATGATGATAGAGGACCAACTCTCTAAACTGGAAGCCAGCCCTCAATTAAATGCTTTATTTTTTATAAGAGTTGCCTTGGTCATGGTGTCTCTTCATAAAAGTAGAACACCAAGACACTTACTATCTCTGGTGTATACTTAAGAACTCATCATGTTTTCCCTGTACCCCTTCTAGCAGCTACTTAAAAAATCGCCTTTGTGTATGAGTATGGCATATGTGTATGAGAGAGAGGGAGGCTGACATGTGCCGTAGCATGTTCCATGGAGTTCAGAGGACAAGGTGGTTGTTTATTTGAGACAGTGTCTCTGCTGTTTGCCTCAGTGAGTCAGGATAGCTGACCCTTCAGCTTCCGGCATCCATCTCTCTCTTCCTCCCATCTGGCTGTAAGGGCACTGGGATTCCATGCCAGACTTTATGTGTGGGTCCTGAAGATCTGAAGGCTGGTCCTCACGCTTGCCCAGGCAAGAGCGTTAGCCATTAAGCCATCTAGCTCCCCAGCCCCTTTTTAGGGAACTCATTTGTTTTTATTGATTCCTACCTCTCTGTTAGAAGAAGAACAAGAACATGAAATGCCAGGCTTCCCCACACCTAGTAACACAATACTTGCCAGTTAGTCCTTAAAGTGTTTTCACTGGGGGGCTTTAATACCAGTATTACTGACATTTATACAGTCCGTCGTGTATCAAAAGACATTTTGATACCTTACATCCTTAGTTATAGTACATTCTACACGGTATACCTTGACCCTTTAGGAATGGACACATTTAGTCACCTCTCCCCATTTTAGTGGTCAAGCCATGCCCTGTGGATGGTGCCCCTTCTGAGGATCACTCCTGTAACAAGCTGGTGCTGGAAACATAGGGCATGGCCTGTGTCGGGATAGAAGCTTGAATTTGGGAGCGCCAGGCCTAAGGTGATAGCAGCTTCAGTTCCTATAAACTCTTCTCTCTGATCACAATGTTCCTGACGTTAATCCCCAATTCCACCAGAATTTCCTTAACAAGTTTCAGCTTTATCCCTCTTTCTTTTTCCTTTGCCCCTGTTTGTTTGCTTTTTGTTTTTCTGTGGATGCTTCCCCCTCTCAGTGACTTCCACAGTCCGATATTTTTAAATGTCTGGGTAGATTTTCCAGTATAAGTAGGGAAAGCCTTTAAAAGAACATGTTGCTCCTCTTATAGGAAGTTGGAAATAATGAACACTGAACAGGCTCCTTCCAGGACCAGGAGAAAATGCGCTGTGCTCAGGCAATGGCTCAGCTGGCAAAGCTCTTTCTACCGTATATGAGGCTCTGGATTCAACCCCCAACACCGAACCAATCAGATATGATGGCACACATCCTAATCCCAGCACTCAGGACGTAGAAGCTAAGGATATTCAAGCTCATCTTCTACTGTGCAGTAGATTCAAGGACAGCCTGGCTTCTATGAGACCAGTATTTTTGTGTTCATTGTGCTAGAAAGTGCTTGCAGAGCCACACCCAAGCACATCCTCCCAAATGATTTGGAGTTTATATGGGAAAACGAGAAACAAGACACACATTACAGAGCTCTTTCCCACAGTAAGAGTGTCTCAGTCTGTGTACTTTTATACATGCATCAAGAACATTAACTCAGTTCATCCTCCAAAACCTATTTATGTCCTTATTTTATATGAGACCCCTGAAGGTCTGGTCTACCCAGAGAAAAATACTGAACACTTTAGGTAAAAAATCTTAATCTCAGGGAATTTGTAGGGTGGGGGGTTAGAGGACAACTTGTGAGGGTCAGCTTTGTCCTTCCACCGTGTCAATCCCAGGGATGGAACTCAGTGGCCAGTACTGGCAGTAATGCCTTTATGTACAGTTGGGTATTGGTGTAGGAAAGAATGTGGAGGTCACCAAAGCCAAGTTTTGCAGGTTTGGAGTCATTTCTGGGAAGAATAGGTTGTGGAGGTTGGTGTGGCACCATGTTTTCTGGCGTGATGTGACTGGCAGGATGGGTTAGCCCCAGTGCAGCTTGCAGGCATGAGCTAGAACCTTTCAGGCTCTTGATTCTGCAGACGCTGCCACAGAGGGGTCGGCTCACAGGAATGTGCAGAACAAGACCGTGGAGGTTTGGATAAAAATGGCCCCAAGAGGCCCATGGGAAGTGGCACTATTAGGAGGTATGGCCTTGTTGGAGGAAGTGTGTCATTGGGGCTGTGATTTGAGGTATCAGAAGCTCAAGCCAGGCTCAGTGGCTCGCTCTCTTCCTGCTGCCTAAGGATCCAGATGTAGAACTCTCAGCTACCTTTCCAGAGCCATGTCTGTCTGCACTCTGCTTGCTAACATGATGATACTGGACTAAATCCCTGAACTGTAAGCAGCACTAATTAAATGCTTTCCTTTGCAAGAATTGGCAAGGTCATGGTGTTTCTTCCCTAAACTAAGACAAAGACCTTCTCACAAGGCAGTACCAGGCCCTAGACTCAATGCAAGTTCAAATACTGCCTTACTATGAACATGTGGGATATTTTCTTCATTTCAGGCTTGGGGAGATTATGGATGCATTTCAACTTTGATGCATTTCAACATGCCAGCATTTCTTCCTTAGAAGCAATTAGTCTAAGTTTTCTCCCGGTAAGAAGTCACACAGTTCTCCCTAATGCAGCGGTTCTCAATTTTCCTAATGCTGGGACTCTTTAGTACAGTTCCTCATGCTGTGGTGACCCCACCCCCAACGGTAAATCATTACATAACTTTCTACTTCATAACTAATTTTTTGCTACTGTTATGAATCTTAATGTAAGTATGATATGCAGGATATCTGATATGTGAACCCTGCGGTCGGGAACTGCTGACCTAACACCATATATGTTCTAGTTCTATGCCCATGATCCAGTCTATCCTGCTTTCTCCCACTTTGTTCAAGGGGCAGCACATATTGCTTTTAGGGCCCTAGGGAGTTGGTGCAAAGAATGGGAAACATTACTTTGTCTAACTGCACAAAGGGGGGGGGGTGGCAACAGACCATCTGCCAGGGTCACTTCTTAGACTTTGGAAATTCTGAGTGAAGCTGGGTTCAAGAGAAGGAAACAACCCTAGGAGTCAACACCGAGGTGCAGGTCGGGCATCGACCTTCTCTGGAATAGGGAGGCCTTAAGAATGCACTTACTGAGGTAGCATGAACTGTGAGCTTGCTGGAGTAGCAGGCGCTAAGTGACTGACCCTCGACTGTGGGCTCAGCCAGAGTTTATATATGCAGCCTAGGAGCTCGCTGCTCCGCAGCCCGGCTGCGCATGCGCTCCGGGCCAGCCAGGTGAGAGCTCGGCGGCAGCGGCCTCGCACCTGGGCTCTAACTTTTCTAGGTCACGGGCGCGGGCGGATGCCGGCTGGGAAAAGAGAAGGACGTTGTGAACACCCCGAGGTGGGCACTGTACTTCCCGGAGCTTCCAGGCCGGGGTCAGTGCCCGTCGCGTTCGGGCGGGAGGAGGGTAAGCGTGGGGCGGAGCGAAGTCTCGCGAGATCTGGTGGTAGCTGCAGCGGCGGCGGCAGCGGCAGCGGCGGCGGTGTCGGCGGCCCGGAGGTGAGCTGCGGACGGGCGAGAGGTGGCCGTTGGGGCTGAGGAAGGGGAGAGCTGCGGACGGCGGGGCTGGGCTCCGGGAGAGGGGCGGGCGGAAGGTGCGCGTCCTCGGTAGCCTCTCGAGGCTGCTGCGGCACCGCCTGGTGCAAGCTGTCCCGGGACTCGCGCGGGGCGGGGCGGGGCGGCCGCGGTCTAGGGGCCACCGAGTCCCGGTGTCCCTCGTCGGGGGTCCCTGCGCGCGGCTGCGGCCCGATCTTCCCGGGCAGCCTTGGCTTGGTACCAGGCGCCTTACTTGCGCGCTCCCACGCTGGAACTGCAGAGAGGTGCAGCTGCACTCTGGCCGAAGCCACACTACGGAGACGTGGTGGGATGGGGACGGCCCACGCCCCGGCTCACCTTCCATCCTCCTCCCCAGTCCTGCTTTCGGCTCTTCTCCCGGGGTCCACCCCCCGGGGGGTGGGGGAAGGCGAGGCAAAGGGTGTGTGTGTGTCAGGAAGCCCTCCTGAAATTGCACGGAGCGTCCCATGTTTCTAGGGAGAAAGTTTTCCATCGCTTTTGTTCTATCCCAGAAGGTTCCCTAGTTTTGAGTGTTCAAAAACCATCCTTTGGCCCGGTGTGAGAGCCGACGCGGTCTGAGAGTGATGAGGAGTGTATTGGCGTAGGGTCTTAGGCCCGGAGGATAGCCCAAGGTTTGCTTCAGGCAAAGGAAACTTTGAAAAGTTTAACTCTTGTCTGAAGCACGAGATCGCACTCTTTGGATGAGTGGTTGTGAAGCCTGTAATCAAGGCCTCTTGATTCTATGGCAAACGTTAGCCACCCTGACACAAAGTTCATAAATAATAAGTCTTCATATACATGAACCAAGATCAGTGGAGTGCCCCCCTTTAGATGTAAGAAAGAAATAAAAGGGAAGACATGTGCCATGTTGTTTGTGCAGCCCAGATGCCCTGGTAGAACCCAATGCCACGGATCCTGCGGCCAGTGAGTATGGACAGGGAGACACCACACTTTCTCTCTCACACACACAAACACGCACGTGAGCGTGCATGTGTTTGTGTGACCGTGTGTCTCAGAAGTCAGGAACAAAGGTTGGGACCGAACATAAAACCATCTTACTTGGGATAATTGATGGTAATGAGAGAAACAACGTAGGCTGGATGACAGCGTACAACATAAATCACAGCCTGTCTCAGTCACTGCCCTCCAGACATGCTGTGTTCTGAGCTACATTGTAACCCATACAAACTCTCGAGTTATCAACAGTTAAGGAATCACACCAAATGGTTGATGATAAGGAAATAGAAGCCCGAAATAGTTGGATTTGGCAGTAACGACTCCGTGTGTGCCTAGTGCTGGGGTGCAGGTGAAACATTCTGTGTGAAAGTTCACACCGTTCCCTTTTCCCTCCTCACTTTGTTCTGCATAATTGGGGCAGGATGGTGGGTGTTTCCCAGAGTATCTTTCCAGATAATTCAATATTTAACCCAAAGGAATGTTCATTGTATTGAGCCAGGAGAGCCTTGACTATCACCTCTATCACCTATGTTCCAGTTGGGTCTTGGTCCTGGCCCCCAAACACTGCAGATTTTTTCTGCTCCTGTCTAGGAGTCTCTTCAGTAACTAACAGTGTGCCTTGGGGACAGTTCTGCCCCTTGAGAAGCACTATAGAAAGCACATGCTCCACTATCTAGTTAATTATAGCCACAGAATCTTATACTCACTTTTCACTGTGAAGTGAAAATAAAATTCTCTCCGATGTGTCTGATACATAAAAAAGACAGTCTCTTTGGTTAGTGACACTTTCATTGATTATCTTTGGGTCTCAGGAGTCAGGGTTAGTATCTGTTCGTCTGCAGCTCTTCTCGTTGGTGAGAATCCTTGTTGGAAATCTTGTTCCTACTTGAACTGCGTAGCTTGAGCTGAGAATGGAGTTGGAAGCCTGAGCAGCCTTATGGATGGTGATAGCTCTGAGTGGCATTCAGTACCAGTCAGTGCAGCCCAGGGGCCTTTTCTACTTAGTGACATTCTTAGTGAATTTAGAAAATACAGATGTGCTCAAAAATGAAAACAAAAATTACCTATCTAAGCAGTTCTGGGGGATGCTGCACCAAAATAAATAAATAAATAAATAAATAAATAAATAAATAAATATAAAGATTAAAAAAATCACTTGAAAGTTCTCAATGCTAGAGAAAAAAAATCAAGAAAAGTTCAGCTCAGTATATTTTGTAGCCACAGTGAAGTAGATTTCTTCAACATGTTTAAATCTGAAAAGAAAGTTTAATTTCACTTTTTTCTTTAAATATAAGTTGCTTGTTATTTTGTGTTGTGTTTTACATGAGAAAGGCACTAGAGAAATTAACATCTAAATAAAGTCTTGTGAAAGTAGGATACATTTAAAGTTGTCCAGCCATAGACACAGTGAACCCTTGTGAGCGGAAAATTCAGCTAAGTGAAAGTAATTAATTTTTATTGCTATCCAGTTCCACGGTAAAAAAAAAAAAAGACTAATTTTTTATCATCGCTTTAAAAAGCACTCTTGTTTCAGTTAGGGTTTCTTTGCCGTGGTAAGCACCATGAGCACAAGCACCTTGTCCCCAGGTGGACTTGGTGTTTTTGCTTTCATGTTTAGTAATCCCCGGCTAGCAGCTCTTCATAAGGCCCTGAGGCATGTTTGTCTCGCAGACCAGAGCTGAGCTGAGCCTGTGAGAAGTGCCAGATGAAGGGTTGTGGAGAGGGTTCCATAGTTAAAGAAGAGGGCTTAGTTTACTTACACTTCCACATCACAGTCCATCATCGAAGAGAGCCAGTGCAGGTACTCAGGACAGGAGCCTGGAAGAGGTGATGCAGAGGCTGTGGACGAGCACTGTGTCCTGACTCGTGTACTGACACCTGCTTTCTTACACCACCCAGGACAGTGCAGTGGGCTGGCACTGCCTACAGCGTGCTGGGCGCTCCCACAGCAGTCATTAATCAAGAAAGTGTGGCACAGGCTTGTCCACAAGCTAAACCCAGTGAGGTTCCCTCTTCTCAAATTACTTTAGCTTGTGTCAAGTTGACATAGGACCAGCCAGCACAACCTGCCTGATCTTAAATGAAGTAAGTATGAATTATGAATTAAGAGCGTGCCTTGATGATGATGCCGTCTCAGAGAAATAGGGGCCATACAAATGTGTTCACACATCGGTTGATATCTAACAGTAGAAGCTCAATCCAAAGGACAGCTTGCAAAATGAAGCTACTCACCTTTCCGGACCCTTCCATCTTAACTGGAATTCTTTACTCTGAAGATTTAACAATCATTGTCACTCCCAGAACCGTGTGTGTGTGTGTGTGTGTGTGTGTGTGTGTGTGTGTGTGTGTGTGTGTGTGAAGGGTCTTGTGTGGGCTGGTGGCCTCTGCAAGCATGGGGTGAATGTGAGGTATTCTGGTCTGCTGATTTATTTGCTTTTCCATTCTCTAAAGCTTGTTCTCCTCATAACTTTTTCTTGAATGGGCCATCCTCAGATTAATTTCACAATTGCTGCTGCTTAGTAAGAAATGTGTTTGAAAACACTGACCGTGGGAGCAGGAGCAGGGAGTATATATGGAGAGCTGTCCCTGGGCGTCTCAGCCATTCGACACCGAAGAGGAGGGAAATCTGCTGCACAACTGCTGAGCACCTCGTTCCCAGGTGGACTTGGTTTTGCCTTTTTGTTGTTGTTTTGTTTTTCTGCTTTCATGTTTGGTGATTCCCCCGGCTAGCAGCTCTTCATAAGCCCCTGAGGCATGTTTGTCATGCAGACCAGTGCTGAGCTGAGCCTGTGAGAAGTGCCAGATGAGGGGCTGTGGAGATGGTTATATAGTTAAGGTGCTTATAGCACAGGCTTGAGCACTGGAAGGGGCCCAGGTAAATGCTGGGTGGGAGTGGTGACCCACCTGTAATTTCAGCCTTGGAAGGCAGAGACAGCGCGCCCAGAGCAAGCTGCTAGTGAGACTAACCATATCGGTGAGCTCTGGGTTTGAGTGAGAGAACCTGCTTCTATGAATAAGGTGAAAGAGCAATTCCTGATATCTACCTCAGGCCTCCGAATGCATCTGCACATACATATATGTGCAGCCACACATGTGTACCTGTACAAAGACACATGCATGTGTATACAATGCACTTGACATACACATGAAAACGGAGAAGTAGCAGCAGAATACAGCATGTATCCCTAGGTCTGCTGGCTACCACCAAAGTCTGGGCAGGCGAGGGGGCACTTTGCATTTTATTAAGTCATTGATGCATCATCTCATGCTTTGCTTGATTGAGTAGGGAAATACTAACTTTTTGTCATGGTCACACTAAAATTGTCTTTCAATATAGACTTGAAAAGAAACAGTCTCTCTTAATCATTAAATTTGGACTCTGGCTTAGAGGCATTTCTCTTTTGTGAGTATTGTTTCAACATTTAAGAATTCTCTTTAAGCTGGATGTGGTTGTACATGCCTGTGCCTGTAATCTCTGTGTTCAGGGAGGCAGAGGCAGGCAGAGCTCTCTGAGTTTGAGGCTAGACTGGTTCTCAAATCAAGTTCTAGAACAGCCAGGGCTGTTACATAGAGAAACCCTGTTTTTAAAAAAATATGTTTTCTGGGGCTTTTGCAGAGGACCAGGTTTAATTCTCAGCACTCACATGGTTGGCTCCACCCAGCTGGAACTCACTCCAGTCTCAGGGAATACAGTACCCTCTTCTGCCCCCTGAGGTCACTGCATGCAGGTGGTACATATGCATATGTACTCATACACACAAAAGAAAATGAATACGATCTTTAAAAAAGGTGTTTTCTATAAATGAGCATGTAAACTGTGTGACTAGTGGAAAGCCAGTGCAGGACATGGCCAGACCCCAGAAAACATTTTTAAACAGTTCTAGGCATTTGCTCCGTCCTGGCTCTGCTTAGCCAACCCCACTTGGAGACATTTGTGTTGTCTTCAGTCTTACAGATCATGCCATTGTGAAAATTTGAGTGTGATTTTATACACAGACAAGCATGTCTGTAATATATTCCTAGAAGTGGGGTTGCTGGGTCAGTGGGCTGTGTGTTTTAATTGTCATAAACAAGTCCTTTCTTTACAAGTTGCACCACTTTGAACTTACACAGGCATGGTTGTCCCCAGTTTCTGTGGAAGTTTCTGTGTAGATGATGAAATCCAGGTTTGTTTTAGTGTTATACAATGAGATACTGTTTACATGTAACTCATAAACTTACTCCACGGAGTGTGAAATCATCTGTGGATTACATGCTGTGTTGGCTACAGTCATCTGAGAGGAGGGAGCCTCAAATGAGAAAAAGCCTCTAGAAGATCTGGTTGCAGGCAAGCCTGTAGGGCATTATCTTAATTAGAGATTGATTTGGGAGGCCCCAGTCCCAGTAGGTGGGTCCATCCTTGGGCTGGTGGTTCTGTGTTCTATAAGAAAGGCTGAACAAGCTGTGTGAAGCAAGCCAGTAAGCAGGACCCCTCTGTGGCCTCTGCACGAGCCCCTGCCTCCATGTTCCAGTCCTGTTTGAGTTTCTTTCCTGACCTACTTCAGTGATGATCAGTATGGCGTTTCTTCACAGCACATATGCACAGCACAAATCAAGGTGTGTACTGTATCACTCTTGTTTAGAGACTGTGCGCGTAGAGGTTAGAGGACAGGACAGCCTTGAGCATCATTCTTCACCTTCCACTCTGAGACAGTCTCTGTTGCTGCTGTGTAGACCAGGCTACCTGCCAGCAAGCTTCCCAGGTGTCCTCCTGTCTCAGCCTACCATCTCACTGTAGAAACAGGGATTCCAGACATGCAGGACTATGCATGGGACCATGTGGGTACTGGATTTGAACCTGTGTCCTTATGTTCACACAGCAAGCACTTTACTCTCTGTGCCACCGTGCCAGCACTCCATCTCCTTTTTTGTGAACCATCTGTCCATGTCCTTTGCATTTTTCTTTTTCTGATTTCCAGGACTTTATAGATAATCAGGGTTGTCCCTATGTGCCTGTAGTCTCAGTCCTTGCCTTGTCATTTGGGATTTATTCACCTTGGTGCACTGTGGCAAACAGAAGGCTCACAGTTTTTCTTTTCCTTTTTAAGATTTTATTTTATGTGTATAAGCATTTTTGCCTGCAAGTATGTATGTGTTTCATATGTATGCCTACAGAGGTCAGAAAAGCATATTGGATCCCTTGGAACTGGAGTAACAGATGGTTGTGAACCATAGTGTGGGTGCTGGGAACTGAACCTGGTTCCTCTGCAAGAGCAACAAGTGTCCTTAACCACTGAACCATCTCTCCAGCCTCATTAAAAAATATTATTTAAAAACAGTTATTCATGTCTATAGCTGTTTTGCCTAAATGTATATCTGTGCACCACATCATGCAATGCCTGTAGAGGCCAGAAGACGTTGTTGCATCCCCCAGGACTGGAGTTATAAATAGTTGGGAGCCACTATGTGGGTCTTGGGAGTAGAAGCCAGATCTTCTGGAAGAGCAGCCAGTGCTCTTGACCACTGTAGCTCCTCATCTTTTTCTTTAAGGTTTCCATGGTTTTGATGTAGGCATCTTCATTCCTGTTTCTGTTAGAATGTCCATGAATTTACTTCTACATTTCAGTCTTTGGTCCATTTAGGATTCAGCCTGGTTTGGGGGCAAGGGGCCGGGGCATAGACTCAGCTGCATCTCTTCAACTGTCCCCTATACTTGGTGCATTTGTCTGGGAATTGAGTGCTGTCCCACTGTGTGTGTTAGTCACCACTTGCCACCTATGCCCTACTTTTCTAAGGGGAAATAAAGAAAGAAGTGAAATCACATTAAAGTGTGTTTATCTTTTTCCAAGCCTGAATTGATCCATCTATAAAAGGCACTAAGTAGACATATTAAGGTGGAAGGGACAAACTTAGCTAGTCTGTACATTTATCTTCTCCCCATTTCCGTTTCCTACTCTCTCCTTGTTATTTTTGAAAGAGAAAAGTCACAGGAATGTTGTAGTTAAAGCTAAGATCTTAGTCTGAGCAGGGTCATCAACTTTTTAGAAACACTGTTTTCCTGTAGTGGCAATGTAGCCAGGGTCTCTGATATGCTAGGCAAGCACTCTGCCACTGCACTGACAGCTTCAGCGTCTCCTTTCACTGTTCAATTTTGGGGTTGAGTCCTACTGAGTTTCTCAGGCTGGCCTTGAATTCACTATGAAATCCAGTTGAGTCTTGAGCTTATAATCTTCCTGCCTCAGTCTCCCAACTAGCTGGGATTACGGGCTCGCCCTAGTACACTCAGTAATCAATATATTTGAGAATAGAAAATGAGGCTTAGCCTGGCGCTCAAGGCTGCCTTCTTGCTTTCTGGCTGCTCACTATTTAATCCTCTCTTGAACTCACCCTGGCCATGATGCTGCTTGGCATTTTCTAAAGGCCTTGTGGTTCTAGGATACTATTCGGAATGTTCTGTTGCCTCATGCTGCTAGTCAGTATGGCATTCAGTAAAAAGTGTCATATCCAGTAGCTTGTTTGGCTGATGATTTTTTCCTCAACTATGTTGGAAACTCTGGGGAGAGACCATGTCCATACCATGAAGAAGCTGGTACTCCAGCAAACACCTGGTAGACGCATACCAGAGCTAAACAATCGAGGGAAGACTTGACCCCATCTTCCCTTCTGCCTTGCGAGTCAGAAGCCCATCTCATTCTCTTCTTACCTTTTATGCTCTTAGCACCTTGAACACAGTTATAGGAGCCATGGGAAATGTTAGGGAGATATGTGAGAGGCAGGTTCTTCTTCATAAGGAGCTACAATAACAAAAATGGGAATGCTTGTTCAAGAGCCACCAAGGAGTCCCTGGTTGGGTCATCAGATGTGACCCTCATGTCCTTGGTTGGGTGCAGTTGGTACACACACAGAAAATGGGCGCGACTAAAGATGTCCCGGGTGGTGCAGGTGGTCTGAGCTCCATCCCCAGCTCCCAGCCTACTGCAGAGATCCCATCATCTGTGGGTCCCGGAAGGACCTGGAAGCTTTCCAGTCACAGCAGGGTTTTGTTTCCTGGAGTCCCTTTTTGTGACCCCAGTCCTCTGATTTGTCGTAATCACCTGCTGGCATGTGGTAGGTAGGTGGCCAAAAAAAAGTGATTTCTGCTTTCTTTTTCAGGTTCGTAATAAAGGTGCTAAGAAAGAGAATGTAAGACAGGAAAATAAATATTTTTACTGAGGTAAGTCTTTTTTTATGATTTTAAAAATTTCCTTTGAAACATTTAAACATTGAAAATTTAAAATTTTTCATAACCTTTTCTCTGGTATAGTGTTCGAGGTTATGGAAGCTAGGGGTTGTGAGGTATATAGGGGATCTACATTTTAAATTTGTGCCATCTCGGGGAGAGAGACAGAAACACACACACACACAGAGTGTATTTGGACGGAGTGCATATGTATAGGTTGGAGGACAAGTTTGGGAGTTGATTCTTTCCTTCTGTCATGAAGTCTGGATTGAACTTGGGGCACTCTCTTCCCCAGCTGAGCCATTTGCCAATGCTAACAGCTTGTTATGAGAAATAGCTCACAGTTGAGCTGAGGTGGACTGAACAAGTAGCAGGCTCTGAATGAAGGAGGCTTTCCTGGGCCTCTGTTGACACTGCCTCTGGTCAGGAGGATTTACTGGGAATAATAGAGCCACCCTATTCCCCCTTACTGTCCTGCAGTTCTTGGTTCTGGAATCCCTTTTCTGTGGTAGTATAGAAGTTGTTTGCATAGACCCTTTAGTTTTACTGGTCAGAATGCCTTGAAACCAGTTCTAATTTAGTTGGGGAAAGTGAGTAGTAACTGGAAGTCTTAATTCAAATTCAGTTGCATTGGTGAAATGAACTGTAAGCTGATTTCAAGGCTTTCTTACATAGTGGGTAGTTTGGTGGGTGTCTCTTCCCATTGCAGGCAGAGTTTAGCCTTTAAACTGGCAGACTCAGTCAGTGGTCAGTGGATGGAAAGTTGGGCAGAGGTGGGAGGCTGAGCCTGAGCATTAAGGATGTATTGCTGTTGACTTCCCAGACAAAACTGCTTTGCAGTGAGGGAGATAAGACTGAACTGTGTGGGGAACAGAGCCTAACTGCTCCTGTATGGTGTGAATAGCATGTCCTCAGAGCTGGCCTGAGTTAATCGTGCCTTATGCTTCTAGGATAAAGGTAGAATTTTGGATGGGGTCAGGGTAGGGGTAAGCAGTAGCCTGAGGCCGAAAGTTACTTCTTAAATTTCACATCCCTCAGCTCTGTGTCCCATCCTCCCTGAAAAATTTGCTTCCTTGCCAGCCCTGGAAGCTGTGCCTTGTGTGTAGCATGATGGAAATTCATCTGCGGCCGAGCCTAGTGGCTGACTTGACATCTCACATGAGAATCCGGTTCACACCAGCCCTTCACCTTTACCATAGACACAACTCCACACAGGCTCTGGTTCTTTCTTTCCGTGTCTTCAGAGAGGGGAAGGTTAAGTGTGTATGTTAAATCCAGTAAGTTTCATCTTGATTGCATTTCAGTTGATTCTAATGTGACAGAATTTTTCAGTCTGAGCTTGTTCTAGCAGCCTTCAGTCAAATGAGAATTGTTGTCAGCGGGAGAGTGCACCCTCCCACACCTCTCTCTGAGTGCTTGAAGCCATCCCACTTCCTTTTTCTTTTACCTTAAAAACTGACTGCTGACACTTGGGAATTATAATCAGATTGCATCAGTCTTAGGGAAAGGTTACCAATTACTGTTCTGTACAATATGCACTTCAACTGTCTCAGTTCAGTGCTTTTAAATGCCTGTCAGGTGAATGAAGGCTTTGTGTCACACCCTGATTTAATACATTTGAGAGGCTTTGTTGATGGCTTCTTGTCTTCAGTTCTGTGTCAGGGGCTGGATGAAGGAGGGAGATTACTTAGTATGAAGTCTTCATGGCGTCTTTTGGTGGTTGCTCCATGGAGATGAATCCAGGAAGAAGCATGACGGGTGTCAGTGATGGGGACTGAGGATAAGTCCTGCATGGAGTATCACATGGAGTTCTGAGTAGAAAGAAGTTTTATGGCAGGGCATTTTTGAGCACTGTATCCCGTTTTCATGACCTCATTTTGTTCATTCAGCATCTGATAGAAGGGCACAGTAAAATTTGTCCTTGGGCATGTAGCTAGTGAGTTCTAAAAAGCATGGCTCAAACCCTCTCTTTGGCTTCCAGATCTGTATATCTCTGTATGCCCACAAAAGATGTAGACACTGTGTTAGGGACAGTTAGAGTGTCTCTGGTATGGTAGAATGACAGTCAAGCTATGTCATCCTCCCAGTGCTGTTTTTTCTTGATTTCCTACATCCTTAGCCCGATGAAGTCTCCCAGCCTGCCACTGTGTCTGGCTGTCTTCAGCCTTGTTTAATTTAGCAACGCTAAATTAATGCAAGGCTCCTGACAGCCAAGTACAAACAGGCCTTGTGCAGGTCTTTGCTGTAGTCAGAGGAGAGAGCTTGTCTCCGTCTGTGCCAGTCAAGAGGCTATGGATTTGCTCCTCATGAGGCTGGTGGTTTTGGACCTGTTAAAGTTGCTGTGGTCAGCAGGAGGTGAGCTGTGTTTGAGAACACTTTTTCTTAATGCAGTATTGAGGTGGCTCTATCCTATACCTACTGGCTGGTTGCAGATTGTATGCTCTTTTGTTCTTGGCTCTGTTTACTTTGGATTTGATTTTATGATTGATCACTGTAGGAAAATAAATTCTTTCCTCATTTGAACATATTGTGTGTCCTGAAGACAGTTTATTCCATTGCAGGCAGATTCAAGCAGACCCCTGAGCAGAGGCACTATGATTTGCCTCTATGCCGTTATTTCTTAAAATAATAGTTTTCCTCATATTTAATTACACAAGGTTCATAAAAGTAGTTTTTAGTGTATTCATAGTATATACCAGTCACTACTGTCTTAAGTCCATAATATTGTGAGCTCTCCACGCAGAATATCAAATCCCTCTACACTCCCTTCCCACACATTATCCTGTTCCTGGGAGCACTGATCTTTGTCTTCATGGATTAGCTATCCTGGATATATCATATAAATGTAGTCATCTAGTATATGGTCCTTTTATTTAGAGTTTCTACCACTGTGACAAAACACCATGACCAAAAACAGCTTGGAAAGGAAAAGGGTTATTTCAGCTTATAACTCTTGGCTTACACACAGTTACTCAGGGAAGTCACGATGGGAACTCAAGTAGGGCAGGAACCTAGAGGCAGGAGCTGATGCAGAGGCCGTGAAGGAGAGCTATCTTGTGCCTTCTGACTTGCTCAGCCTGCTTTTTGGTAGAACTTAGGATCACTATCACAACAGGTAACACTGCCTTTCGTGAGCTGAGCCCTTCTACGTCAGTCATCAATCAAGAAAGTGCCCACAGGCCACTCTGGTGTGGGTATGTTCTCAATTGAAGTTCCTTCTTTTCAAATGACTCTGGCTTATGTCAAGTTGACATAAAACTGCCCAGCACAGCATGTTATTGAGGTTTATTTACATTGTAGCTGATATCAAAGCCTCAGTTTTAATTCAGTATAATATTTTGGCATGTGGAAATACATTATTCTGGTTATCAGTTGGTGGACATTTGGATGCTTTCCACTTCTTTTATTTGTGTGTTGGGGTGGGGAGTGGAGGTGTACAGAGTGGGCTCAGATTCTAAAGCTAGATGGGGATAAGAACTTATCTCCAGTGATTGTCTCTTTTGGTCCTTGCTGCTGGGTATGCTGTGCATATGGCACCTGCCGTCCATGACACCCATGTTTAAGCCATGTGTGTTCTGCTGTGTGACCAGTGTAGGTTTAGATGAGTCCTGAGAGCCGTACTAATCTGTGGGGAAAGAGACGGGAGATAAGAGAGAAGTTTGATGTAGTGGTAGGTGCAGTGAAGACAGACGCTGGGAAAACACGGGACAGGAGAGCGAGTCAGGTGCCTAGCTGCACATTAGCAGAAAGCTTGCTCATATTGTGGCAGGTAAGGGGAGAATTATTTGAAGATCCCTGGAGAAGGTCTCACACAAAAAACCGTGCTGCAGAAACCAGGAGAACTGCAGGACACTGGGAATGAGCAGTGTGTGCCTGACCACTGGGCAGGGCTGTGTTCACACTGAAGCCAGAGGGGCGTGAGCCTCTCCTCCTCTCCAGCCCTCATCTTCAAAGCCACAGCAACACTCCAGAGTGAATGAGTTTTGTGCCCTCTTTACTGGAGCCCTCTGCCATTGTCACTGATTCTCAGTAGAAGGAGAATCAGTGCATATCATTCTGGGAATGTAGGCTGGCCCAGGATCTGACATGAAGGGAGAGGTCATGGATACCTCAAAAGTTTGTGGCTTTGGGAGCCATTTCTGCCCAAGGGTAAAGAGGTTCAGAGGCGGGCAGAGCAGAAGGTAGGAAGTAAGCTGAACAGTTTGAGACCAATTTAGTCTAGGTATACACTGCTGGGGTGAACATTTTAATAATTTGATGTACTTGACTTCTTTCACTGCTAGAAGCTAGAGAATATTTTCTTCACTGTGCCTCTCCAGAGCCTCTATCCTGCACTTGCCACATGCTAAGTGTATGAAGTGAGTGCTTGGATGGACCCTCTCTTAGATGGGGAGCAAACAGAGACGTGGGAGTTACTGTATCAGGCCAGGCCCTTATTGACTAAGGGACATTTCTAGTACAGATACTCTGTAGTCTGTGATTTCCAGGTCAAAGTAATATTATTATGCTTCTTTCTTTTCTTCTTCTCTTTTCCTTTCCTTTTTGTTCCACCTGACATTTAATGTCATTAATTACCTGTTGACAGTCCTGTCAATAAATTAAATTTTTTTTCTAAAATTAGACTTAGGGAATAAAGATGATAAAGACAGAGAGACTTTCCCTTTAAGAATAACTGAGTCAGAGGATGGAATTCTGGCTGAATCCAGATCTCTTCTGTAAACTCAAGATGTTAATGAAACACTTGGGACAATCAGATTGTACTCAGAAAATGTGCTCTGGTCAGCCATGGAGATGTGAAGTAAGGAGCTTAGTAACTCCAGGCCTCTGAGTGGGAGGGGCTGGAAGGTCACCTTAAAAATAAGGACTCAGTTGACAGCAATAGTTTGTATTTGAGAATGTTAATATAGTTCCATTTTCGATGTAAAAATAAAATGATTTGCAGGTTTCAAACCTTGGCGTCTTGAAATCAGACTCCTTTCTATCTCCTAAGAGATGCTGGACACTAGGCCAGAGGTAGAGTTGACTGTGGTGTTTGCCATTTAATGTTGAAGTGACTCTGCTTCCAACTCCATTTGCTCTCCATGTCCAAGAAAACCAAACCATCGGTGGCTTGAGTGTGCTATTATTTTTATTATTTAAATTTTATAAAAGCATGCTTGTGTTTGTATATATATTAGTAATGTTATGTTCTGACTTCGCAAAGTGTTTTTAAGGCAAAAATGCAATTGTGTTGTATTTGTAGACTAAACATTCTTGTTTCACCACCCTGCCAATGGCATGGTGGTGTCCCCATGTTCAGCTGTCTCTAAGTTCCATGACTGTTGTTTCCAAACACTTTGTGAGTACCAGAATCCAAGGATGTACAAGGCCTGTATTACAAAGTTTCCATCTAACTTATACACATTCTTTTTTTTGGGAGGGGGAAGGGGTTTCAAGATAGGGTTTCTCTGTGTAGCCTTGGCTGTCCTGGACTTGTTTTGTAGGCCAGTCTGGCCTCGAACTCAGAGATCTACCTGCCCGAGTAGAGATTATAGGCGTGCACCACCACACATGGCTTACCTATCTGTATACATTCTTCTGTCTACTTTAAAGGTTTATTTCTAATTATGTGTATGGCAGGATCTATGCAGGAGAATGGGTTCCTATGGAGGCCCAGGTACTCCCCTGGAGCTAGACTTGCTGGCAGTGGTAAGCTGCCCAGTGAATTGCTGACCCATCTCTCCAGCTCTTCTGTCTATTTTAAATCATCCCTAGATTACTTACTATGCCCAGTATCGTGTAAATGTTGTATAAATTGTTGTATGGTGTAGGTTAGGGAAAGGGGGACATGGACAGGATAAAAGTAGTGTTTTTAAAGATATCTTGTATATGCAATTGGTTGAATCCATAGCTGCAGACCTGATAGATAAAGAATGCTAATTCTATTTTTAATGTTGTTGCTTATTGCCTCGAATCTTTTCTTTCTACCTTGCGGTAAGATGTGAGCTATTTTATTTAGTTTTTGTTTGTTTGACTCACGGTTTTATTTATCTTTTTGTTTTCAGTGTATCTCAACAGCAGTCTCCCACCGTCACCTCCCCGCTCCCCAGACCCACTTCTCCTCCCCCCCCCCCGTCACCTCCCCGCTCCCCAGACCCACTTCTCCTCCAGTGTCTTTCAGAAAAGAGCAGGTCTCCCAGGGATAGTTTCATTCTTTGTTTTCATTTGTTTGTTTTACCATAGAACATTGATTAAATTTGGCTGCAAATGCAGGCTTTTAACAAGTTGTAAATTAATAGACATTTCTCTGCAAGAAGCCAAGTTACAGCCTTTTAAATTACTATAAGATAACATTGCTATAGTTATTTTTTTAAAAAAATTGATCATTTTCATTTGAACTGTAGCTAGAAGCTTGTAGACTTTGCATCAGATGGGTTAAGGCCTTGTCTGAGCGGCATCTTCACAAAGCTACTGAAAGACTGGGAAGAGAATACATGAAGAACCAGGGCCCAGTGTGGTAGCACAGGGTTCACATGAGCCCAGCACTCCGAGGCAGGGATTCCTGAGTTCTAGGCCGCTCTAGCTTACTAAGAGTTCTAGGCCAGCCCAGCTACAGAGTGAGACACTACCTCAAAAGAGCAAAACTATGAGCTGAGGAGGTTGCTCGTTGGATAAAGCACTTGCTGCATAAGCATGAATGCAGGAGTTTGGCTACCTAGAACCCAGGTAAAGCTGGGCAGACTTGTCCTCTTGTAATCTGCACACCCTGGAGGCACAGGCGGTCAAACTGGCAAGTGAGACCAGCTGATCAAGAGCTCTGGTTTTAACTGAGAGAAGAAATAGCTTCAGTAAATCGTGGTTGAACACCACACCAGATGTTACCTTTGGGCCCACACACATGAACACATCTGTTACATGCATGCATACACATACCAACACGCATACACACATGCATGCAGTACACACACAGGCGAAAACATTTTAAAAGCTTAAATAAATAAAGGTGTGGAGTTTGCCATGTAGGTTAATAATCACACAGGACACTCCTGTGCCTAGGTTTCAGACCTTTACATATAATCCTATACTTTAAGTCAACTGCAATGGAGATTATTGAGTTGAAGAGATATACTTACCAGCTCCTGCTGCGATCTAAGTGCATCTGATTCGGTACAGCTTATTGTGTTTTTTTCTTTTAATAATTTTTATATTAATCACAGGTTATTTATTTTGCATCCCAGCCGTAGCCCACTCCCTCATTCCCTCCCAATCCCACCCTCCCTCTCTCATCTCCTCCCTGCCCCTTTCCAAGTCCATTGATGGGGGAGGTCCTCTTCCCCTTCCATCTGACCCTAGCTTATCAGTAATCTTTAGGACTGGCTGCAATGTCCTCCTCTGTGGCCTACCAAGGCTGCTCCTCCCTCGGGGAATGGGGAGGTCAAAGAGCCAGCCATTGAGTTCATGTCAGAATAGTCCCTGTTCCCCTTACTAAGATACCCACTTGGATACTGAGCTACCATGGGCTCCATCTGAGCGGTTCTAGGTTATATCCATACATGGTCCTTGGTTGGAGAAACAGTCTCATATAAGACCCCTGTGCCCAGATATATTTGGTCCTTGTGGAGCTCCTGTCCTCTCCAGGTCATACTAACTCCCCCTTCTTTCTTATGATTCCCTGCACTCTGCCGAAGGTTTGGTTGTGAGTCTTAATATCTGCTTTGATACACTGCTAGGTAAAGACTTTCAGAGGCCCTCTGTGGTAGGCTCCTGTCCTGTTACTTGTTTTCTCGTACATCCAATGTTCATCCCATTTGTTTTTCTAAGTGAGGATTGATCATCTTACCCTGGGTCCTCTTTCTTTTTTATCTTCTTTAGGTGTATAGATTTTAGTATGTTTATCCTATCTTATAGGTCTAGTACCCACTTATAAGTGAGTATATACCGTGTGTGTCTTTCTGCTCCTGGGATACCTCACTTAGGATGATCTTTTTAGATTCCACCATTTGCCTGCAAATTTCATGATTTCCTTGTTTTTAATTGCTGTTTTAATTGTGTAAATGTGCCACAATTTTTGTATCCGTCCCTCAACTGAGGGACATCTGGGTTGTTTCCAGGTTCTGGCTATTACAAATAAAGCTGCTCCAAACATGGTTGAGCACATGTCCTTGTTGTGTACTTGAGCATCTTTTGGATATATGCCTAGGAGCTGGATCTTGAGGATTATTGTGTTTTCTAAAGTGATAACTTTTTAAAGAAGTAGTTAGTGAGTTAAGTAATTAGTGTGCCAGGTGCAGTGGCACATGCCTGTAATCCCAGCACTCGGGGAGGCAGAGGCAGGTGGATCTCTGTGAGTTCGAGGCCAGCCTGGTCTACAAGTGAGTCCAGGACAGCCAAGGCTACACAGAGAAACCCTGTCTCAAAAAACAAACAAAACAAAGCACAAAAACTAACAACAACAAATAAACATAAAGTAACCACAATCTCATATAATTTTGGCAGACCTGATTTTTCCCACCTAGGGCAGAGCACAAATAATGGGAAGTTGGCAAATCTAAATAATCTGTCCATACTGAGATGAAAGGTTTGGGTGAGAAAGCATTTTAGTACACTTTGTTAAAGTGCTTGTAGATGTTAGGCTGAGTGGTGACATAAAACAGTCCCTGCACTTGGGAGGTAGAGGAAGGGTAGTCAGGACTTCCAAACCTTACATAAGATACAAAAATACAAAAGAGGAAAGACAAAGAAGAAAGTTAGTGCTGGCTAATTTTACGTCAGCTTCACACACAAACTAGAGTTATCTGAGGGAATCTCAATTGAGAAAATGCCTCTATGAGATCAATTAGTGATCAGTGGGAGAGGGTCCAGCCCATTGTGGGTAGTGCGACCCCAGAGCTGGTGGTCCTCCGTGGGTTCTATAAGAAAGTAGGCTGAGCAAGCCAGTAAACAACACCCCTCCGTTGCCTCTGCATCAGCTCCTGCTTCCAGGTTCTTGCCCTGTTTGAGTTCCTGTCCTAACTTCCTTTGATGATAAATAGCAGTATGGAACTGTAAGCCCAATAAAGCCCTGTAACCCCAATAAACTAAAAACTTGCTTTTTAGTCATGGTGTTTCATTGCAGCAATAGAAATCCTAACCAGAACAGATTACAACACCCATAAGAGGGAGGGAAGAGGAGGGAAGGCAGGACAGTACACACACAGCATGTGAACAACATTTCACAAACACATCACCTGTAGGTGCTATAGTTTTATTCATAACAGGTCATGTTCACCATGTCTGCACTTTCCTTATGGACAAAGGACGGTGGATGCTGTTCAGGTTCTTCTTGCACCTATGCAGTGAGGTCCGAATTTCTGTTTTACTCTTCATCTCAAAAGATAGCAGGAGTTCTAAGATGGTGGGAATTGTGTGGCCTGCTAGCTCCTTTTCTGGATGTATTTGTTTTCCATGGAAATGTCAGTCTGTAGCAGGTAAAGCAGGAGCTTCATTCCAAGACCCTGCTGGCCTTTCACTGAGCAGCAGGAGCACCACTGTGAAGCCACTATGCCAATGTTACAGAGACAGTGGAAGACTGACTGGGAAGTTATTTAATGATGCATCCGGGTACAAAGTTTATGCTTCTAAGCACTGATAAATTAGAATTGTCATAATTTAAAGCCACTTTAAACATGATAAAGAGTAATAGTACTGCTAATAAAGCCATCTATTGATGTAAAAATAAGTATGTTGAGGGTGGAGGTCAAAGGATGATATCAGATGTCTTCCTATGTTGCTTTCTACCTTATGTTTTGAGACATAGCCTTTCGCTGACCCTAGGGTTTGCTAGATTGGCTGGCTGTAGAGTGTGCTGCTATGACCATCTTGAATACTTTAACCATATCTGTGTATGCCTGATTGTGTTTTGGGTACCATTTAAGTGTAGGAACCTGTGGAGACGAGAAGAGGGCAGATCTCTGCAAAAGCAGTGAGCGCTCGTAACCACTGGGCCATCTCTCCTGCTCCATGCTCAGCTGAATGGGTGGTGGTGCAGGTAGGTGGTAGAGATGCTGGTATTCAAAGTCAGGGCCCCGTGCTTCTACAGAAACACTTTTCTATTGAGCCATTTTACCAGAAAGATCTGGCTTCACTGCATAAATACAGTAGCACAGGCTATGTACTTAGAGATGTTCAGAGTATACAGTGTGGTATGCAACCAGCCCTGTTGTCATATTACTTCTCTTCTGTGCTAAGACAGACTTTCAGGTTAAGGCAAATTAAAGAATATTGACCCCACGATAGGTGCACATGGTGAGGTGAGTCCACATTCTCAGCAGGTGTAGTCATACCTGGCCTGGGAGACTCCCTGCTACACAGTACAAGATGTCCTCTGAGCTGTTAGTAATGCGAAGTAGCTCTGTGGTTGTGACATGCTCACTATCATCTGAGTATTCCCTAGCATGCTGAGGATGATGGGTATGAAGTAGCAAATGATTGGTAACTGGCGATGTCACGTGGAAGCACAGATGGCTCTGGAGCTTGAGTGGCGCTCACCCAACAGGCATTGTTCCACCTCTGTGACAGAAGTCAGGACAACGAAAGTCAAAGTCTGGATCTGTCACATGGTGTGTGTCTTCTTTATGGATAAGTTGTTGTTGTTTTGGTTTTTTTACTGTTTTGCCTAATGAAGAATCGTTTTCATTTTTAAAACTGAAAAACAAAAATCAGAAAGTGAATTTCTGGGTACTGTGGTTTACTTGTCATCTTTCATTTGGTGGTGCCGCTGCTGTCCGGAGCAGGGGTGTTTACCGACTGCTCACAGAGCCTGTGCTCCAGTCTTGCCTGGTTACTGAACACTCGCAGGATTAGCAGGGTAACGTGGTCCAGCCTAGGGTGTGATGCCTATAGAACACGCTGCGGAGCATCCTTCTGTCACGTCACTAAACGCTTGGTGTTCACAACATTGCTCTTTGGAGAAGACAGAACACGGTATTTCAGAGGCAACTGAGAACATTTAGAAGATGAAACTCTTTCCCAAGGGAACCTGAAGTCCATTTTTAGTTGATTCTTACAGAGAAAAATCCAGAAGCGGTATCACTACAAGGAACAGTAAAGAGTAATTTTCAAATGGATGTCTTGATCAGCAGGAAGATGTTTGTCTTCTAGGTTTTACTGGTGAATAAATAAAGCATGTTTATCCTCTGTATGATACAGTTCTTGTACTGGGTCCATAGCATAGAATTCTCTAAAACCAGGAATAAAGAATGTTCTTAAGCACAGTGTGGTGACACACATCTGTAATCCAGCCCAGGCAAGGATACACAGCAGGAAACTGCCTGAAACCAGAAAATAACACAAATACATTCCCCCAAAACAGAAATGAAAAGCTATGGGATATAAAAGTATGGAATACTTAAAAGTATGGAATATAAAAGTCTTTGATATAACCTCTAAGAATTTACTTGAAAATTTCACTTGTTATTACTAGGTTCAAAGCTTTGGGTCTAGTCCTCCTGAGCTTTCCACACTCTTTCCTCTTCCAAGCAGGACGGGCCTCTTTGGAGCCAGCTCTGTTCATAGAGTGGCTGTTGGCCTAAGTGCGTATTCCACCGCCTTCCTTCACTTGTACTTAGTACAATAACTAAGTCTATCCAAGAGAAGACACAACAGCTTTGTAATGTGATCCTGGCCCTGCTGCATGAAGTCCAGCACTTCAACAAGGCCAGACAAGAGGGCATGTGCAGTGAATGTTTACCTGACTTAATGAACTGCTTTAGGGCAGGTTTCAGTAGTAATGATTTCAGTATCTAGTGACAGAAATCAGTCATGTTTGAGTTAAACATTCAGGCTTTCTTCAGAGCCAGTCAGCAGACCACTGCACAATCCAGGGAGACCAGTTAGTTCACTCTTCCACCCAATAGACATTTACATTACGTTTACAGTTGTGTTTATGTAGAGTAAAGGTCAAAGGGAAAGCCGTGGTGAAGACAGTAACACCTTTTTCTACAGCGAGAGTTTCAGTGTGCTGTGAAAGAGCTGCAGGACTCAGGCAACTCACTCTTTCCTCTTTTTATTTATTTATTTATTTATTTTTTGTAAGTTTTTGGTGATGGTTAATGTGTACCTAGCTTTGGCCTGCCTGGAGCGTGCTATGTAGACCAGGCTGGCCTCGTTCTGGGATTAAAGGTGATCTTGCAGGTTTGTCCTCCATAGTTCTTTGGGCTCTCCTAGGTCCTTTGCATATGCATCTAAGGTTTAGTTCAGCTTCTGGGTTTATTCAGAATGCTTCCTGGCATCTTAATCGAAATAATGAATATGAATGTCAGCTTGGAGAAAGCTTACTTAATACTGATTATTTTCTGAACATATTTCTCTCCATTTTGTTTAGAGTTTCTTTAGTTTCTCTCAGCAATATTGTAAAGTATAAATAAATATTAGACAGTTTTTTTCAGGTATTGTACTAAATGATTCATTCTTTACATATTGTATTAAATGTTTCATTTTTAGTGTGATTATAAATGATGTTCTTAGAATCTCAACAGATGGTTGCAAATTGCTAACATGGAGATTTGATTTCATCCTGTATCCAGTTTTTACATCTGGCAACCTTGCTGAGCTCCCTTATTAGTAGCTCGCTTGTAGGTTTCATTGGCGTTTTTCTTTTGCTGGCACTGGGGCTCTAGCCTAGGACTTTGCTACACATTCGTTCTTCATTGGCTTTTGTGTATAGACTGTTGTACCACCCTCCCAGTCAGACCTTTATGAGCTCAGTTGTGCGTATTTGATGGAGTCACCACAGAGCCTGTGGACTAAGGGCATTCCCTCCAAGGACTAGGAACTGAGAGGGTCAATAGACCCTTGCTATTGGCCACTCCTCCCAGCCAGTTGAATGTAATGGAACTGCTCTGCTTGCATGTGACCTCTAGGCATTGGGGAAGGGCTAGAGTATGTAAGCTAGGGAAGACAAGGAAAAGGGGGCTTCATCCATGCTAGGTGCAGACCTTCCAGTCTGCTTTGGAGTGCCTGTCTTTTCCTGTCTGTAACTCCTACCCATGCTCTACAGGTAAGCCCAATAAGCTGATTGGTTCCCAGAGTGAATTGTGATGTTGCACTTTGGTTTGTCAGTGGACCAATAGGAGGAGGATGTATATGTTGTTTTACATCTCCCTAAGGGAAGCAATTTTGGAGCACTACTGCCCACCGCCATTATAAATCAAAGAAAGCATAACTTTTCCTAACTTGAATGCCTTACTGAACTGAGCAGAACCTCTGGTGTGATGTTAGATTAAACTGAGAGTGTGGACATCTCTGCCTTGTTCCTTGATCTTAAGGAAGCATTCTGCATTTTACTAAGTGTGATGGGAACAGTAGGGTTCTGTGGGTCCCTTTATCAAATTGAGTCCTTACATTCTTGCTGTGTGTTACTTTTAGCTAAGAAGCATGTTAGATTGCATGGTAAGTGCTCTGCATCTGCTGAGATGATTATATGGCTGGGTTTTGTGGTTTCTCTTAGCTTGTTAGTGTCATGAATTATATTACATTCCAGATATAACCACCTTAGCATCAGCACTGTTTGGTCATGATATATAACTTTTTAATATACTATTTCATTTACTTTGTTAAAAATTTGTTTATGAGGTTTTTAAAATTATTTATTTATTTTATATCCTGACTGCAGTTTCCCCTCCCTCCTCTCCTTCCAGTCCCTTCCTTCCAGCCCCCCTCCATTTTTCTTCAGAAAGGAACCAGCCTTGATGGCTATCAGCCAGCCATGGCATATCAAGTTGCAGTAAGACTAGGCACCTCCTCTTTTAGTAAAGCTAGACAAGGCAATCCAGTAGGGGAAAGGATCCCAAAAGCAGGCAACAGCATCAGAGCCAGCCCCTTCTCTCCCTGTTAGGAGTCCCATAGGAAGACCAAGCTACACAACTGTACCATATACGTAGAGGGCCTAGATTGGTCCCATGTAGGCTTCCTGGTTGGCGGTTCAATCTTTTTGAGCACCTATGGGCTCAGGTTAGTTGATTCTTGTGGTGTTCTTGACCCCTCAGGCTCCTACAATCCTTCCTCTGCCATGTCTGCGGGATTCCCCAGGCTCTGCCTAATGTTTGGCTGTGGGTCTTGGCATCTGTTTCAATCAGTTGCTAGGTGAAGCCTTTCTGATGGTGATTCGGCTAGATGCCAATCTATGAGTATAGCAGAATATCATTAGAAATAATTTAATTTTCCCTTTTTGGGGGGGTTGGGGGTTTCTATCCTGGGTCTCTCTGGGCTATGCAGCCTCTGGCTCTTGGCCTTCCAGGCAGTGTCAGGGTAGGCTCCCTCTCATGGCATGGGTCTCAAGCTGGACCAGCCATTGCTTGGCTACTCCCACAATTTATGCAGGACAAATTGTAGGTCAGAGGTTTTGTGGCTGGGTTTGTGCCCAATCCTTCTACTGAGTCTTGCCTGGTTACAGGAGATGGCTGGTTTAGGCTGCATATCATCAAGTGCTGAGAGTCTTAGGGTCACCCCCATAAATACCTGGGAGTTTCCATTACCCTAGGTTTCTAGCTCGTCCCAGAGATGCCCCCACACACCTTATTCCAGCTGTCTCTTCCAGTACTCTCTCCCTCCATCCTCCTCACCTCTAATCCTTCCTGTTCCCATACCCTCCCCTGACCCCAATTCAGTCCCCGCCTTCTATCCACCCATGCTGTCTGTTCTGTTTCCCCTTCTCAGTAAGTCACTCATCCTGACACCTTGAGCCCTCCTTGCTACTTAGCTTTTTTGGATCTGTCGATTGTAGGATGGTTATCCTATAGTCTATGGTTAATCTTCGTGTAGGTGTGAGTATATACCATGTTTGTCTTTCTGGGTCTGTTTTACCTCACTCAGGGATGATGTTTTCTAGTTCTGTCTATTTGCCTGCAAATTTCATTGTTTTTAATAACAGAGTTTTTAATACTCCATTGCATAAATGTATCACGTTCTCCTCACCCATTCTTCAGATGACAGACACCTAGGTTGTTTCCAGCTCCTGGCTATTAGGAACATAGTTGAGCAAGTGTCCCTGTGGCAGGACGGAGTGTTCTTTGGTGTGGTGTACCTGGGTCTTCAGGTCGATGGGTTTCCAGTTTTCTGAGAAATGGCTACATTGATTTCCAAAGTGGCTATACAAGTTTGTACTCCCACCAGCAATGGAGGAGTGTTCTCTTCGTTCCACATCCTCTCCAGCATCAGCTGTCACTTGTGTCTTTGATTTTAGCTATTCTAACAGGTGTAAGATGGAATCTCAGAGTCATTTTGATTTGATGGCTAAGGATGTTGAACATTTTTTAAAAGTGTTTTTTGGCTATTAGAGATTCCTCTGTTAAGAATTCTCTGTTAGATTTCTACTTCATTTTTTAATTAGATTATTTGTTTTGTTGATGTTTAGTTTTTTATATATTTTGGATAACAGCCATCAGATGTGGGGTTAATAAAAATTTTTTTCATTTTCTGAAGGCTGTCATTTTGTGTTTTTGACAGTGTCCTTTGACTTACAGAAGCTTTTCAGTTTCATGAGGTCCCATTTATTAATTGTGGATCTTAGTGCCTGAACTATTGGTGTTCTGTTCTGGAAGTTGTCTCCTGTGCCAATGAGTTCCATACTGTTCCTGTGTTCTAATCTGTCAGGTTCAGTGTATCTGGTTTTATGTTGAGGTCTTTGATCCACTTGGACTTGAGTTTTGTGCAGGGTGATAGATTCAGATCTATTTGCATTCTTCTACTTGTAGATGTCCAGTTAAACCTACATCATTTGCTGAAGTTGCTATCTTTTTTTCTATTGTATATTTCTGGTTTCTTTATCAAAAATCAGGTGAGCACAGGTGTGCGAATTTACTTCTGGATCTTTGATTCAATTCCATTGATCATCCTGTCTGTTTTTGTGCCAATACCATGTGGCTTTCATTACTGTTGCTCTGTAGTACAGCTTGAAGTCAGGAATGACAATAACTCTATAATTTCTTTTATTGTACAGGATTGTTTTAGCTATCCTGAGCTTTTACTTTTTCCATATGTGAGTATTGTCCTTTCAAGGTCTGTAATGAATAGTGTTGGAATTTTGATGGTAATTGCATTGAATCTGTAGATTGCTTTTGGCAGGATGGCCATTTTTTTACCATGTTAATTCTACTGATCCATGAGCATGGGACATCTTTCCATCTTCTGATACCTTCTTCAATTTCTTTCTTCAGAGTCTTGAATTCTTGTCATATAGGTCTTTTCCTTTCTTGGTTAGAGTTGCACCAAGATACTTTATATTATTTGTGGCTATTGTGAAGGGTATTGTTTTCCTGGTTTCTTTCTCAGCTTGTTCATCCTCTGTATATGGAGGTCTACTGATTTTTTGTTTTTTATTCCTTTTAGTTTCTGTACCCACCCACTTTGCTGAAGGTGTTATCAACTGTAAGCATTCTCTGGTAAAATTTGGGGGTTGCTATGTATACTATCATATCATCTGAAAATACTGACCCTTTGACTTCTTCCTTTCCAATTTGTATCTCCTTGATCTCCTTTAGTTGTCTTATTGCTCTAGCTAGAACTTCAAGTACTGTATTGAATAGATATGAAGAGAATGGGCAACCTTGTCTTGTCCTTGATTTTAGTGAAATTGCTTTGAGTTTCTCTCCATTTAATGTGATGTTGGCTGTTGGCTTGCTGTATATAACCTTTATTGTGTTTAGGTCTTAGCCTTGTATCCCTGATCTCTGCAAGACTTTTATCATGAAGGGATGTTGGATTTTGCCAAAGACTTTCAGTGTCTAATGAAATGATCATGTGATTTTTTTTTCTGTCAGTTTGTTTATATGGTGAATTACATTGGCATATTTTTATAGGTTGAACCATCCCTGCATCTCTGGGATGAAGACTACTTGATCATTGAGGGTGATTTTTTTGTTTGTTTGTTTGTTTTTTATTTTGTTTTTGTTTTTCGAGACAGAGTTTCTCTGTGTAACAAGAGCTTGGCTGTCCTGGACTCACTTTTTAGACCAGGCTATTCTCGAACCCACAGAGATCCTCCTGCCTCTGCCTCCTGAGTGCTGGGATTGTAGATGTGTACCACCATGCATGTCTGGCTCATGGATGATGTTTTTGATGTGTTCTTGGATTCTGTTTGCAAGTATTAACATTGAGTTCTTTGTATCAATGTTCATGATAGAAATTAGTTTGAAATTCTCTTGAAGTTGAGTCTTAGTGTATAACATAGGTATCAGGCTGATTGTGGCCTCATAAAATGAATATGCCTTATGTTTCTATTTTGTGGAATAATTTGAGGAGTATTGGTATTAGCTCTTCTTTGAAAGTCTGGTAGAATTCTGGCCTAAAACCCACTGGCCCTGGCTTTTTTATTTTTGGTTGGGAGTGTTGTGCATGAATGTATGCTTGCATACTAGAATAGGACACCACTATCTCATTATACATCGTTATGAACCACCATATAGTTGCTGGGAATTGAACTCAGGACCTCTTAAACAGTAGCCGGTGCTCTTAACCTCTGAGCCATCTCTCCAGACGCTTGTTGGGAGACTTTCAATGACTTTCTATTTCCTTAGGGGATATAGATATATTTAGATTGTTTATATGATCTTGATTTAACTTTGGTAAGTGGTATTTATCAAGAAAATTGTCTATTTCTTTTAATTTCCAATTTTGTGGAATACAAGTTTTTGAAGACCTAATGATTCTTTGGATTTCCTCAGTGTCTGTTATTATGTCCCCCTTTTCATTTCTGTTTTTGTTAATTTAGATATTCTTTCTCTCCTTTTTATTAGTTAGGATAAAGGTTTGTCAATCTTGTTGATTATCTCAGGGAACCAGCTCTTGGTTTTTGTTGTTTTTTTATGTCCTCTTTGTCTCTAATTTATTGACTTCAGCCCTGAGTTGGATTATTCCCTGCCAGCTATTCCTCTTGAGTGTGTTTGAATTTTTTTGTTCTAGAGCTTCCAGCTGTTCTGTTAAGTCACTATTATGAGATCTCACTAATTTCTATATGAAGGCACTTAGTGCTCTGAACATTCCCCTTAACACTGCTTTCATTGTGTCCCATAAGTTTGGGTGTGTTGTACATTCATTTTTGTTGAATTCTAGGAAGTCTTTAATTTCTTTCTTTCTTTCCCCCTTGACCCAGTGGTCATTCTATAGACAGTTGTTCAGTTTCCATGAGTTTGTAGGTCTTCTGATGTTTCTGGTGTTGATCAAGCTTTAATCTGTGGTGGTCTGATAGAATAAAGGAGGTTATTTTTATTTTCCTGTTATCTGTTCAGACTTGCTCTGTGAGTGAGTACATGGTCAGTTTTGGAGAAGGTTTGGTGAGGTGCTGAGAAGGTATATTATTTTATGTTTCATCTGTAGATACATGTTAAGTCCATTTGATTCATAATGTCAGTTAATTTCATTATTTCTCTGTTAATTTTTTTTTAATCAATAACCTATTCTTTAGTGACAGTGGGGTGTTGAAGTCTCCCACTATTAATGTGTTTGTTTCAATATGTGATTTAAGCTTTAGTAATGTTTCTTTTACGAATGTGACTGCCCTTGTATTTGGGGCATAGATATTCAGAATTAAGTGTCATCTTGGTGGATTTTTCCTTTGATGAGTATAAAGTGTCCTCCATCTCTTTCGATTAATTTTGATTAAATATATTAGAATATCTATACCACCTTGCTTCTTTGGTCCGTTTGCTTAGAAAATTTGTTTTCAGCTCTTTACTTTGAAGTAATGTTGCTGCTGAGGTATGTTTCTTACATGGAGCAGAATGATGGATCCTGTTTTCACATCCATTCTATTAGCCTGTGTCTTTTTATCGGTGAACTAAGTCCATTGATGTTGAGAAATTAACATGACTAATGATTGTTGACTCTTGTTATTTTGATGATGGTGGTGGTAGAGTATGTGTGTGTGCATGTGTGTGCACGCACAGGCTTCCCTTTTGTTTTTGCTGCTGTGGAGTTATTTGTTTTCTGTGTTTGGGGGGGGGTATAATTAACCTCCTTGGGTTGGAGTTTTTTTTTTTCTAGTATGTTTGTGGATAGATGTTTAAGTTTGGATTTGTCATGGAATATCTTGTTTTTTCCATCTATAGTGATTGAAAGTGTTGCTAGGTATAGTAGTCTGGGGCATCTGTGGTCTCTTAGCATCTATGTAGGCCATTCTTGCTTTGAGTCTACATTGAGAAGTCAGGTATAATTCTAATAGGTTTGTTCTGTTCATTTATGGTTATAGGTCTCTCTCTCTCTCTCTCTCTTTTCCTTTTTGTTGTATTTTGTTGAGACAGGGTTTCTCTGTGTAGCCCTGGCTGTCCTGGAACTCACTCTGTAGACCAGGCTGGCTTTGAACTCACTCTGTAGACCAGGCTGGCTTTGAACTCACAGAGATCCGCCTGCCCCAGCTTGTTTCTGATTTTGTTGAAAATATTTTCTGGGCCTTTTTTTATTTTTTATTATTCTTAGGTTTGGTCTTTTCAGAGTGTCCCAGCTTTCGTGGATGTTTTATGCAAGAAACTTTTTAGATTTAACTATTTTTTTTAATGAAAATATTTTCTGGGCCTTTGAACTGGGAATCTTTTCCTTCTTCTATTCTTATACTTTTTAGGTTTGGCCTGTTATAGTGTTCCAGATTTACTGGATGCTTTGTGTCAGGAACTTTTTTAGATTTAACATTTTTTTGACCAATGAACGTATTTCTTCTATGATGTCTTCAACCCTGGAGATTCTTTCTTCCATCTTTTGTATTCTGTTGGTGATGATTGTATCACCACTGCCTGGCTTTCATTTCTTCTTTAAGGGCCTCTAGATTTTTCATAAAGTTGGTTTTAAGGTTGTTTTCTTGTGCTTCAGCGGCATTAGAATATTCAGGTCTTACTTGTTATTATTTTATTCACCTTATTTAATTGTCATCTCAGAGGCTTATTGCATCTGTCTGCTAACCTAGACCTAGTCCAATCCAATCCAATTTAGGCCTAGAATGTTTTCAGCCTCTGAGACATACTTCTGAATAAGTATTGCATCTGTCTGCTAACCTAGACCTAGTCCAATCCAATCCAATCTAGGCCTAGAATGTTTTCAGCCTCTGAGACATACTTCTGAATAAGCTCATCCTTTCTGTTTCTTCCTGAATTTTGGCTGGGTGGTTCAACTCAGCTGTCTGGCTCAAAATTCTTCTCCAAGTTGACTGATTCCATCTGTCTTCTCTCAGCTTCTGACTGAATTGCTCTGCTTGGCCTCGTACTAACTTTGGCAATGTGTTCAAGTCTTCTGGCTCCTCCTTTCTTATTCTCTGGCTCATTCTGTCCTCACCTCTGTCTAGCTTGTTCAGTGTGCAGCCTGTCTCTGTGCAGCCGTCCTGGTAAAACTGACCTCTCACTGTCCCCCTCTGCGCTCCTCCCTTTTCACTCTCACCTTTCTCCCTCTTTTCCTGTGAGTTGGGCATATCTTATTCTGAGTCATTCAGTCAAAACTTTCTCTGATATCATCACTTTAGACATCACTTTCAAACATGGGTGCTAGTCTGTCTTCCCTTTGACATAAATCCCAGGTACTTGCATTTTATGGCTTTCTCTGCTCCAGGTGCTCTTCCTCACACCTCCTGGACCTCTGTCCCTGCCTGAATTCCTCTCTCTCTCTCTCTCTCTCTCTCTCTCTCTCTCTCTCTCTCTCTCTCCCCTCCCTTTCCCTAGCTGGCAGGAAGTGCAATCCCCTGCTCAGCTTTTGGCTGTTAGGCTGTTTTATTGACATATCAGGGAAAAATTGGGGAGCAGTGTTTATACAGCATTGTGACAGGAGACTCTCAGAACAAGGATTACAACCAGATGTGAGGGCGGGGACACAGAAGTTGGTATTTGAATCTGCACTGTGCACTTGCTGTCCTAGGCTAGCTGGGCACTGGTATATCATATTGTCCTGGCTGTTGTTGATTGTGTTCTTACACTGGCGTTTTAGGCATCTGAGTTTGGGAGGATTATAGGTTTAGGTGTTGATTTCTGAGTTTGTCTTTGTTGGATGCATGTTTTGTTCCTTGGTTCCTGTTTCCTCTTTGGTCTTCTGGGCTTTGTGGCTTAGGTTTCTGTCAGCCTGCTTGACCTCTGAACAAAGCTAGCCAAGCAAGATGTCGATCAGATAAATACTGTCATTGAACTAGAAATGAAGAGCGTAGTGGGTGCACAGACAAGTATCCCTGTGGAGCAGCACCGAAGGTGCCAGCTGTGCCCTGTGACAGGTAGGGACTGAGGCCAGGTGTGCTTCGGGTTAAATAGGTACAGCTGCTTGTCCCAGGACCAAATCCCAAGATTTTAATTCCAAAAAAGCAAAAATTATAATAAAAATTATTTTCCAGAGGGGGAGGGAGAAATACTTGGGCATAGGGCATGACGGAAAGTGGGAAAGGTGGGCAACCTAGGTCATTTAAGCTCTAAGAATGCAGCAGTGGCTTTGTGTAAACAAAGGTTTTATCTGCAAGAGAGTGTTTGAACATTAGCATGAAAGTCTTACAGGGCAAGGAGATAAGAATATTTGAATTCCTTGTCATAAACACAAGTTTTATAGTGTTTAATAGAAAAGACTAATATTTAATGTTTCTTACAATGGTAAGATTTGAGAAAGGACTTTATAAAATATGAGCTTTTCAGAGCTTGGTGAGAGTTTTAGTTGAGACCACTTTCTGTAGTATTTAGCTTGCCATGGGCCCTCCACTTTGTAATCCTCCAGTCTGTGGCCCTCTTTCCTGGCTATTATGGCCATTCACATTGCAGAAACTGAAGAAGCTAGGCAGTGACTCTGGTGCATTTGCCCCTCTGTCTAGAACTACAGGTTCCATCAGTGTTGGGCTGATGCTTTTATTTTTTTGAGACAGGCTTTCTCTGTGTAGCCTTGACTGTCTTGGACTCACTTTGTAGAACAGGCTGGCCCTGAACTCAGATCCACCCAAAGATCTACCTGCCTCCGCTTCCCTGAGTGCTGGGATTACAGGTATGTGCCACCGTGCACAGCTGAAGCCATCTTTTTTTAAAAAACGGGAACTAATGTCCAGAAATTAAAACTATAATATCGCAGGAGTCAGTAAGCACTCCCAACCAGCTTCAGAATGAAAATTAGTCACTTTCTGTAGTCACTGTGTGGCTGAGGCGAGAGGATTCTGAATTCCAAATTAGCCTGGGCCACATGGTGAGACTTCATCTCAGGAAATCACATACCAAAACAATGAAAACTTGAGCCCATGTCTTTCTTTGTGTTAGGATTGTTGCGTTAGTAATCTCCTTTGCCTGTTCATGTCATGTTCTAAATTGGCCTTGGAAGCTCTCTTCCTGGCTCCTCCCTGAGGGAACTTCTGAGGCTGTCCTCCATAAAAGGTCAGTTTTCTGAAATAAATGATGTTCACTTAAAAATAAAATACTTTGTATGTTTTTTTGCAGGTCAGGGTGTGAAATACAGTAGTAAGACAGTTAGATACACTGCCATCAGAAGTAGTGAGACACTACCCTTTATTTAATGGATGTTCTAGTTAGTTTGAAGATAGATATTTTACTGTTATTAATAAAGTTAGTTCTTAGGTTGTTAGAGGAAGACAGATGCTGTATTCTGTCTCTTCACACTTAGGAACAAAAGCAAATGATTGTGAATTATTTTATTGGCTGAACCTTAAGATAGTGCTTGCCTTCCTCACTATTATAAGGAATACTTTGCCCAGTTGCTATGGAAACGAATGTAAATTATTGAAAGTTATGATGTAGATTTTGATACTGATCTGTGAAAGATACTGCATACCATGAATCTAAATGCTATCCCAACAGCTACTTCAGTGACAGGCATCGCCATACTTGCCATGCTATCACAGTGCAAAGGTTTCTGTCCTTAAGAGTTTAGATTCTTCTGGGGGTGATAAGCAGGGTGGGCAGGACATCAGGTACAGAAGCGATGTGCATGCTGCTGGAGGAGAGCTGCCAGAAGGTCAGGAGGGCTGAGGGCGAAGACTGCTCTCACGAAGGAAGCCGCCAGCACAGGCTGAGAGAAGGAACTTTCATCTAAACCCATTCTTTAAACCACGGCCTCAGCACAGCTAGAAAGTATTGGTGGGACCTTAAGTATCTGAGTTCAACCGCCAGTGGCCACCTGAGTTTGCCTTCTAAGCCTCCCAGGGCTGCTGTGTGGCTAAGAGAGGCATTTCCTAAGCACCGTGTGCACTGCCCTTCAGCAGCAGTGGCCGTCACTGCTCACTTAGCTCCTGGAGGGTGTTTTTCCAACAAGTTAGCTCACTGTAGACTACAAAGAATACTAGAATACAAAAAATGTTTATGTTAACTGTTAGATTCCTGCCTTGTGCTAAGTATTGGACTAGGATTCAGTGAGGGCAGATATACATAGCTTCTGTCCTTGTTCAGCTTTCAGCCAAGTTGAGAATGAACATGACAGATATAAGACAAAGTGTTGGGTGTCAGAGTATGGTATGGCCATGCATGCAAATGTTCAGTGTGCCGATTGAGGAAGTGCATTTCATGTGGCTTGTGCACTGTTGTCAAGGTAACCTTGGCATTGTTGTCAGAGAAGACCGGTCACAGAAATGGTTGTCTGAGGAGAAAGTTGAACTTTTCCTGTGTGGTGGGCCTGCCAGCTTTCGGGGTAGACATTTATGCCCATGGCGTGCTGAGGGGCTGGTCATCCAAAGTCCACACTGCAGAGGGCAGCTACATACCTGAAAGAAAAGGTTCAGCACAGCTCTTTCTGACAGTGGTTTTTATCAGAGTTGAGATACCGAATAGGAGGTGAGTACAACGATGATGGTAATCTACCAGTGGCAGACTTCATATTGTTCTCTAACAAGCATGTCAAAAACACGTGTAAAATGGCTATCCTGTGCCGGCTGCTGTGCTGAAGCACAGGTGAGAAGGCATAGTCTCCTTACCTCAGTGGCTTCAGTCTTACTGGCAGAAGGAAAGGTGGAGACTTGGGACACACCAGGCAGATGCTACCGAGGGGAGTACCAAGAGAACAGGGTCCAGGTGCAAGGTCCCGAGGAGAGCACATGTGAGAGCTGTAAGGGGTGCTAGAAAATCTGACTAACTTCTTCTTGAGTACCTTCCTTCTCCAAGTTTCTAATCCCAGAGGACAGGAAACCTCATTCCAGATACTGGCTACCCTTGCTTTCTTGGACCTACCATCGCCTCTTCTGGGCCTTTTTTGCTTAGGCAACAGTGATGGACTCTGGTTTTCTCAGGTGTGGAGCATTCAGCCAGTTGAACTGCTTTGCCTGGTTCTAGATATAGTGGAGGAGTGGAGCTGGTGTGGGCTGAACAGCATTTAGGAGACTGACTAATTGATAGTTCTGCATGCATATTACTTTTTTCCTAAACAGTTAGTTCTAGTTCTCTGCCATACGTAAGTCTTTCCTGTTTAGAGATGAACTTGCATTGTTTAGGAACTACAGTGAGAACTCAAGGTTGGCTTTCATCATAAGGTTAAATTAGTTAATAACCCTGACAGGATTTCCAAGTGCATGGTAGTGACATCCTAAAGTACACAAGGATATTAGCACTAGTGGGCAGACCAGTTGTCTTCTTGGCCCTGCACCTGTTAGCTGGAGTGAGGCCATCGGAGCTAACTGCTCCCTCTATAGAAGGCTGTGAGAAGCTAAATCCCATCTCTACTCACATTCAGGATCCTAGCTGCATTTTATCTTTATTTTTAAAGATACATACTTTTTTTAAAGAAACAATTGAATGTTTCTGAAGTTAAAGTCTAAAAAGCTGTGTTCAACAGAGAATTTGGTTTGTGTGTGTTGATTAAAGCAGTTTCGTGACAATAGCAACTATGCCAACAAAGAAAACCTTGCTGTTCTGCCCTGTCAAGAATAGTACCTCAGTATGGGGGGACATTTAAAACCAAAAGCATAGCCAGAAGTGATGGCACACGCCTTTAATCCCAGCGCTTGGAAGGCAAAGGCAGGCGGAGCTTTGTCAGTTTGAGGCCAGCCTAGTCTACAAAACAAGTTCCAGGGCAGCCAAGGCTACACAGAGAAATCCTGTCTCAGAAAAAAACCAAACCAAACCAAACCAAAAAAAGTGTTATTAATGTCTTATTACCAGAAAGAAAATATGAGCCCCTCTAGATAGCAACCTAAAAATTATGTAATCCATTTAAAGTTTTGTACTACTTTTCTGTTTTATTAGTTTCTCCTTCTTTTCCTGGCTTGATTTAAGTAGCACAATCATTAGAAGAAATTGCTCTTTAAAAGGACTTACAGCAGCTTATGCATCTATCTTCATTGTTTTTTAGTGTTCTGTTGAAAAACACAGAAAGTCTTTTCATCCAGAAAGCTGAAAAAGCAGCTTGTTCTAGAAGAAACTAGTATTTGGCTCCTTCCTGTCTAAACTCTAAACTGAGTGCTTTTCCTTGCCTGTAAGTTCAAGGACACTGTGAATGGGAGTGGAAACAAGCTGAGCAGCACCTGCCCCTTAGCCACAGAGAGACCGTCTTGACACTGCTAAGCAGACATGCACTCAGATTAGGGTTTGGAGGTGCTTCTGGCACGTGTGGTCAGAGCATCAGGTATGAGGATGTAAGGTGAGATGGGAACAAAGCCACAATCAAGTCTGCTGTCTGAATGGCGTCAGTTCAGCTGCCATCACTGTGGAGCTGCCACTTTGAAAAGTTGTTGGTGGAAACACAGAATTGTTAGGTTCCTCAGAGGGATTCTTATGTTTTAACAGTTCTTTTTCTTTAAACGTTTTTGTTGTGGTTCTTTGGATTAGCAAGGAAACAAATAGTGCTAGGCAATTGTGCTAGAAAAGTATTCAGCACTGTGGATGTGACTCAAGCAGCTGTTACTAAGTTCAAGCAATCAAGACCTGTTAGTCTTAGCATCTGTTCCAGCGTGGCCTGTTGCTGGGGCATGGGGTACCTCACATATGTCCGTGTCTGAAATGGCTGGACTCTAGAAAAGGCAGTAATGAGTTTAGAAAGTCAGGAGATAGGTTCTTGTTCCTGCTCTATCACAGCTAGTTTATGGCAGGTGACAAATGACTTCTGGGCCTATGCTTCCCTGTTTATACGCAGGGGAGCTGAAACCTGCCGCTTCAGCCTTACAGGTGATGTGACTCAGGTCACATGTAACATTGTACTCTCTGTGTGGCGTTGACATGTTGACTCCTCTGTCACTGCTGCTAGTCAGCAAGCTTTCTGTGTTCTGCAAATGTCCTGTCTTTCTCTCCCTCCCTTCTCACTCTCCTGCATCCTGTTGTGTTTTTCAGGATGCTTACATTATAAACCCACCTTTCTCCTAGCATGTCATATCACCATTGTGCATTCCCGCCTGACTCCAGGGCTTTCAGTCCTCTGCTTTCTTAGCCCATTCAATTCTAGGCTATTAGTCTTAGACTGATCCTATCATTAGCATTTCCTCACTCAAAAGTCATCACTCTGCTCTGGCCTTTAAGATCTTCTATGAGCTTGGCTGCCACATCCATGCTGCTTCGTTTACTGTCCTGATATCTACTCTGCCTTGTCATCACAGTTACCATAAGCATCTTGTGTTTTTCCTACTTCCTTATCGTTTTCATTTTTATGTGTGTATTGTTATGCATATGTGAGCACATGCATGTGGTGTGCTTGCCTTTGCACTGTGGGGGTGGGGAGAACATGCATTCGTGAGTGTGTGTGTGCTTGCGTGTAAACCAGAAGTTGACTTCAGAGGTCTTAATCTGTCATGCTCTAGTATATTTTTTGAAACTGAAAATGTCTTCCAGTTCCACTAGACTAGCTGGCTGGCTTGTAGGCCCTGGGGTCTACCCTCACCACCATGGGTTACAGATGTGTGTCAACATGCCCAGCTTTTTTATTGGAGCTGGGAATTCTGAATTCAAGTTCTTATGCATTCATAACAAGTACTTTAACTGCTGAAACATCTCCCAAATGCAGATGCTTTTTCTTTTTTTTTTTTTTTGTAAAATATCTCTTCATGACATCTTCAAATTAATCAAGACGTGAGAGTGGTATAGGAAAACTGAATAGAGCTCTGAAGAGGGGCCAGAGATGATGGGAGAGGGGACCTTAGAAAGAAGCAGAAAGTATTGGAAATTAAGAGGTAAAGGCAGGTAGGTAGATATTAGCCATGCAGGATTTTGAGTCATAGAGAGGAAGTTTTAAGACTCTATCACACCAAATGTTTTTGCTTTCAGTAGAGTAGAAGCCAAATTCATCAACTTAGAAGAATGAGATGTGGTACTAGGGGTCATGAAAAAGTGGAAAATCCCCATTTACTGTTGATGAGGCCTCTCCCAAGTGTGTACAAGATTTTCTGAGCAGGCGTAGAGAATGAAGCTGCAGTTCATAGATTTGTGGTTGAGGCATTAACTTTTTCAGTTCAGTGTTTGCCTTCATGGGTCTGATAGGGGAATCAAAGTTAGGCTTTGGTACTGCTTTTGGTACTGTGGTAGTGCTCTCCACTACCACACAAGGTTCTACACAGGGGAGGGATGGGAGTGGGAGTAGAGAAGGCTGGTTAGCTAAGAGGAAGGAGTGGCTAAGGCTTCAGTCTGCACCCACTTCATCCCATGTCTCTGTGCTTGACTCACATTTACTTCCTGGCTCCATCCACCATCTACCATATCATGTGTGTCAGTGTCTGCATCCAGATCCTGTTCTTCACCAGCCCTGAATATTGGGGGCAGTAGAGGGAGAAATGGGGTTATCTTGGAGAGGAGTAAGGGCAGGTCAGTACATCCCCCCTAGAAGGGAACCACCAGATGGGAATATCCACGCTGGTGATGGACAGTCTCAGCTGCATTCAGTGCACTCTTTGTATGTGGTTGCCTTCCCCCCTTACCTCTTCAAGAGTATAGTTCACTGATGTGAAAACTGTCATTGTCAGTTTTTTCCTGCTCAGGGGTGTGTGTGGAGCAGAGTAGAATGTGGTTTAATCTGTGCTGAGGTTCTGCTGGGCAGACCCAAAGAAGCTGTGACATTTGAGTGACCGTAAAGCAGAAGGAGAGACCATGTAAGGGACAGAGGCAGAGGTAATAGGATCTGAGGTGTGGAGGTCCCAGAAAGATGCCAGACTGAGACTCAGGCCTGGGGAAAAGGAGTGCAGGTAGGCCGGGGTGTAGCCCAGTTAGGTTCATGAATTTGGGGTGGCAAAAAGAATCCTTTTGTTGAGGGCCTTATCCTACAGGAACTGAGGGAGGGGGACCGGTTTGTAGAGAGTAGCTGCATGAAGCCGGGAGCAGAGTAATGGAGGTATGGTATGAGGGTGGGAGGCTCAGAGCTGAGGGAGAATGTTTGGGAAATGATGGTGAGCTAGGTTAGTGAACTGTGCTGAGGCCTGTGAAAGAAAAATGGCTACTATTGGAAGGGCTGCAACTGTCTTCAAGGAGAGCACCAGGATTCTTGGCCTGCTCTCACTCCACTGGTAGCCTGTTCTTAAACTCTCAGCAGCCTGGTTGCTTTGCAGAAGGAATCCATCCAGAGACCCCATTCTCATCTCTCATGAATTGGTAAGATAGGCTCCCTCATGGCTACCGTTCCAGGCTGTTGCACTGCCTGGACTACACCAGAGTGTCCCTGCCTCCAGGACTTGCATGGACTACTCTTTCTCCATGTCTGTAGTTAACTCCTCTCCACATTCAGATCTCTCTCTATGGACAAAAGCCCATCATTTATTAAGTACTTTTAGGTCCCATTAAGGGTTCTGCTATGGTTGCTTTGTTTTTGTTGTTGTTTTGTTTTTATTTTTTCCTGAAGATTTCATCACTGTTGGACAGCATACACTTTATTGAATTGCCATTTGCTATAGTAAAGTAAGGCAGAGATTTCTGTCATTAAAATGGTGCATTTTTCCTGCATCTACTACAGAACTTGGTGGGTCGCAGATGTTCGTAAACTTTAGTGAAGTGTAAAGTGTACATAACCAAAAAGTGAAGAAAGGAATGGGTGGGTGAGCAAACAGTCAGAGGAAAGGATGTGCTCACCCTGAGCCCTTGGAGTTTAGGATGGGGCAGGGATAGGATGGGTTGTTACTGAGGGAGACAGAAGTACAGAGAGCAGGAAGTTTCCTGTTGTTGAAGAAGTCTATCTGCTGTAGTTGGGTGATTAGGAATTCCCACTTCCCAGCATGATGTCCGAAGACTCCAAAGAGCTAGAAGCCAGGCTCAGGAACACAGGTCAGGTCAGCAGTGACACTTGACAAGAGTGAAAAGAGGTGATAGTTTCATATAAGTGTGCTTGTGAGGAGTCACCCTTCCCACACAACACCACCCCACCTGTGAGCCCCTTTGACTTAGTAAGTCTCTTGTTTGGTTGGTTGGTTGGTTTTGGTTTTTCGAGACAGGGTTTCTCTGTGTAGCCTTGGCTGTCCTGGACTTTGTAGACCAGGCTGGCCTCAAACTCACAGCAATCTACCTGCCTCTGCCTCCCTGAGTGCTGGGTTTTGTTTTGTTTTTAAGAACAAGAAATACTGCAGTAGAGAACTAAAGCAAGCTAGTTTTCAGGCTGTTGCGCTGACAGGGAGTGCCAAGGATCTGTCAGCAGAGTAGGTGGTATGTCTTGCTTTGGGTCTTTGGGACAGAGTACCAGCATTTGCTTTTCAAACTGTCACAGGTTCAAAATACAGAGTATGAGTTATGCCACTAGAGCTGTGGTTGGAAACTTGAACACAACCAGAATCTTTCCATTGACATCTGAATAGCTCAAATTATGCTTCTGGAAAATTTATGGTCTCAAAGTATCCTGCCAGACCATCCTGCTCTTCAGCATCCACAGCACATTGCAATGACCTCACTTGGTACTCAGAGTCTTGAGCGCTTTAGATGTACAGTATACAGCTGTTCTTCCTACCCCATTGAAGTACACATTAGGCATGTTTTGGGGCACAGGAGGACTCTCCCCACAGTAGAGTAAGATTTCAGCCTTTCCTGTTCAAGTTTCTATTTGTATGGTGTTTTTAGGGATGAAGTATCTTCCATAACCTCAGAAGTAGAAAGCCGTTCCAGACAGGATTTCCTCTGTGGCAGCCCTCTCCTGCCAGCACTTGTGGCTTTGGCACAAGTGTGCACTCTGTGTACACTCTGGTTTCTGCACCTCGCCCGTCCTCAGCTTTCTGCAGTTGCTTTTCACTCCTCTGCTTTGCTTGGGTCCATTTTCTTCTCTTGTGTTCCTTTGGGCTGAGAAGTTCCAGTTACATTTTCAGCTCTCAGCGTCACCTTCCAAGGGAAGTTTTTGGAAAGTCCCTCAGAAGCTGGGTCCCTCTCCCATGGGCTGTCATCCTAGGCTTCCTCACCAGAGCTTATGACACACTCCTATTGTCATAGACCCTGTATGCATGTATCTCTAACACCCGCAGCCTTCAAGGAACCATCTTGATTATGTTACTAATTACTGTGTTTTCAGTATCTAGGATTAAAAAAATTAGTTCCCTATCCACTCCAGAAAGCCATTCCCAGATACTTTTGAAAAAATATCAATGAGAGGCCTGTGTCCTTCCGCTGACTCTGTCAGGCACTCAAGTACAGAAAGCATCTGCTCTCCCTGCTGACAAGCAAATCAGGTGAGTGATATGCAAACAGTGGTTTGGAGAGTGACATCACATCTCTTTCATCTTCCTGGCAGCAGCTGCATCCAGACTTAGCCCACTGATGGGCCCTTTTGATTTACTTTCTCTGTCCTCTGAGCAGCTACCTGGGAAGGAATTGGGAAGGAAATTAGGAAACTTCTGTGCAGTGGGTTTTTATTGTTGTTTCATTTTAGTTCTTTCCACAAATCATCTGAATTCCACAAGTCACTGGGATCCTATTGCCAAATTGCCAAGACTTTAGGAAACAGTTCCATAAACTTAATCACATTGCATCCACATGTGCTGTAGGGGTTTCATACTGTTCGTGCAGTTTCACACTGTTCGTGCAGACAGCAATGAGCACACAAATCATCCTTTCTCCTATTTATTCAGTTAATTTAGCAAACATTCATTCTTCTGGTGTAGTTCCACGATCTCCTTTATTGAATCCTGCACCCAGTGCATGTCAGAATACAGACTTTCTCCTCTCTTTCTTTGGCACAATGTAACTGTGTGAAGCAGCGTGTCTTGAGTCTTGTTCTGACTTTCCCTGCATGCACATACAGAATGCAGCTTACCGTCTCCTGCCCTCTTGCCCCTGCTCTCATTCCTCCCTTTCTACATTGTTTCCCCTCTACTTTTATGTCTTTTCTTAAGACTCTAGATTCTGTGTGAGAGAAAACATGCAGTATTTCTCTGAATTAATCTTATTTTCCATAATATTATTTTAACAGTTTAAATTTTTTATTACAATTGCTATTATTTGCTTTTTGAGACAAGGTACTACCATGAAATCTAGGCTGGTCTTGGACTTTTTAGCCTCCTGCATCAGCCTCCTAGATGCTGGGATTACAAATGTGAACTGTCCTCACTACTGTTTTGAGTTCTAAGAAGATACCTTGCTCCCCAGGAAATCTGGAGCAGAACCCATAGCAACACTGAACATTAAGCAGAGTACATACAGACCTAAGGCGGGCAGGTTCTGATTCTGTTGCCACATGGTTCCGGTAAGTTTGGGCCATAGATGAATTGCAAAAAGTGTGTAGGTTTTACAGTTTGGGGCTATCATATCCATTTCTTCACTGGCTTAGAACAAGTCATTTCAATAAATTGCATCCTAGATCACATGGTAGTACCTTATCATGAAAAAATAATAGTAATTATTATTATATTATAAATAAATAATATTCATTACTTATTAGTTATAAATATTTTAGTATTATACAGGATAATAAATATTATTATGATACTTATAAATAAGTATTATTATTTATTATTATTTCTGTGACTTTAGAGAACCCTGACTAATACAGTGTCATACTATGTTTGGGAGGGGTGTTGTCTTTTTGTTTTGTTTTGTTTTGTTTTGTTCCTAAAAGTTTGTCCTGCTTTTCAGTGTTAGTCTGACCCACCCGTCCTTTATACGAGAGCATAAGATAGGGCATAAGATAGGGAGTACATTCCCATGAGAATACACTGGTAACATGAACCGACAGCACTGTTGCAGAGGCCGTCTTCCCCCAGTGATTGCTAATGCCACTTTGTCACTTGTTTGGATTGCTCACCATGCATGGCGTCTGCTTCATTGGGCTTTAGACATGTTTATATGAGAGACCCTGCCGTGATGATGGAGTCTGGGGTAGAGTAGTCAGTGATTGCACTAGGAAAGTTGGTAGACTTGATGCTTTGAGGGCACAGATTAGACCTGTCTATGGCACCCAGGTTGCTAGTGCTACTGGTTGCTGGTGGACATAGCAGTCAGGACTGAGGTCCTGACTTTTTAGCTGCAGTCTTGGGACTGAGAGTCTTAAGATCTACACTTTGTCCCTCCACGTTTCCATTCCCAGCTTGTACCTACTGTCTGTCTGGAGATCTCTCAACTGGCTCCTTTTTAAACTCTGACCCTCATAAAAAGCCTTTTGCAGTGCTCAAGCTTGTACTCCATCAGAAAGCCTAAAGCTACCATCATGAGGACTATTAGGAGGCACCAACTTCATTTGAAAGCAACCTCTTTCTTGTTCTTGTAACTTTTCTTCTCAATTCATAGGACCTTTCTTCTTCTGTTTTTTAAACTTAAGTGTATTTTTCCCCATGTTACTTTATACTGAATTGAATCAGAAAAAAAAAATTCTATGTCATTGTTCTTTTGAAGCAAAGCTTTAGTATAAAATATTTGTTTAAACCGCAGGGAGTTTCTGTCCCTGCCCTGCTTCTGCTGAGCATGGGAACACCTCTTTAGATGTTAAGAGCAGGACTGCATTGCTGTGTTCCGGACTCCAGACGGAGCTGTGTATGATGGACCAAGTTAGAGAGACACAATATGGAGAAAACTGGCTGCTACACAGGTTATTAAGGCCTAATGAAATCTTTGCTGCCTTTGTAGTGATGGGGAAGAGAAGTGTTAAGAGACACCAAATAAGAAAAAAAACCCTCAAAGTCTTTTTTTGAAAAGTTTTCTTTTGAAATTGATGTCTCCGTATGTGTGGCACACTGTGGACATACTGCTAAGTTACGGACGGCCCCGCAATGTCTGAAGCGGCACAGCAGCCCAGCCTGTGCAGGGTCTCTCCCTCCTGGTGTCTGCTGGGGTGGCGGTTTGCCGTGTGTACCTGGAGCACTTGAACGTGGCAGGGCAGCTGTGGAGCGCCACTGTCTTTCATCTCACTGTAATTAACTCATAGTTCAAGGTGGGCATGGCAGTGCACGCCAGAGGCCAAGGCAGAAGGATCTCTGTGAGTTCAAGACCAGCCAGGACTAAATAGCAATACCCATTTCTAATAATAATAATAACAACAACATAGTTATGTGGACACAAGGGATGAGCAGTCTGCCTCAGAGTGCACTTTCTTTTGCCTCAGTTCCCTTGCTGCACCCTCTTTGTTTCTTTGTCTTGCAGTCTCATAGTCTGTTGTGTTCATACACCATTGTTTCCTTAGTTACACATCAAGACCATCTTTAAAGTACAGAAGGTTCTATCTCCTTTTGGTCAATTATGGTGTGATCTCACTGGGATGAATACACCAACATTTGTTTTTTCAGTTTTTCTCTATGAATGCTTTTATGTTTTGCCTATGTGTTAAGTACCTTGCAGGTTGTTCAAAACTGGGAACTCTGTCTTTGCATTTGTGCTGTGATAGTTTAGGATTTCTGTGTAGTCGCAAATAACCCCCAGATCGCCTGTTTTCGCAAATAACCCCCAGATCGCCTGTTTTGAGGACGGCTGCTGTTGCCGACTCCCTAGCCTTCTCACTGCCATCCAGTGTGCGAGAGAGGGGCTCGAGTACTCCATTGCTGTGCGTGCTTGCTGGTGGCTCCAGGCAGCTGCCCTAGCCTTGCTTGAGGTCCTGTGGCAAGGTGGATGTGAGGGCAGAGCTGGGCACATTGCTGCCTCTCCTCTGGGAGGAACCTCCTTCATCCTCAGTTCCATTGAGATTGAATCTGTCACACTTCACATTCCTTCTGGATTTAAAAGGAAATGGAATTCTAGCTCATGTTTTAATGGTCATGTAGTCTGCCTAAAAGAACAGGCTACATGCCAGGCAAGGGGGCAAAGAGGAGGTGCCCTGAGTGTGGGCACAGCATGGCGAATGGTGAGGGCAGAATTCTTCTCTATCCAACACCCCGGTTTTATCTGTTAGTAATTTTTATACTATGGTTTGTAATTTTTCTAAAACTATCATGTTACCAGTCTTCTGATAAAGATTGTTTTGTTTTGTAATCATAAAATAACAAATCGCTCTGTGTCCCTGACTGCTGTAGCGCTCATACTCAGCGAGTGAGCTCTGCACATCAGGTCCATGGTAGAAGGTCCAGAATACTCTGAGGTCATTTCTAAGTCATGATTAAAGGAGGGTTTTTGTGTGTGTGTGTGTTTTTGATGTTGTTATGTTTTGGGGAGGTTTTGTTTTGTTTTTTCTTTTTTTCAAGACAGCGTTTCTCTGTGTAGCCCTGGCTCACCTGGAACTCTCTTTGTAGACCAGAATGGCCTTGAACTTAAAGAGATCTGCCTGCCTCTGCCTCCTGAGTGCTGGGGTTAAAGACATGAGCTGCCACACCTGGCCTGTAATTAAAGTTTTAAATTGTCAAGTGAAAATATTTTTCTTAAGGACTCTGATGTATTTATAGGAACTAATTAAAATAATGCTGCTTGAAAACAAAGGATTTGCTAACACAGAAATCCAGGCTGTCTTTCCTTCTCTAGTACAAAAGTGGTAACTGTAAATAACTGCTTTCCTGGACTGAATTAAAAATCCCAAGTTTCCCTGGCACCTTACAGAAGTTCAGAGCTAACAGTGTAATGAGAAATGAGTACATGGAAAGAGGCTTATTATACTGGTTAAAGTAAAAATAAAAATATGCTGAAAAGTTTGAGTCCACAGAGACTGAATGACTTGTTTTTGTTTTTTTACAATTTGTCACTTTGTATCCCCCTTCCTCCCCTCCAGCTCCCTCCCTCCACCCCTCCCAATACCACCTTCCCTTCCCTTTCTCCACCCATGCCCCTCCCCCAGTCCACTGATAGGGGAGGTCTTCCTCTCCTTCCTTCGGATCCCAGTCTATCAGGTCTCATTAGGAGTGGCTGCATTGTCTTCTTTTGTGGCCTGGTAAGGCTGCTCCCCCCTTAGGGAGAAGTGATCAAAGAGCAGGCCAATCAGTTCATGTCAGAGATAGTCCCTGTTCCCATTACTATGGAACCCACTTGGACCCTGAACTGTCATGGGCTACATCTGTGCAAGGGTTCTAGGTTATCTCCATGAATGATCCTTGGTTGGAGTATTAGTCTCAGAAAAGACCCCTGGGCCCAGATTTTTTGGTTCTGTTGCTCTCCTTGTGGAGCTCCTGTCCTCTCCAGGTCTTACTATTTCCCACTTCTTTCATAAGATTCTCTGCACTCTGATCAAAATTTGGCTATCAATCTCCGCATCTGCTTTGATACCCTGCACGGTAGAGCCTTTTACAGGCCCTCCATGATAGGCTTCTGTCCTGTTCCCTGTTTTCTCCCTCTTCTGATGTCCATCCTCTTTGCATTTCTGAACGGGGATTGAACATCTTAGCCAGAGTCCTCACTCTTGATTAGTTTCTTTAGGTGTACAGATTTTAGTATGTTTATCCTGTATTATATATCTAATATCCAGTTTTGGGTGAGTATATACCATGTGTGTCTTTCTGCTTCTGGGATACCTCACTCAGGATGATCTTTTCTAGTTCCCACCATTTACATGCAAATTTCATGATTTCCTTGGTTTTTATTGCTGAGTAATATTCCATTGTGTAGATGTACCACAATTTCTGTATCCATTCCTCAACTGAGGGACATCTGGGTTGTTTTCAGCTTCTGGCTATTACAAATAAAGCTGCTACAAACATGGTTGAGCAAATATCCTTTTGTATACTTGAGTGTCTTTTGGATATGTGCCTAGGAGTGGTATGGCTGGATCTTGAGAAAAATGCAAATAGATCCATACTTACCACCCTGCACAAAACTAAAGTCCAAGTGGAACAAAGACCTCAATATAAAACCAGACACACTAAACCTGTTAGAAGAAAAAGTGGGGAAGAGCCTTGAACTCGTTGGCACAGGAGACAACTTCCTGAACAGAACACCAACAACACAGGCTCTAAGAGTAACAATCAATAAGTAGAACATCATGAAACTGAAAAGCTTCTGTAAAGCAAAGGACACTGTCCATCAGAACAAAACAACTGACTATAGATTGGGAAAGGATCTTCACCAACCCTCTATTTGACAGAGGGCTAATATCCAGAATATATAAAGAACTCAAGAAGTTAAACAGCAACAAATCAAGTAATCTAATTAAAAAATGGGGTACAGAGCTAAACAGAATTCTCAATAGAGGAATATTGAATGGCCGAGAAACACTTAAAGAAATGTTCAACGTCCTTAGTCATCAGGGAAATGCAAATCAAAATGACCCTGAGATTTCACCTTATATCCATCAGAATGGCTAAGATCAAAAACTCAAGTGACAATACATGCTGGAGAGGATGTGGAGAAGGGGGAATGTAAACTTATACAACCATTCTGGAAATCAATCTGACGCTTTCTTAAACAATTAGGAATGACTTCCTGAATGACTAGCTTTAAGAAGTACCTTTAGGAACGATGCATTGTTTAAAAAACAACTGTATTTTTAATTTAAAAAATCTGACTTTAGCCATATTATGTTATCAAATATCTCAAAATCTAAATACTTGTTATAGCCTAAAGATTGGAAAAATTATTCAAAAAGTAACTGTAATTTCAACTTCGATTATTTTTAGAACTAGTTTGTATCCCAGGGATGAACATGTTATTACTATTCTGTTAAATAGACATAGACTCAAAACGTCCTCTAAATATCTCTATGTGCATAGATTACAAAGCTCCAGACCTTATCAGAGAAAGTGTTTAACACAGAGACTCATGGCCAAATCAAAGTGCAAAAAATCAGTGTGTGTAGTGTGTAGTGTGCTTGGCTCTGATGGGACATCTGTCTCACCTACCTACCTCAGGCTCTGGGGCCATTTCAGAAGAGAAAGTGGAAAAACTGCAGTGCCTCAGAAAGAACTGGATTAAAACCTCTCTGAGCATGACTGCTGTACTCAAGAACTCAGCAGCTGTGCCTGCACAAGACCCACACAAGATTAAACCAATCAACAATCCAGCACAGAGTAGAAGGGGTTCATGAGCCCCCACCCCTAACTGGAGATCTGTGTAGAGTAATGGATTCTGGGGGAGGGAGAATCAGCAGGCTCTTGGTAGATCAACTATGTCTTGGTAGATGGACCCACACACAGGAGTACATGGGTCACACATTGGACTTGGTGTATATTTAATTTAAAAAAAAAAAGGACGCTATGTTGGGAGGGGATGGAGACGTGGTAGATCCGGGAGGAGTTTGAAATAAATATGACCAAAGTACATTGTGTGATATTCTCAAAGAATAGAAATATTGTATGAAAATTGAGCTAGCTTACTTAGTGTGTTCATTTTAGAACCAGCTTATTTTATGGAAATTTAAAAACTTATTGTCATTATTCATTAGACTTTTTTTGTGTGTGTATGTCAGAAGAGTTGGTAGGAATACCCCCCAAATTAGGAAGTTTGAAGTACAATTTAAGACAAGCTAGAAATGAGGTTGACATGTAGTTTGAAGTTTTTAAAAATAATTACTGTGCTTTTTGTGTTATTTCACATAATAGATGCCAGTAACCAGGAGTGTGCAGACAAAGTAATAACGCTAATCGCTCACATTGTTGACATGAATTGATTTGTTCAAGTCTCTGCTGCACACCACAAGTCTGTTACCGTTTCTTTATCCTGTGAAGTCAGCACCCCTCACTCCTAACAAGCTCCTGTGGCTCTGAAGGTACCAGCGGCTGTCCACCGGGAAGGTGCCAGGGCTGGACTTAGATGTGTCCCTGGCTTCCCTGGCAGCAGACTTTTGCTGGTCCACTGGAAGTAGGGATCCTTTCTCTGGGTGTGATACAAGTAAACTGAGTTGTTTCAGGTGTCGGTAGTTCACTCTCTCTCTTGTATTCTAGCACCAGTTAGTGGCTCTATTTGCAGCTGAAGGTCATTTGGGTTGCATTTGTTTTGTTGTGAAAAATGTTGCCATGTCATTTACACGCCATAATATTCAGTCATTTGAAGTGTAAGTTTTGATTGTTTTTGTAATTATATGGAATTTTATCGCAAACACTGCAATATAATTAACCTCATCTTCAGTAAAACAAAACGAAAGCTCCCAGTTACGCACACGTACAGTTAGTTTCTCTCTCTGGATCCCAGTTCCAGGGAGCACCGTCTAACTTGCCTCTGTAGGCTGACGGGAGCACTGTGTATGAATGGAGCCACAGGGTACACTGTTGGGGATTTGGCTGCTTTCACTTGCTGTAACATTTCCAAGTTTTGTCCTTTCTGTGTGCCGATTGCTTCCTTTCTTATCATTGAGCAGAACCCATTGATTATCCCACGCTGTGTGTTCACTCAGCGCCTGATAGTTCATTAGTGTTCTTGGTGATTGTGAATGCTGCTGCTATGAACATTTACCTCCAAATCTTTGCTATGGATGTTTCTCTTGTGCAGATAATCTAGAAGTAGAATTGCAGGATCTCCTGGTGAAAATTATGCTTAATATTTCAAAGTTTTCCAAAGTAACTAAAGCAGTCTGCACTTTGTTAGCACTAGGTGGGCTTCCTGTTTCTCTCATGCTCCCAGCATCTCTTTCTGTGAGCTTATGTCACTATTCTAATAGTGGTTCTGCCAGTATGAAGTGTGCCCTACTGTGGGTTTGGCTACATTTCCCCTAACTCTGGTTGGTGCTTGCCAGAAGTCTTCCTCAGAGAAGTGTTTGTCCAATCCTTTGTGCGCTTAAAATCATGATGTCGTTTTCTTGTTGAGTTGCAAGAAGTCTCTGTACTCTGGATGCCAATCTCCGTCCAGATCTGTGATTTGCACAGTACCGTGGAATGCCTGCTTATCCAGATTTAACAGTTTCCTTCTGAACAAGCACTTCTGTTTGTTGTCTGCCTTTTGTCCATTTTTAGAGTTCTGAAATCATCATTTTTTACAATTGTGATTATTCTTTCAGGAGAGGGCCAATGCTGTTCTGTTCATTTTGAACAGATTCCTAGAGCGTGAAGTGCCAGGTCAAAGGATTGACCTATTTGTAATTTTCATAGTAATTTTTATAAGAAAAACTGTTAACAGTTTGTATTCATGTTGCATAAGTGTGGCTCAGGCTTGCCAGTGGCGTGGGCTCCCAACTCTTGGCATTTGGCCCATGCAGATATTATTAAAAATAGAAACCCATGGTAATATTTTATTTATTTTCTTGTATATTACTGGTCCTGGGATTGAAGTCAGGGTCTTACACAAGCTAGGCAAGTAATTGACCCCTGAGCTACGTCCCTAGCACCCACCCTTTCCCCTGGGGAAAAAAGGGTTTGTTTTTGTTTTTGTTTTTGGGGGTTTTTTTTGAGATAGGGGTTTTGGTGAATAGGCAGGCCTTGAGCTGGCTACCCTCATTTCTCACCTCTTGAGTAACTAGGATCGCAGGCTGTGCTACCAAGCTCAGCTTAACTGGCCCCTTATAATCTTAAGGACATAATAGAGAGTCCCAGTCCATGCTACTGTGTAACAGATCATCTCCAAACCTGTGATTTCTGGGGGTTGGGAAAGGCTCTTTGGGGAAGTTCTGGCTTGGCTTCTAGTATGTTTGTGGTCAGGCAGAAGCTGCAGCTACAACAGCAAAGAAAAGATAGCTGAAACAGTTGGGGCTGACTGGGTTCTCTCTTGGTCACATCATGTCATCTCACAGTTGCTCTATGTGGTGTCTTGGTGGCTTCCGCATAGTGTAGCAGCCTCAGGGCAGTCAGCTGGCTTACAGGGTATCTCATCTATTCCAAAGATGAATAGCCCAACAGACCTTGGTAGACCTTAGTTAGGGTTTCTATTGCTGTGGTGAAACACCATGACCAAAAGCAATTTGGGGAGGAAAGGGTTTATTTATTTGGCTTATGTATCCTGAATCTCAGTCCGTTGAGGGAAGCCAAGACGGGAACTCAAAAGTGGGCAGGAACCTGGAGACAGGAATAGATGCAGAGGCCATGGAGGAGTGATGTTTACTGACCTGCTCTCATGGCCTGCTCAGTCTGTTTTCATGTAGAATCTAGTACAGTCAACTCACAGGTACACCCACAGTGGGCCAAGTCCTCTTCTATCAATCACTAATTAAGAAAGTATCTTAGAGGCTTGCCTAGCTACAGCCTAATTTTAGGGTAACATTTTCTCAGTTGGGACACCCTCCCCTCAAATGACTCTAGTTGTGTCAGGCTGGCATAAAACTATCCAGCATACCTATCGTTAGCTTAATAGTCACATGTGAATGTATTTCTTCTTTGTAGAACAAAGTAGCCAAGACTCAAGCAGAAGGCCTTACGCTCTATCTTTTGATGGGAATAGCCACATTTGCAGTGTATGAATATATGAAATGAGAGGTAGTGTTTTACTCTTTGGAAAAAACAATCTGCTACCATAGCTTCAATAATGAAAAGAGACTTCTAGTTGAAAGAATTAGATCTTTTCATATGGGTATCCATACATTGGCTGTCCAAAGAGGAGGCTAGTTCTGATTCTGAAATGATTTAAATATTTTACATTCCGGTGTTAGAGAGACAGTTCAGGAAGCATTTGGCCTAAGTAGTTCAGACATGAAAAGTGGTCTCTACAGTTTATGAATCCCACAAATGAAATAATAAAGGTACTAACTAGCAAGGAGGAAGAGTTGAACTTTGTGAACTTTTTAAAGATTGTCTTTAATTTCTTTCAATAGTGGTTTATGGTTTTCAGTTATATTTTGGCTAAATTTCTTCTGGGTATTTTATCTTCAGATGATTTCTTCTTGACATCACCATTCCAAGTACAAAGCTCTAAAGCTGGAATGTAAAAGATCCAAATCATTTCAGAATCAGAACTAGCCTCCCCTTTCGACAGCCAAGCTATGGATACCCATGTGAAAATGTCTAATTCTTTCAACTAGAAGTCTCCTTTCATTACCGAAGCTATGGTAGCAGCTTTAGAACTTTAAATCAGTCTAATCCAGCAATCTCAAATTCATAATCTACCTTCCCATATTAATTCACTGGAAAAGGATAAACCAAACACAAGCCAAGCGGATAGAAGGAAATAAAGATTAGTGCAGAAAGACTTTAGGAAATGGAAAATAATAGAAGTTTGTACTTTGACAACACCACCTTTTCACTGTTCTGACAAAGAAAGAGAACTCAAGTTACCAAAATCAGGAATGAGTGTGGAGATAAAGGTTCTGGCCTGCTAAGCATTGTATAGAGTGTCTAGCTAAAACAATTAAAGATGAAAATGAGATAGAGATGTCTAGGTAGGAAGGAAACTCACGATTTGCAGATGACATTCTTTTTTTAATATAGAAAATCCTCAAAGTACCTGAGAAAGAAAACCTGTTAAGGCTAATGAAATAGTTCAGGTTGCAGAGGAAACAAATTCATGAGTTAAAATGAAGTATGTGTCTTTGTACTTGCAATGGGACTTCAAGAAGAAATCATCCAAAAGATAAAGTACTCAGAAGAAATTTAACCAAAGTATAACTGAAAACCATAAGACAATGTTGAAAAAAATTAAAGACAATCTTAAAAAAGTGAAAGGCATCCCATGGTTGGAAGAAGTAATATTATTACTACTATATTGGCCTTTTTTTTTAATATAGATTCAACATAGTACTCTTGAGCTTCCTTAAAGATCTATGTTTTTGAAAAAAAATGGGCAAGCTGAAGTTCCCATGCTAATTCAAGAGACCCAGAATAACCAAAACACCTTGAAAAAGAACAGAGTTGGAAGATGCCCTGTGTATCCCTGGCTGTCCTGGACTCACTTTGTAGACTAGACTGGTCTTAAACTCACAGAGATCCACCTGCCTCTGCCTTCCTGAATGCTGGGATTAAAGGTATGCGCCACCACTGCCTGGCTCCATTTTTCAATTTTAAAAGTTACTACAGTGGCCGGCTATGGTAAGGCACACCTTTACTCCCCAGGATTGGGAGACAGGCAGGCAGATTGCTGTAAGTTTCAGGTCAGCCAGAACTACACTGAAATTATCTCCAAGATAAAACTTAATGCAAAGTTGCAATAAGACATTGTGGTACTGATCTATTAGCATATAGATCAGTGAGAGAACTAAGCGTCTAAACAAGAATCAATGCATACATGTTGAGTTAAATTTAAACAGGAGCAGCAAGACCATTTAAGTGGACTGCCTTGCTGTGCATGGTAGCACCTACTAGTCATCCCAGCTCCCAGGAAAGTAAAGCAGGAGGGCTACAAGTTCTAGGCCAGAGTGAAACCAAATCAGCTGAGAAAAAAAAACATTTTTCTTCAGAAAACAAAATAAAATACAACTACAAATGAGGTTGTATTCCTTCTCCATGCCACATACCATATTAACTCAAAATAGATTGAAGAAAACTACAACACTTAAAAGGAAACATGGGTACAAATTTTATACATTTGGAATTGGTTATAGTTTCTTAGGTAATACAACAAAAAACAAGCAACCAAAGCAAAGAATGGATAAATCAGACTTCATCAGAATTAAAGACTTACATATAAAAGCACACTATTAAGAAAGAGAAAGGTCAGTCAGTAGAATGGGAGACAGTAGTAGCAAATCAATTTCTAGACAAATTATTAAATTTATTTGGAAAAAAACAAATGCACAATTCCATACGATTAGAATACAACAAAAAGAAGAGGTTTTAGTAGCTCTTCACAGAGGTCTATGTAGACATAGGATACCTTAAAATATGTTATTTAGTGGACTTTCTTGGCAGTAATCATATAATTGTGATTCATATATTATGGAAACAAATAACAATGTCAAACTTGTCATACCGACATTAATCTGCTAATCTGAAATTAAGTCATATTTCTTGAGTTTTTAGAAGTTTGAACATTCTGAATAATGTATGTTTCATATCAGAAGAACTCTGGTAGCAGTCATTCTGAATCCTTGGAATTTCAGTGTTAGCTCTCATTCTGTAGTGGCTGGCGGTGGCTCTGGGGTTCTGGCAGGCATGACCTGTGGTTAACAAATTTATTATGTTTAATGTTTAGTACAGGTTTAAATAGAAATGATTGTTCTAATTCAGTAATAAAAAGATAAATATGTTTAGATGGACATACAAACTCTAATACAGAAAAAGATTCTCGCTATCATTAGGTGTTAGTGGCATGCACATTAAAACCACAATTAGATATCAGTTCACATCTACTAGGGTAGCTGTCGTTTTTAAAAAATATTTGTGTTGGGTATGTGGCTCAGTTAGTGTAGTGCCTGCCTTAGCGTGCAGAAGTACTGCGTTCAGTCCCCAGTACCACACAATGGTGCACTGTAAGCACGAGGGTCAAGAGTTCAAGATCGTTGCCTGTCTCATAGAACATTTAAGGCCAGCCTGGGCTATATGAAACTGTCTAAAAATAAAATTAAAAGATACATGGAGAGTGGAGAAGTAATATTTTGGTAGGCTGTAGACGCCAGTTGCGCATTTCCTCAGACAGCTAAGAAGGTCAGCCTGCCATCTCTCCTATACCCACCCCACCAGGCTGGCTCACCCACCTGCACAAGTGGTGGGGGAGGGAGAAGGGGGCCATCTCGAGCCTATACCACCATGGCAGACAAGGGGTGAGTCCAGCTCTCCCATGCTCATGCTTGTGGGGCAGCTCACCCCAGCCTCCCCCCACCCCCACCAGGGTCAGCTCTACTGTATTGCTCGGGTGAGGTATAGGGGCAGCTCTTGTGCTGCCGGCAGTGAAGGGCCACATCCTTGGGGTCAGCTCACCTGCCTGTTGCAGGTAGCAGAGGGAGGTTGTGTCCCCCACACCGCCACACAATAGGAGAGGGTTGGGATCAGCTCTCCTGCGTTCATGTTCCGCCTCCACCATATGTATTGTAAATTTAAACTTAAGTTCTGTAGATTCCTGACACCAAGAAGAGCAAACAGCTAGGGGATAAGAAGACACTCTCTGTTTAGTGTTCCCTTTCCTTATATTTCCTTTCCTATTTTTTCCTTTCTGATGTAGAGTGCATGCAAATGAGAATATGATGGGGTTTGTTGTTGTTTATTTGTTTTTTTAACCAGTTAAAATGCTTAGAAGGTGTGGCTCAGTGGTACAGCAATGGCAGACCCTGTCACGAGGTCCTGAGGTCAGTCCTCAGCACTGCATAAAAATAAGTAAATGAAGGATTTAATCTGTTTAAAAGTATTTACTTCTTAAAATCTAAATCAGATGCTACTTTTGGTTCAAAACTCAGCAGTTGCTTTAAATGCAGTGCTTACTAAATGTGAAAATGATTCTAGTTTAAAATTAACCCTCTAATCAGTTCTTACTCTTTAAGAATCATTTACTATGAATAAAACTGAAAACAAGCGTTCATGCTAAAAGCAGCATTTTACTTAGAAGTGATTGGCATTAATTCTGCCTTTCTAATATATAAGTTGAAAGGCCACATGGATTCTATACTTACTAATTCTGCTTATAGATCACGTTGACTGTTTGCTTATATGTCATCATCATTAAGACGATGACATTATTGGTAGAACAGCCTGTACACTCACTGCTCCATGTCATGTTGAAAACAAACCATTACTTGGCATTCTCGGAGCTGTAACCTTGTCTACAGAGAAGAGTTGTTACATAACTTTTTCTGTTCAGTATTGGGTATGTTTATAATATCTTTTGTCCTGCATTTGATGCTACATATAAAGTAAAACTGCTATAAGTAACAGTCCTACTTAGAGGTGTTTATTGAATAAACAGTAGTGTCCAAAGATGCCCCATTTATGCCAGTACGTCAAGTCTGCAGCTTCTGTTTCTTGGCATCGGGAGTGTAGTTTGGTGGATTTGCTCAGCATCAGACAGCTCTTTCTGTCCCCAGCCACACCTTTCTTTCATATCCTTTCCTGGGAGTCTGCAGGTTTGTTCACGGTGGGCATTCCTCCTCTGCCTCTCACTACTTTGCCCTCATCGTGAGGTGTAGCACCTGCCTTCTAACTCCAGGTCTGGAGGCATCTACCCCCACTGAGTTCTTTGACCTTATGCATGGTCCAGCCCTGACACTTTGGAATTAAAGCCATTGGCACTGCCACAGCCTCGTTCCTGGCATTTCATTCTGCCACAGTTACCTTCTTAAAACCTAAGTCTAGGCTGATTGCATTAGAGGCCCTATCCCGCAGCTGACCTCCTCTGCCACTCCACACTTCTCCTGTGTAGTTCACAGCAGCAGCTCCCTCCCATCACTCTTCCTGTTGTTAGGGTGCTTGCTCTTCCTTGCTCTTCCTCCTGACAAATGCCAGCTAGTCACCACTTGCTTCCTTGATGTCCCCATGCACAGTCACTGGGTTCTGTAAGGTCCCACAGCACTCTCGTCTCCAGGCCATTTCCTCTTCCTCCATGCTACAGGAGTGTTCCCTGTACCCATTTTACCACTCTTTATACAGATGATTTCTCTATGAAGGGAGTCCCAGGAGATAGTGTTTCTCTGGCTAGCAATAGAATTACTCTTTCCAGACTCCTTGTGGAAGAATCTGGATGTCTCTTCTCTCCTCAGAGGCTAATTTTTACAGTGGAAAGAGTAGCATTTTTACTAGGAATTGATCCTACAAAACTTTTCTGTTATGGGTATTTTTTATAAAATTGTGTTTGTTTCTCAGTTTTCTCTTTTAGCCTGGCTTTCACCCAAATAATTGAGACTCCACTATATTATTTTAATAAGCTTCACAGCACAATCAGTACTAACTTTATTCCTAATTCTCTAAACTAATCTGGCTTCCTCCCAGAATACATCCCATAGATACTTGTGCTTTGTGACTTCCCTGCCGAGCTCCCTCCTGGACCTCTGCTGATGGCTGACTCCCCTACTTCCTCCTCTAACTCCTCCTCCCCTGCCTGACAGGAAGTCCAGCCCTGTTCTGTCCCCTGCTCTGCGATTGGCTTAAGTTGCTTTTTTGACACATCAGTGGACAATTGTGGAGCAATTGTGTTTAAACCTCAGAGCAAAAGTGTTTATACAACACTGAGACAGGAGATTCTCAGAATAAGGGTTGCAACTAGATATGGTGGGGGTTGTACAGAGATCATTTGAATTACACAATACCCTTATGCCTACACCTTTCCACTGAAATGAGATGCTCTTTTCTGTGATTTTGATCTATTTTTACAACTGTGAAGTAACTTTTATTCATAAAATATAAACAGATTTGATCATGGATTCTTGGTTATGTGTGATTAATGTCTTTTAAACATTTTTATTCAAGTCTGCTGTTGTGTTGTGGTTGTTTTGTTTTTGTTTTTCCGTCTTGTTTTTGATTCAGGAGAACCTGAAGATTAGAGGCACAGCTTTGCTATGGCTAAGGTTTTTGTTTTTGTTTTTCCTGTGTGCAGTGGGTAGTCCTATCTGCATTTGACTAGTTGTGTATCAAACTTCCAAAGCTCCACATAGACATGACTTGAGCCCCTTTTCAGTTAGCATTTTCTCTGTGTAACAGGGACTGTATGTTAGCTATTATGTGTCACAGAAATTAGCCATTATAAGTAAGGAGGTGTTATGGAAAGAAAGTTGGCTTTGAATTTATGCTCAGTTGGAAATAAGTGTTAACATTGATTTATGGACTACCTTAAGCCAATAACTTAGTGTTTAAAATATGGAATTATTATTTGTGTTATTATCTTGATTCCATTTTTAAAAATGATTGAGAGCCAAGATGTAAAAAAACACCACACCTTTTGTTTTTCCATATTTTTCTGTCACCACATCAGAATTAAATAATAGTGACTTGTTTTTTATTGATAATTTTAAATTTTTTATTTTATTTAGTTTTTTTAATACAGTGATTTTCTGTATAGTCCTGGCCATCTTGGAACTCACTCTGTAGACCAGGCTGACCTTGAACTCGGAGACCTGCCTGCCTCTGCCTCCTGAGTGCTGGGATTAACGGTGTGTGCTGCCGCCGCCGCCACCACCTGGCTGACAATTGTTTTTAAAATTATAATATAATTATTTCTCTCTTCCCTTTTCTCTCTCCAAACGCTTCCATGTGACCCTTGCTCTCTTTTGAATTCATGACCTCTTTTTCTTTAATTGTTGTTCCAGGTATTTGTGTATTCTTACATACATAAATGTAACGTGTTCCTTCTGTATAGTGTTACTTGTCTATAGTCTTCAGATCTGACCCCTTGTTATCGAATAACCAGTTGGTGTGTGTTCCTCAGAAAGGCTTTTTCTCCCACTCTTAGCATTCCTTTTCCTCAAGGTATTTGTCTAGGGTTGTCTACATTAGCATTGCCTGGTATTGGTGTTCTCCCTGTTCAGCTCATGTTTTCGCAGCCACGTAATCTTTCGGAGAATCTTTCTGATCCTCTGGCTCTTAGAATCTTTCATTTTCTCTTTGCAATATTCTCTGAGCCTTGGGGACAGTAGCTGTAGATGTGTCAGTTGGAAGCTCCACAATTGTGCGTTTTGATTAGTTGCAGTTTTTTTTAATGGTCTCTGGCTGTTACAGAGAGACATTTTCTTGATAAGGGATGAAGACTACTCTTGACCAGATAGATCCTGGAGAATGGTGTCTGACTTGTCTTAAGAACAGAGGCTGAGTCCTAAGTTAATGTTTCTGTACTCTTTGTGTTTGCTTCCTGACAGATGAGTACTGGAGGTTTTTGTTTTGTTTTGTTTTTGTTTTTTTAACGTTTCTGTTACTAAATTCTATAAGGAATAAACTTTCTAGTCATTCATTTTGTCAGTTCTGGACAGCTCATAGTTTTGTCACTCTTCATCCCCTTCAAGCTGAGTGATACTTTACCTTACAGCTCAGTTGTGACCCAGTGAGGCAATCCATCCTAATACTGTTTCTTTTAACATTTCACAATGGCTACATGGAACATCTCAATTAGAGACTTCTAGACAGGGTGCTGTTTATATTGATGTTGCATTTAACTTTCAAAAGAAATTTCCAAGCACTTAAGTAGATTTTAAGATGACATGCTGCAAATTTCAAAATACATTCCATGTTCAATCAAAATGTTCATGAATATTAATCTTTTTTGAAAACTTACTCTTTTCCCTTTGCTACATTTTGTAAAGATTTACTTAGCTTATAATTTTCTCGATTTGGAAGTGTGTGGGAGTTTAAGGTGAATAGAATGTCAAGGCATAAGTTGAAAAAGATCTTTCAGTATTAAAAACAGGTAATACTGCTTTGAAAATATTGAAGAGTCTCTGTCTAAAGGACCCTCCAGATCATTACGTTTAGTCTGTCCATCCTCAGAACATTTTGGCACGAACAGATTTTATTTTGTAGGAATACATAATTAAAAATTAAAATTCAGTGTTGAAATTTTAGGAGGTATATTTTCATGTTTCTTAGCAAAGTAAGTAATTTTGCTTGCAAATTTATATACGTTATAAAAGCTTTTGAAGTCAACATTATTTGATGACATCACCATCTTCTTGGCTTTCTGTTAGTATTCCTTTACCTCAAACAGAACCGTGTCTTTTTTTTTTTTATGTGTTAGTTATGAGCATACATTTTTGGACTTTTAAAAAGAAGCAAACATTGTCAACTTCTCTTTCAACTAGAGTGTTTAGCCCCTTTAAATGTAATGTAATAACTAGAAGATTGTATTAAATAAAGCTTACGATTTTATTGTTTTTGTTTGTCTCATCTTTCTCCTCCTTACCCTCCTTCCTTTCTTTTGGATATTATTTAGAATATCATTTAAATTCCCCTATCCATAGTTCTTCTAAGATTATTTGTATTGTTGTGTACAGTTATTTTAGGAATTACTGTATTCTACCTTAATGTCTCAGTCTTTTTAAAGTTTATACTTATAGAGATGTAAAAATGCTGCTTGCATTTGCCCCTTTCATCCTTTATGCTGAAATTGTCATATGGATTTCACCTGCAAGACCAAAGTTACAACTTCTGCATTGAATTTAATGTTGAAGAAATTAAGCCGAAAAACTAGTTTTAGTTCTTCCCTTGCATATTTAGTACTTTGATGCATTTATTCCTAAGATGTTCTACCAACTACACCTTTTATTTGGCCTACATGAGTCCTCTAGTAGTCCCCATCTGCTGGTGACACGTTGCCATTGTTACTACAGGGTATTTTCGGTCACTGTGGTGTTTTAGTTGGTAGCTGCATGCTCTAGGCTTTGATGGTTTCTTCTTAAGACTGTCCTAGGGGAAATGTAACCAAACATTTGTTTGTACAGCTCTCCCTCCATGTGTTGGGCAGCCCAGCACATCTCGGTATAGTTGTTTTTGTTTTCAAGACAGGATTTCTCTGTGTAGCCTTGGCTGTCCTGGACTCACTCTGTAGACCGGGCTGGCGTCTAACTCACAGAGATCCCTGCCCCTGCCTCCCAAGCGCTGGGGTGACAGGCGCCCACCGCTGCGCCCGGCTCCTCAGTATAGTTCTTATTGCAGTAACTATGTCCTGCAGAGTTCTCCTGCACATGTAGCGCTTAGGGATCTCCCAGAGATCTGGGGTGTAGTTCACTCTTTTTGAGGAACTAAATAAAAAGCCAAGGGATACATCCATACTAGAGAGGCTGAGTTTCAATAAAGATACAAAATTTATTAGAGAAGATGATCTTTTCCACAGATGATGCTGGATGTCCATAAGCCACAGTGTTGAACCATGTCTCACTTCATATATAAAACTTCGCGTCTTGGACATAAGCGTTTCTGTTTCTAAAAGGAAACATAGGAGTTAAGCTTTGTGACCTTGTGCTGTTAGCTACAACAACAAAACTATGGTACATAAAAGAAAAGTATTTGTAAACTGGACCTTACCGAATCAAAATTATATAATTTTTATAAACCATAATGAACATAAAAATGGAGAAAAAATGATTGCTAGAAGCATATTGACAAAGTGCTTGTGTCCAGAATATGTCAAACATCCAAGAATTAATTGTAAAAAAAAACTACTGCATACTATTAAAAATGGGCAAATTTCAATAGCTACCTAATCCAAGAAGATAAAGGGATGGAAAATAATATATAAGAAGATGTCCAGTATCATTGGTCACCAGGGAAACAGTACAAAACTACCGTGAAATATCTCATGCCCACTAAAATGTCTAAAATAAAAAGGATTGGCAAGGATATTGGACCAACTGGGATCTGGTACCCCAACACTAGGGGTGGAAAACATGTTGCCAGGTTCTTAAAAAAATCTAGCAAGACTGCTGCCATGTGATCCTGGTCATCCCACTCCTGGTACGTAGGTAGAGAAATGGAAGTATGTATCCAGGTTCCTGTGCAGGAGAATCCCTGTGTTGTAGTAGTCAAAACTGCAAACTACCCAGCCACTGGGTAGCTGAAAGTCTCTATTTAAGAACTGTGGCATAAGAGGGCCACAGACATGGTACTCCTGCATGACATGGATGGACTACCACCCCCTGGCTTCCTATATAACACCTCATTAGTATCTTGTTGTGTCTTTGATTCTGCTGTTACCAGCTTCTCAGTAGTCAGCACAGTCTAAGTTATACTATGGTAACAAACAGCAGCAGGTCTTGGTGACTTAAGATACACATTCCTTTTTTTATGCACTGCATTTTCCTTGTTCTGTATTTGTTTGTTCTGAGATCCAGGTTGATGAAGGTATCTGTCTGAAATATTACTGATTGCTGTGATTGTTGACTTTATTTTTATTAGTATGTGTTGACTTCTCATTTAGCATGTGTTGAAATCTTTTAATGATATCAGTAGTTATAATTCTCTTTAATCCTTGATATAAAGATATATGTAAAGTATCATTTAGCTTTTATTTACTGTATAAATGCATTTTAGATAGGAACTATATTCCTGTGAGTTGGAAAAGGAACCTGAGGTGCTGAGAAAAGTAGAACTGAACTATAACGGAACCTAGAAGCATGTCTTAATACTTTGTGTAAACTGAAGAAACTTAAGATACCATTTAATTTACACTTTTTTTTTAATTTTGTCAGTCTCCACAATAGGCTGTGTAGAAGAGGTGTCTCATACTTCCTGTTGCCAGTGGCTGGAACACAATGGATCACACAGGGGCCATAGACACAGAGGAAGAGCTGGGGCCTCTAGCCCACCTTGCACCAAGTCCTCAAAGTGAGGCTGTGGCTCATGAATTCCAGGAACTCTCTCTACAGTCCAGCCAGCACTTACCCCCTCTGAATGAGCGGAAGAATGGTGAGTGTTTCAGCTGCATGTGGAACTTTGATCTAGAGGGCCATCCTCTTGCTGAATCTAGTAATTCCAATTTGTGAGTGACTCTTTATCAGTTAACACTTGGCAGTCCCCACAAGGGGCAGTCTCCCAGAGGTAGGAGGAGATGGTAGGAGAGGGGCAAGGTTTTACTTCCCATTCACCTTTTTGCTTGTGTCATCAGCAACTGTCTCTGATAGCAGTGCTACCTTTTAGAAGTCAGCCTTAGATTAGCTCATCTTGGGCTGGCAAGATGTCTTGCTGGAAAGGCATTGTGAAGTTGCTGATAACAGAGAAAGGAGTGTTGACCATGACCACTTCTTCCTCCCTTTTGTCATCTCCAGTATGTTGGACCTTAATTTCAGAGGTGATGAGAGTTAGCCCACCTGAGTGACAGCAAGAACTTGTGTGATTTTATACTCGTGGGCACAAGATGAGCTAGGTTTTATTTTGAACTAGTTCATTCTTATATGCAGAGTGAGTATTTTCTAACTAGTCCTTATCAGTGTGGCAGATTCTCATTGATGACAGAAGCATCCCAGAGTCCCCAGAAAACAAGACTAATGAATAAAGATAGACTAAATACACTTAATTCTATATACTTCAAATGTAAGCACAGTTTGATGTTCAGAGAACACATTGGCTATACTCAAGGAGAACCCAGCATTCAAGTGGATTTATCCTGCTGTCAGTGTCCTCCTGCTTTACCTTTACAAATACACTTTTTAAAAAATGCAGTTTTAAAAGTAAGAAGAAATAAAGTAGTTTTTTTGTTTGTTTGTTTGTTTGTTTCGTTTTGTTTTTTTGCAGAATGTTTCCTATCATCCTATTAAGTTTCTAGGGACTGAATGTGTCCCGGTTTCTCTTACTGGCATCTCCTTCTGAGGACAGTGGGTACTGTATAGTCCTTCAGCACAGGGTTTAACATGAACTTGATGTGCTTTCTTTTAAGAGTCATGTAGTTTTGTGTCCTGAATCTTACTGTTAGCTTCTGCCCTTGACCATCTTAGCCTAAACAACACATAGACTTAGTTCTCTAAAAGCTCTGAGTGATGGCTTTTAGATAGTCTGTCACCAAGAGCCCGACTTTACTCTGTACAATGGCTAGGTCAAGCATATGTACTCATAAATGACTAATAACACTCAATCTCCCTTTTCTCCTCTGTGCACCCTATTGGTTGGCAACTTCAGGGTCAAACCTATGTTTCCCTCATTTTATGCCACTAGACCTTACAGCAGTAGTTCTCAACCTGTAAGTCATGACCTGTGGACCAGTTTTTTGTTCCAAGGATTTGGGTTGTATTTGTTCTAAAATCAGGTCAAGCTCTCGCAAGCTGTTAGTGTGTAGCAGAGGAGAGAATGCACATGAAGCGATCTACCATGGTGGTATAGATCATTTAGCTAGCCATGTTCTCTAACAGATGCTCATGGAGGTGCCTGGGGTAAAGTGGATGCAGTACAAAACAGGCTCCCCTCTGACAAGTCAGAGTTTGGTTTTTGGTGCTAGGACTGGACCCAGAACCTATCTAGGCTGGGCAAGCACTCTACCACTGAAGGACATCCCCTTCCTGTGAATGTCATTAGGTAGGTAGATGAAAGGGTACAATGTTTAATTTACTAAGATAGCTATATTTCATGAAATCATGCAATCATTTGTAAAATTATTGTTCTTTTTACTCTCATAGTTGTTAAAACCATCCCACCCAAATTCTGTCTGACTCCTTGTGGTTAGCATTTCGTCAACCCACATTCCTTTATTGCGCTGTAATTTCCAAGATACATCTTTGTTTCTGTCTCTCTGTATTCCAACAGTTTTTACAAAAAGTTTTCATGATAAATCTTAAGCACCACTCATGAAATAGTAGGACTGCTTTTCTCCATTTGTCTCATATCCATTATCCTTGTGACATAATGATTTTTGTTTGATTTGTCTCTGTTTGTAGTCTTGTGTAGACGTGAACTTTTTAGAATAAATCTGCTTTGTGGTTTTTTTTTTAAGCCAAATGTACATTATTTAAGCTGCTCTGAGTACACAGGAAGAGTATGTTGGCCTCCAGTCTGTCCTTTGCCTGCCTGGTTGTTTCCTAGAATCAACTACTTTTTCTAGTGTCCTGTCTGAGAAGAAAATGTTTGACTATTTTTAAAAATAGTTTTGAAACACTTTTTTGTAACAACAATGTAGTACTGTAGGATTATACATTGGAAATAAGTAATTTTCTATATCACCATAGTGATTCTATAAACATAAATTTAATTTTGAATGAAGCTGGCTTTTTAGCCAATGTGTTTTCCCCAGAAGTAATTTCTATTCAGTGTTAAGCTATGGAAGACCATCTCACAGTGAGGTACCATCTAAGGATTCAAACAGGAGGTAACTAACTCCCTTTTCTAAAAGGTGACTGCAGGAAGTTTGAAACATCACCTGTGTTACACACACATTCCAAGGTGTGAAAGTGATCTTTGTGTACAAGCTATCATAAATCTAGGTTTTTAGGGAAACGCTGGTCAAGGGATAAGAACTTGAGTGAGGAGGAGTGAGTTGGAGTGGTTTACTGACTGTGGTTAATGATGTATTGACATTCCTGGACAGTTCTGAGAGTCAAATCTGTATCCTCATCCCAAAGCAATGTGATATAAGGCTTTACTTAGCCACCCCACATAGTGTGCATATTTAAAAACACCATTACATATAGATATTATAAGTATGTGTCACTTTGTTCAATTAAAACAAATTAAAATGTCAAATGAAAAGAAATCTGTGTCTGAGCAGAGCACACACACAAACACACACACATATATGTCAAGTAATAAAAATAGATGATAGACCCTAACTTGCTTTCTTTGATGTTTTCATATTTTTGTTCGTATTTTTTTTCAGCTCTTCCTATTCTCATGTTTAAATCATATCAAAATGTAGTATTAGTCTCAGAATCATTTACAAAGTACTGTGTAACTACTGTAAAAGCATCACATTCACTTGTCCCTGCTCGTGTGTTTTGTTTTACTCCTAAGCAGCTGAATTTTTCTTTCTGGTGCTACATTCTTTTCTGTTGGAGAAACTGTAGGTATTTAAGTCTGTGACTAGTGATTAGAAGTATTGTATCATCATAGCTCATAATTCAGCTCTTTGAGCAGATGGCGTCACATTTAAGTAATGATCCAGTATCTGCCCTCATGTGATTTTTTTTTTTTAGAAATATTTTTGTTATTCCAGTAGTTGAGTGGCAGAATGTTCCCACTCTGGAGTAAATATGGAAGCTGTTCAGCACAAACACACTAAATTTTTTTTCTGAATATTTTGTCTGAATTTCTGATTTTTTTGTCTGAATATTGCCAAAATTGCTAGTAACATCTCAATAAGGCAGTCATTTAGGCAGTTAGCTTTTCCAGATGGGCCCTATAAAGGAAAGTAGATATGCAGAATTTCTTTATGAAAACAGTCCATCCACAGGAACACTGAGCTTTGTTCTCACACAGTGCACACCAGTGGGCGCCATGTTATTTCCATATTTGTGCTGGCTTTTAGTGTTCAGTAGGAAAAGCTCAGTGGAGGATGGTGTAAGTGGATGCCACATTCCCAGAGGAGGTCCAGCCCTTTCCTGTGTCCACACTCAAGGAGAACTCTGCTCTGGCAGGTACTGTGTTGTTAGGTCACTGAGAGCAGGATGGCTGCAGAGCCATCAGCCATGGCCAGCACTCCTGCAGAGAAGCTACTGTAGCTGCTGTAATAAAGAGCTGCTTGGTGTCTCACACTCCGCAGAGTATCTTGGGTTCTTCTGTGGGAGTGAGGCTCACCCCCTTCACACAGCATCAGGCTCATCACCTTCAGTAATATCCAGCAGTAGTGAAGTCAGTGCCTGCCACCTGCCTGTCCTTAAGAGAGTTTGATTCTAGCCTACCACCTCTGTCTAACTCAGCTGGCCGGTCTCATCTGAAACAGTGACTGTGAAATAGCATGTGTGGGCTCCCAGTGAGGAAAGATTCCTTTTAAACATTCAGATCACTGGTTAACACAGTTAGGGTCCTGAACCTACAGCCTCATCTGAAATTTTTTATGAGATGTTTTTTTCCCCTTGCATTAAATTTACACAGTGAACAACTTAGGCCCTCTTTTATTTTGTTCACTAATAGTGCCTTATAAAGAGGAAACAACGTAGTTAAAAGTTGATTGCACAGAAGGAAGCATGGAGAGTGCTTGGCCGTGGACTCAGCCCTGGGCTTTATCTAGCCACACACAGTCCGGGAACTTTCCAGACTGTGGCACTGAGCCAAGGGCAGCCACCTTGGTGAATAATGGCTTCTGCTCACAGATGCTCTGTTCTTTGCATTTTCTGAGAACATTTCCCCACGCCTTGTTAACCTGTTGGTCCAGGTATTTGGAAATATACAAAGGTAATAAACACTGTTCTTGAGCAAACTCTGCTGCTCAGCCTGCACATGAGCTGGCACAGTGCAGCGTAGGTATGAGGAGATGGGCACTTTTGTTTCTGGAGCAAGAAGCCACAAAACTCTAAAAATATCACAGAGGCCATGAGTAGATGCTAAGTAGCAAAGGTAGAGCTGAGGCTCTTCCTTTCCCCTTTCCACCCTGGAGGTAATGGCAGTAGATCGCTTTCCGTGAAACTCCCCTTAGTCGCTTTCCTGTTGGCATGTGGGTCCAAAGTGCCTGCTTCCACTCCTCACGGCATCACTGAACTCTGATGAATTTTGACCATTTCTCTTCAGAAGTCAGACTGAGAAGATAAACTGTGTATATTATAATATTTTATATTCAAGTTTTTAACTTTTCAATCAGCTTTTAAGATACAATAAGTACAATTATAAAGTTCAAAAACAAATGCTAGACTGACACCTGCAAATGAAAATCTTCCTGCTTGTGGTGTTTGTGAACAGTGTTATCTCCTAACTCCTTCAGAATGAAAGAGAAGCCTTCTAAACCCCCAGGGGTGAGGCACTCCCTTTCATAATGGCCTTATAGTCTCCTGTTGAATAACATGTTTTGTTTCACAATGTCCATAAGCGCCTATAACCTGTCTTCCCTCTTCTCTGCTCTGGGTTTCTTATTCAGACAGTTGTTGTTAGTAAGGATTTAGTTTGCTTCAATGTGTTGCCTGGTGACAGGGAATGGGAGAGGGACCCTCTTCCACACTTCTGAGCTGGACATGCATCTGATTTGGTGCAGCAGGTAGAAGACCAGAATGTTCACAATACTCATATATGTGTTCTTTAAGAGCTGCTGGGCCCACCGTTTTAAAGGTGCATCCACAAGGATACAGACCCTACTTATAGTACCCCTGGTACCTCATTTGGAGTCATTTGGGTTTTTAAATAGTGTCTCTTAGAGAAATGCCCTTTTACCATCAGTGGTTATTATATTGTATTATATGTGACTTTGAGAATAGTAGTAATTAGCAATTTAGTTTAAACTACCACTGAAATAATATTATCATAACATACACAAATGCCTAACCTAAACACTTTAAGCTTTTTTAGGTACTAGATTCAAGAAGTATGTTTTTATATAAGTTAAGATATTTTCCTAAAATTAGAATATACTATATGTTTTATTAGACATTGTACTAGTGTGGGTAATGAATGAATTTGTGAGGTTCCATCAGAGAGGATCAAGGAAGAGAAAAGAGACATCAGAAACATGTACTCTGCCATATCTGAGAAGAGCATATTAAATACAGGGAGGATTCTAGGGAACATGGTCCATGAGTATTTTTATTCAGTGTGGTTTAGCTTATACTTTAAGATATCAAACTGTAGTACTATTATAACAGAACAACAAATGGATTGGAATTTTTCTTTGGTTTGTAGTTAATGATCACATAAACTAAGAAGCAGTCATAACCAGTGTTTTCTAACTCCTTTAACCATACTGTTGGCTCTTCTGCCTCACTGCTGCCCTCACTGTTACTAACAGGAAGTGTAGTCTTTGGGGAGTCAGGACTCCAGCTTCCACCGCCGGCTCAGTCTGTGAGCACAGGTAAGTCTGAGCAGCACTGTCATAGCACACCATCAGTGTTTGTCTGCAGCTTCAGCCATGTGTTCCTCCTGGCTGCCCTTTCCCATCACATCCTGTACTCCTCTATGTCATTTTCACTCTTGTCTTGTGTTCTTCATTAAGCAGCAGAATCATAAATATGCTTCCATCATAGCTAGCTAATGAATTTTCCATAGATGCAGAATCACCATGTGTCATGTTATTAAATATGAATTAGTCAAATGCTCCTCATTGTCAAAAGGAGAGAGAAGTTGACTTGATGGATGTTATTCTTAAAGTAACGTGTCTAATTTAAAATGTGCAGATTTCTAGTCCTGTGGTCCTCAGCAGGTATGTGTTAATGTGTTGATGGCGGCACCACTCTGTCAGCTTAAAAGCCCAAATGATCAGTGTTCTTTTTTATGTTGCTTTCATTGAGAAAGTGCTAATGTCTGTTTTCACCATCTTAAAATGTTGGTGTTTAATAATAAAAAAGCAACAAGTCTCATTTGCTACTAGTCTTTGGTTCTCACAGACTGCATTTAGAATGTGCCAGGTGCTTGGATGGTTGGCATTCTGCAGACTGGACATTGATAGCAAAGTGGAAATGCTGCCTGGAATGAAAGCCATCATCCTGACAGGGCAGTTGATTGGGCTGCTTGACCAACCTCTCATGGAATACTGTACTTAAAACAACTCCCCTAATGTTGAAAATTGGTATTTCAAGGATAAAGATAAAAATAAAATTGGTACTTCAAGGATAAAAAAAATTATTTTTGTATTTATTTACTTGTGTGTATGAGTGTATACACACATGTGCTTGTGAAGGTGTTACTTTTTAAACCATTTTATTTTGGTTTCTTATGCCTCTTCCTTTTCCAACACC
>CM053757.1:9029829-9111130 GCA_028658305.1 Pachyuromys duprasi | reverse complement strand
ATCCACAACACTGCTCCCTTTCTGATTTTTTAAAAAAGCTTTTCTTTTAATATGAATGAGAGTTGCTCTTGTTTTCTTAAAAAGAGACGATCAAGGAATCAAACACTTTTTAGATCAATAGTTTCTACTACAACCTGGTTACTCTCAACTAGTCTTGTCTGGAACAGCTGGTACTTTTTGCTGTTAAGCCTAAAGCTAGGACCAAAACTGTTTTCTAATGACAAGAAGCTACCTCGTATGTCTCTCTTGGACATGCATTCACTAGTCAAATTCCAGGAAGCTTAAACTGCGAAGAACCCAGTACTTCGAGAAATGTCTCATTGGCTTCTCTGGCAGAATGTACCATATTTCTCAGAGCTAACCACCGGCCATTTTGAGTTCTGAGGCTACTTGGTTTCAGTTTCTTTTCAAATGACCATATTTACCGAAATTTAAACACTGAGCATTTTGATACCTAAGGCTTTTGGTGGCTACTGGGAAAGTTAATAATGGTAATCTCTTAACCTGAGGCTGCTCCTCTAGCAGCTCAGTTTGCTCAAGATTAATCTTTTTTCTTAAAATGAGCTGTTCTTTTTTAACCCTTTTGACCTGTATGGCCTTCTGCTCCTCCTGGCTCTTTGCCTCACATAGGGGCTGTAGGAACCTGACATAGAAAATGCTCGGCGTAGGCTGAGCAGCAATTGTGGGAAACTGGCTCTTAGTTACCAGGTCCCTTTACCAATGGTGCTTTTTGCTTCCCAAGCATTTCAGTCTCTACCCGAAAATTCTCTAGTTGCACTGCAAACTCAGCAATCCTTTCTAAAACCAGTGAACCTTCTGATTTTTTTAATCCATTTTTTGTTTCTCAGACCCCTGTATATCCACTCACAACTTTTCCAGTTGTTCAGCCATTCTCACAACCTTCTTTAAAATGGAATGCAGGAAGATGATAAAGCAAAACTAGCAAATCCCTCTGGAAGTAGAGCAGGAGCGAAACCAGCGGCAGCAGCTGCAGTAAACCTTTTCCTTGTATCCTGAAACGGTGTATTCATTTCTCTGTACCCTGCTGTCTCCGCTGCAGTATTAGCCATTATTCTAAGCCCTACACCCGGGTGCCACTTGTAGGCATACTTTTAAAACTATTTTAATTTGGATTTACTTAATGCCTTTTCCTTCCTTCTCCATCCCAGTCCCTTCCAACACCCCGATCCTGGGTAGGAGGGAGAAGAAAGCTAGTGGTGGGGTTCTCTTTAGCTACTTCCTGCTGGTTAGCGTAGTCGGGTTCCTCGAGACAAGTCCAATCTTCCTTTCAGGATTTCTCCAACTTCTCATCAAACTGCATCAAGAGCAACCAGGAGCAGCACGAGGAAGTGCCAGCAGTCTTCCTTCTCAGAGCCTCCTCCCCCTCCTCTCCCTTAGCCCCGCCCTCCACCCCCGGCATTTATTTCTTCAGAGTTAAACCATCTGCAGCTGAGAAAGAACCCCCTCAGAGCCCACATGAGGTGAATACTTTGTTGCTGTGAACAGTCTGATTCAGTCCCATATCTTAAACCTGGGATTAAAACAGAACCATGTTTACATCTACAACATGCTTGTGTCATGTAAAGGCAGAATGGTTCTTTCCCTCCACTATATGGGTTCTAAGGATTGAACTCAGACTTGACAGCAAGTTGCTTTGAATGGCTGAGCCATCTTGGTGGCTACTGAAAGATATTTTTAAAATACTAGCAAAGCTTACTGAGATGACCGTTGTGTGCCTTGCCCTAAAATAATTTTTAGATTTCCAGCAATTCAGAGTTCAGTGTATTCCTCCGAAACTATTGGGTACATAGGTCTCTGAAAGCATTTTCCCTGACCATATACAGACAAGCAGTGTAGAGATGACTCTCAGAACACACTGGGCACACTGAAAGCACTCAGCATTGTGGGCTTGATCAGCAGGAACCTCCAAGGAGCAGCACACAGCAGAACACTAACTGTGACGCCTGCCAGGGGCTAGCTCCTAGTCGGACCTTTATTAGCTGTGCATTTTCCTCCCTCTGCCTGCTTCCCTCCCACAGGTTGGGGGCCACACATACTGCCTGCTCTGTAGATTGAGATGACAGAACAGGTTAGAACAGTGCAGAATTCGTATAGATACTTAGAAAGTCTGGTGGCTCTGTTCATGAGAAGTGGATATCACTTTCATAGGTTTTCCCCAATGATGTTTTGTAACTGGATGGGTTTGTTTTGTTTTTAGTAATCCCAGTAGTTTTTGCTTCCTGTTTCCACAATTAACTTCTTTTTAAAGAAAATGAAAGGCACACAGCTTCTTCCTGCTGCTCATATACCTTCACAACTCTTAACAGGCAGCTTGTCTGTTAAGCCCTGAGTGGGCAAAAGCAGTGGCACAGGTTTCCCATGAAGTTGTTTCCTGTGGGTCCTGCCAGTTCCCACAGTCCTACCATTCCCTGCGCATCAGTGTCTACAAGGAAGGACGTTCAGATTGTGAAGCATGTGAAAATACAAACAGGCCAGCACTCAGCCCTCTAGGGACCTTGTCCTCCAGAACAGACTCCAAGCTGACATTTTCACAGGCTACTTGCAAGAGTTCCAGTAGGGTGTGTCCAGTCAGCAGGCTCCTCAACAGACCCCTCCACCCAGGGCTGGTGCACAGCTGCTCTCTCTTTCTCCTGTGTTCTTATTCTGAGGAGGTAAAGTCAATAGCTGTGGCTGCTACGATGCTGAAGGCCTGTGATGTGGACGACAAGCCCTGGGCAGGAGACATTAGGTATTTAAAGTAATAAAATAGCTGTTTGTAATGTTTAAGGAGGTTTCTTCTAGGTCATCATCTAAACTTTTTTTTTTCACTTTAATTACAGGATCTCTGGCATAAATCACATCTCTGATTTTTTTATTATGACTTGATTATTTAACAAATTAGGTTAGGTCCAGAAATGACTTGTTTAAAAAATAAATACGGATATTAAGAACATTAAGCTGTGACTTGCTTCCCATTGATCTTTGAAATGCACAAAAGTAGAAATGCTTGCAGTGACTTAGAATGTTGTTCTGAGAGATCTTTCAGTGATGGCAGCTGTTTTGCCTGATGCTGTAAGTTCAGTGGATAAGGCTGTAAATTGTTTTTGTTCAGGTCCTTTTCAATACTATTGTGTGCTATCATAGCTTTTTATAAGTTTTATATATATATATATTTCTATATAAAATAACTCTTATACACAAACACACACAAAAGTAAAAATAAATGTGAAGGGCGGAACCCAGGGGATTCAAACTGGATTACGTAAGAAAAGGCGTAATTAGGATTGGTTGGGTGTATAGTTGGCTTTAAGTGCTTGAAGTCCTGGGGCTGTCCCCTGGAAGCCTGAGTGGCATGTCTAAAATTCCAGAGGGAGGACAGGAGTCCACACTAGGAAGTAGGGGTGGAGATATTGTCCTTAAAGCTTTTTTTTTTCCTGTTTCTTTTCAACGAGTTAACCCTTAGATGAATCCACAGAATTCAACTGTTAAGAATCCTGTACAATCAGAAATTTCTTAGGGCTCCATATCCACTTCTGTTGTAAGACAGTAGTGATTTTTGAATAATTTTTTAAAGGACGCAAACAAGTAAATGTACGCAACCAAGACCCTTCAGATTGGCAGTAGAAATAAAATACATTTCATCATACTCGTTTGGAAACCCAGGATGTTTTAGATGATTCTAGTTTTGGGGTGAAGGGAAGGAACAGGAAGGAATCTAAAGTCAAGTAATAAATTAGTCACAAGTAGTTATTGATTGTCCTGAATTGTATCAAACTGTGTGGCTCCTGATCATTGTGTAAACTATATATGCTGGAAAAGACGTGGATGAGAATAACAGTGATATTTAATAGATACAATCTTAATACCCCCCTTGTGTGTATGTGTGCTAGTTGCCTTTTTTTTTTAAGAACTAGAATGTAGTTATGAACTAGTGAACTCTCTGTGTGCTTTCTTGCTTGTCATGGACATAGAGTGCCTGCACGATTGCCAAATACTTGCCAGAGAAGCACAGTATGGACTGTATTAGTAAAATACTGTATTAATAAAATACCAAAAGCAATTCTTTGGGCTTATAGTTCTAGAGGGAGAGTCCATAGTGTTTGGAAGAGGTTTGGCAGCAGGTTGCTCTAGCAGGCTAAGAGTTCACAAACAACCACAAATCTGTAGGGTAAAGAAAGCCCAGCCCTAGTGACATACTTTCTCTAGCAAGGCCACACCTCTCCATAACCCACCCAAGCATAGTGCACATATAGGGACGCTTCTCATTCAAACCATACACTGACACCTTCACAGTATATACGATTTTACATGGATGTACAAATGTCATAATTTTGAGGATTTTCAAGATAAAGAATTTGATCTTATACTAATGAAATCAAGTTCAGACTCAAATGTTGACATTTAAATAATTTGGGGGTTGTGACTCAAAGCCAAGTAGCTTTAGACAGAGTGTTTTGGGTTTTATTTTCTCCAATTATGGCACTAACATTCCCTAAAATGTGCTTTTTTATGGAAATGTATGCATTTTATAAGCAACTATGATTATCTCATGTGCCCTTGAGCGTAGAATGTTGTATTTATGTCAAGTTCCACTTATGAACTGTCTGCAGTCATTAATGATCTTCTATTCACTTGTTCCACCATGTATTCAGAAATTTAGAACTGCCAATTATCTTTGTGACAATTTTTTTCTTTCAGTATAATTCTGTGTATGTGTGGCATATGTAAGAGTCTTTATGCATGTGTGAACATGTATGTATGTAAAAGATAAAGGCAGATGTCTGGGTCTTCCTCAATTACTCTGCACCTTGTTTTGTTTGAAGTGGAACTTGAACCTCTCAGTGAATCTCAAGTTTGTTAATTTGCCTACACTGATTGACTAGTGAGCTCCAGGGATCCACCCACTGGTTTTCAACACTTCCAGCAATGGAGTTATGGATATTTGCTGTCATGTCTGGCTCTTATGTGTTGCTGGGTATCCAAACCCAGGTCCTCATGCTTGCATAGCAAGCACCTTATACATAACTGAGCTGTCCCCTTTGTTTTGATGCAAAGTCTCACTGTGGAACCCTGGCTGGCCTGGAACTTACCCTGTCATTAAAGCTTGAGGCAATCCTCAGTGTGTCTGCATCATAAGTGCTGCAATTACAGGTGTGTGCCATCATGACTGGATCCTTCAGGATAATCTTTGTCTTGTGTGTTTGAAGTTTCTATATGCTCATTAATTTTTGTCAGCTTGACACCAAGTGGGAAGAAGGGGCCTCAATTAGGAATTGCCTCCATAGATTGAAAGTATGGAGGCACTTTCTTGATTAATGATTGATCTCAGGGCCCAGAGCAATACTGGGCAGTGCTACTCATGGGCAGATGGTCCTGGGTTATAAAGGAAACAATCTGAGAGTCATGGGAGCAAGCCAGTTAGCAGTGATCCTCCGCCATCCCTGCATCAGTTCCTGCCTTGACTTATGCTTTGACTTTCTTTCATGATGGACCATAAGCTGAAATGAATTCTTTCTTCCCCAGGTCACTTTTGCCAAGTATGATAGTGCACATCTGTAGTTCTAGCATCTCTTTGAGTTCAAGTCCAGCTTGGTCTATAAAGTGAGTCCAGGACGACCAAGGCTACTCAGAGAAATCCTGTCTCTAAAAAACCAAAACAGAAAAGACAGCAATGGAAAGCAAACAAAGACAGTAATTTTCCTTTTCAGATTTAATTTTTTACTTAAGTATATGTGTTTGTGTCTGTGTGTATGCACAGGGTACCCATGGAGGTCAGAAGAAGACATCTGAATCCCCTGGGGTTGGAATTGCAACCAGTTGTGAGCCACCTGATGTATATGCTGGAAACAGAACTGCAGTCTCCTCTGAGTACACGTAATCTTGAGCCGTTTCTCCAGCCCCTAAGTCCCAGTTTTATGCACCCCTTCTTAAAAAAAAATTGTGTATCTTTATGAATTTATCTTTCACATCATGAAACATCCTCATCCTGGGTAATGAGCCTTCTTCTAAAGTGTTTTTCTTACAATTAGCATCACTTGAGTTCCTAACCATCAGTATTTTTAGGTGGTTCTTATAGACTACATAGGACTGAATCTTACTCTTACTTGATAGTGTCTTTTGGTTATAATGTTTAGATCTTAGATCCCTGATACTTATGGTAATTACTATGTGTGGCATATTAGTTATAATTATTCAGTAATGGTTAAACTAGTGCCCAGTTGTCATGTCATACGTTTCTGTAGGTCAGGGATTTGGTCAGGCCTGGTACATCTGGTCACCGCTGCTCAAGGTCTCTCAGGAGCCTGCAGCTCCTCAGTAGGCCAGCCGAGGACGGCCTCTTCTTAAGCTTGCCTGAAGCTCTCAGCAAAGCCCGTTCTTTGAGCTTCACCCTGACTGGTGGCTGGAAGCTACCCCACACCTGCCACCTGGGCTCCCCCCAAATGGCAGCTTGTTCTCTTGCAGCCAGTAGAGAAAAAGGACTGGGAAGGCAGAAGAAATCCCTCAAAGTTGCAATGCCCTGTTGACAAGGAGCAAATTACTTGAGTCAGCAAAGCCATGAGTACTAGAAGGGGCTGTAGCCATAGCTGTGTTTGGACCCATCCTCTTGATATCTTGTTTGTCCCTTTTTTCTCTCTTTAGTTCTTCTTTTCCTGCCGTTTTAAACAGTGGTTTTTGAGTGTGTTTCACTTTTATTTTCACACTGTTTGTTAGCTCTACTTCCCTCTCCCCTAAGTGGTCAGTGGGATTTTGAAATAAGAGGCACTGACACCACCCAGTAAAGTGTTTCTCTCGTGGCACCTCAGCCGTCAGCGGAGCACTGAGTTTCAGCTTGGTGGGCATTGAGTAACTTTTAGGTCACCTTAAGCCTGTCTAAAGTTTTGCCTGTGAAGATCTAGAATACATTTTTTTAAAAGCTGTTTATTGATTCTGAGTTTCACATCATGTACCCAGTCTCACTCATGTCCCTATCTCCTTGTATCTACCCTCTTACTTTGCAACCTACCCCCAATTAAAAAAACACACAAACAAACAAACAAAAAAATAAAGCATAGAAAACATCTTGTTATGGAAGCTGTAGTGTGTCACAGTTTGTCACACAGTATACCCTTCTGTCCATACATCTTCACTTGCAAATGTTCGTTGCAATTGGTCTGCTTCAAGGTCTCTGTCTTCTGTGATGCCATCAAAATTGTATCCTCACAGGACCTCCTCCCAGTTATCCTGTGTCAGTGGAGATCCCGCAGCTTTGGATCAGCAGGATGGGACCTTTCATGTGCCCCAACAGTTCACAGATGATGTAGATTTTGAGGTGGGCCAACTCGAAGCCCTGGATCTGGGCCTGGGAGGTGGCTGAGCTGGTCAGCCTGCTGGCTCTCCCTTATCTGCTCCACCAGGGCCAGCTCTCCAGTACTGTTCTGACCAGGCTACCCAGTGGCCATCAGCAGAAGATAGGATCACCTCTTCTGCTCTCGTGCCCTCAGAGCCACTTCACTGGCACCCGCTCCTCCAGAGCCACGTCACTGTGCTGCCCAGTCAAGACAGGGCTACTCTTCCAAAGTGCTGCAGCCTTCAAGAAGCTGGGCCGGCCTGCCCGTTCCCACAACCCTGGGGCTGGCCATCAGGGCCAGCTCCCCTGTGTTGAACAGGCAAGGTGCAAGACCTGCTCTCTCACCCTTAGGACCCTGGGGCCAGCTCTCCTGACTGTCACAGGTGTCATGGAGTAAGGGGGAAAGGCATCACTCCCGCCACCTCACAGCAGATGTGCTGACCTTGATTTTTTAACAAACCTACTTTATTTAGTGTTATTAAACACTTCTACCTCCCTTCCAACCCCACCGGGTAGGAGCGAAATAAGGTTAGTGGAGACAGGGGGTGGAGTTCCCTCTGCTACTTTGTGCTGGATAGGGTTGTAGGATTCTTTTGGGGCAATACCAGTATCAGTCATCCAGAAATCCAGAAGTCCAGGGAACCAGCAAGTCAGCAAACAGCAAATGCAGCAGCAGGACGAACCAGCAACGAGCAGTCCTCCTCCAAGCAGTCATGCCTTCTTCCTCCGGGCTGTCACATTTATACCCTCAAAGGCCTCAGAATTCAACTAATTCCACCTGGCAAAGACCACATTCCACATGAGACACTTAACAGGTGTGGACAAACTACAATCCCCAACCTAAAATTTTAACAAAAGCATTTTTACATATCATAAACCAAAACATCCACAACACCCCTGCCTCTAGGGCCAGCTAGCTCTACAATGGTACTCAGGGGAGGTGCAGGGCCTGCTCTCCCAAGAGCAGCGACCAGCGAGAGGCAGGGCTGGGTCTCCTGCTCTCCTGAACCCATGATCAGGTCTTCGATTGTACTAGGAGAGTGCTTTGGGAACCGGGGCTTCAGTCTCGCTGATCTCCACCGTTGCCCTGCTGTCTCTCCTCTGGTGAGCTTTCCACTGAACTTGAGTAGAACCTGTGTGCTGTGGGGATGCTGCAGCTGGTCATTTTTACCTAGTCTTGGGAGACATTGCTCTATCACAGAGCACTGTCCTAAACAGAGACCGAGGACATTGTCAGGCAGGTTTCTGCACTCTGTCAGCAAAGTCTTCCTTTTGAGAAACTTGCTCTGCAGTGTCCAAGCTGCCTCACCCTCCTAGCTCTGAGCCCTGACACATAACCCCTATTTCCCAGTGTGTGGGAGCAAATGCCTATGTGTGTGTTGTTGGTTTTCCTAGTTTCTCATGGCAGGAAGTGAAGCCCAGTGTTAGTCACTCCATCATGGCCAAATCTGTGGGGTCTGGAATTGACATTTTAGCCTGAGCCCATGCCTGTCCTCTGGGATGTGTGGGTTGAGCTTTCGTGTCAGACTGTAGCAGCAGTGTCAGCTCAGTGCTGATGATCGGTGCTTTGAGGCACCAGAAAAACCAGAAGAAAATGCGAACAGCCTTGCACATCTCCGCTGGCAACAGCAGCCACCAGGACTGCATGACGGATGCTCCTAAGCCTCCTGGGTCTCCTGGATCCAGTGGCGGAGTTGCTCACTTGTAAAAGTTCATTTTCCCTCCACTGGGGAGGAAAGTCTTCTCAAGTTGACAGGGTCTATTTTCCTTAATAGCCACATGCTCTTTTCTCCTTAAAGAAATACTGAAATTAAAAAAAAAAAAACAAACAAACACTTTCCTTCAGTATTTGAATCAGATTCAACCTGGCAAAAAACCAGCCCTTAAAGATAACCAGGGGTATACGTCTCATCTCACGTGTGCATAAAATGGGAACTTTCTTGTCAGGAACATCAAGGTCTCACCAAGGGAAAAACATACAATTATGAATTTATTATGCATGCATATTCTCCCCCATCCTCCAGCTGCCCCAAGGAAAGCTGCCACCAAAGCCTGCACCAGGGAGAAAGCTAGGGGTGGAGGAGCTGTATGTGTCCGCTGACAGCATGCACACTTCTATCTCCTCCCTTCCCTCTCACCCTTCTTGTTGTCTCTGTGTTTTTGAGATAGAATCTGACTAGTCTCTTTAATTTAATTTAGACACTCATACAAGTATGTGTTACATATTAAACACATGCCCCCTGTACCCTCTTCCCTACCTTTTCATGCTCTTCTTGCCTTGCTTTAGTCCCCCGTATTCCCTAGACAGTTCATCATTCAGGATTGTATTCATCTCTGTAATATCCAGAAGTCATTGAGAGAAAGTAAACAATATTTGTCATTCTGAGACAGGCTTAATTTAACATGTTATCTCCAGTCACATCCTGGGAACAACATGCTTTCATTCTGTGACAGTCTGGTAGTCTTGATCCTCGTGCCTCAGCTTCCCGAGTTCTGAGAGGACAGATGCTCTATCATGCCCAGCTCCCTTCTTTGCTATAGTATGCATTCCTCATCATATATACATGATGCTATGTTTCAATGAAGAAAAATAACCTTAAAAACATGTGTTGTGGGATATCAGGGACTTGGTAGGTGTTATGATATAAATTACACACTGCACAACAGGTTGTGGTTATAAAGAGGTTTATTACGGGAAAGGGGAATCTGAGACAGTGGAAGAGCTTAGAAGAGAGGAGAATACAGAATGGGGAGGGAGACAGGCAGAGAATCAGAGGAATAGCCAGAGAGAAGAGGAGGAGAGAGTGGAAGAAGAGAGACATACTGAGTTACATACTGAAGAAGAGTTACATACTGAGCTCCCTGACTCAGGTGATGACATAAGAAGTTGTCAGATGAGGAGGAGGATCGGTGAACTTGGAGGGGGCGGGAGAGGAGATGAGGGAGGGATGGGGAGAGTGGGAGGGAATGAAGGAGGGGGCTATGCCTGGGATGCAAAGTACCTAACCTGTGATTGATTTAAAAATAAATAACATTTAAAAAAAAAAGAAGAAGTTGTTAGACTGTCTCTGACATGAACACAGTGGCTGGCTCTCTGACTGCCTCTCCCTGATGGGGGAGCAGCCTTGCCAGCCACAGAGGAGGACAATGCAGCCAGTCCTGATGAGACCTGATAAGCTAGGGTCAGATGGAAGAGAAGGAGGTCCTCCCCTATCTGTGGACTTGGAGAGGGGCATTGGAGGAGATGAGAGAGGGAGGGTAGGACTGGGTGGGGATGAGGGAGGGGACTACAGCTGGGATACAGAGTGAATAAACTAATTAATATAAAATTAAAAATTTAATTAAAAAAAAGAAGTTGTCAGAACCCTAGAGGCCCTGGAGGGAGGGCCAGTTTACCTGCATGACAACATAACACTAAGTTATTACTATATTATGATACAGGGTGGGGAGGCTCCTGTCTGCTTAGAGCTGATAAAGTTGACTCTAAATAACTTATCGTAGATTATCATTCTTTACTAGTGTGCAAAAGCTTTAAGGAAAAATTGATGTTCCTTACTTTGAACATGGTGATAAAAATAAAATAGGATATCACTGTGATCACCTGGTCACACTTTCTCATCATAACCCTGGAAACACTGAGCAGAATTTCTGAGGTCTGGCCTTCAAAGGCTGTGCCCCTGTTTTATCATTGGGTGTCACTGTAAGGTCCACATCCCCGCTCGTGGAGCTTCATCACTGCCCACATGTGCTGTTGTCACCCCATCTCACATGGAAGGAGAGAGGTGAAAGACTGCAGACCGTATCTGATAGCAGGTTGAGTATTCTAGGCATCTGGATCAAAATGCACTAGAGATGAAGATGAACCAGGAGTAGGGGTACGGTACCATCAGGGAGCTTGTGAGTCCAGGTAGTTCTCAGTAGGTTCAGGAAACCTGCTGGCTAATGCAGGAAGCCAAATAAGAGCAGAATGAAATTAGGATCAGTTCTTGATTGACACTTGGAACTGGGAGTTGTCAGACTGAGATTTTATCAAAGGAGTTTCGTAGTATAGAATTCTAATTTATTAGCCCCCACGCTTATGTGTGTGGGTTTGGCTTTGTTTGTAACTCTTTTTTTTTTTTTTTTTTTTGAGTCAAGATCTCACTCCAGGCTGGCCTGGAGCTAGACATCCCCCTCCTTCACCCTCCCAAGAACCCAAGAGCTGGCGCCACAGGCACGGCCGCCATCCATAGCTGATCATTTAAATTAAGGCATTGGTTGGTGTGCTGACGCAGGATATTTTTTAAAAGGTGTTATCTCCATACTGTGCCCTTTCAGAAGGCCTCCTTTGCCTCCTTTCTGAGGTGCGCAGTCGTATAAAAACAACCCATGCTCTAATCTTCATCCCCTTTGCTGATATAACCAGTGAACACCTACAAAAAAGCAGCTGTGTTGTTTTCTAGCGTGGTGCTACATTTTGCTACATTCTTCCTCTTTGCTACACAGTAGGCCTAGCTCCCATGGGTACAGCTAGAGAAAGCCCTGAATTCTGCACACAGAGGGGTTTTCTTTCTCAAAGAAGCAAAGCCTGCCCTTGTGAGATAGGATGTAACTTTCCATTTCATGTGCCCCATAAACTGAGATGCAAGAAGGCTAAATAAGGCACAAAGTGGCTCCTGGGAAACGTAGTTTTATAGATACTCTAAAGCTCTCACCAGAGGTTATAAAGAAAGCTACAATGCAGAAAAGATTGGTTTTAGTAGGAAGCTAAAGCCATCTTTTAAGGTGTCACCTCTTTTGCATAAAATTGCTAGCCCTATGTAAAGCTAGGAGAGGCTGAAGATGGAAGCATTGTCCTGTCAACCATCAGCCTCCTTGGCTTTGCCTCCTGTTTCAGTTTAGCCATCAGGTATTGCATATGCTATGCTCTTAATTTTTAATCACTGTGATGAAGCACCATGACCAGAGGAACTTATACAAGAGTTTATTTGGGTTTATAGTTCCAGAAGGATAAGACTCCATGATGGCTGAATAGAAGCATGACAAGTAACAAGCATATTGGCAAGAATAGGAAGCTGGGAGCTCGTACCCTGTACCAAGCATGAAGCAGAGAAAGCAAGCTACAGGCAGGGTGGGACCTCAAGTTCTCAAAGCTGTGCCCAGTGACATACTTCTGTCAGCACGGCTGCACCGTCAGACTAGGCCAAGAGCTGGGACCAAGCACTTAAGTGCCTAAGACCATGGAAATTATTTCTTCTTCAGACTAGTACAAGTGCCATGCCATTCATGTGAACATCCATGCAAACAAAAGCTCACTGCAGTAATCTCTGCTGCCTTTGTGCATTCCCATCTTTAAGCCCACCCACCTCCAAGTGTTATTGCTTGAGGAAGAGTGACTTCACAGCTAGCTACCATGGCAGTTCTGAGCCTAGAGTCATGCGCAGTTTGCTGTGTCTTTTTATTCTACCTAGTTACTTTTAGAGGTTTTCTGAAATGACTGAACACATTTTAAGGACTTGTCTAGTAAAAACATGTTTCAACAATCATTTGATTCTTTCTAATCTTTAAATAATTAATTATATTTGTTTTTTATTTGCGTGTGTGTTGTGTTTGTTTGCTCCTGTACTATTGCACTCATGTGGAGGTCAGAGGACAACTTGCAGGACTTGTATCTTTTTTTCCACCATCTGGGTACTGGGGACTGAAGTACTGTCATCAGACTTTGTGGCAAGTGCCTTTACCAGTCACTGGCCCTCTTACTCATCTTTTAAACAAGTATACTTCACTTTTCAGGGAAGTGAGTGAAGAACACAAAATATATTACCCTCTGATGGCAATTTATTTTTTTAAATGTAATTTATTTATTTTTATATCAGTCACAGGTTAGGTACTTTGCATCCCAGGTGTAGCCCCCTCTCTGATTCCCTCCCACTCTCCCCATCCCTCCCTCATCTCCTCCCCGCCCCCTCCAAGTCCACCGACGGGGGAGGACCTCCTCCCCTTCCATCCGACCCCAGCAATTTATTTTATAACAAACTTTTTGACATTTAACAACTAAAATAAAAATCTTCTTTTACTAGTTTTATAAATCAACTGTCTTTTCTGTGGATAAAGTAATGATGAGTATTTTTCATGTGTAATTTTCCACAATAGCGTAGCAGCCTCTTTACATGTTCTCTTAACTCTTGGAGTTAGGGTTTTTATGAGCCCCCAGAAGCATGGGTGTGTGCATTGCAGGCATGCCCACATACACTGGGACACATTTTGTTAAGAATAGAAACGTTCTCCAGTCTCCTGTTACCAAAAGTTGACATGCATGTAATAGCAGTGTTTGGGGTATATTTCACACTCACTCTCCCTGTGCCCTTCGGAAATGTCCTTTTTAGTTCTGTATTTCAGCCAGGACGATACCAAGAACAGCTCCATATGTTTAGCTGACAGACTTTTAATTCTTTTAATTCAGTGCAGTTGCAATTTGGCTTTTTTTTTAATATCTAGGCCAGTTAGTTATTTGCAGAATGGCAGATTATTATTTTCATTTGTTGGGTTGTTGTAGGAAGTGTAAGCAAGAGTATGACATGGGTGCTCTGTCCTCAGTAAGTCGCATCAAGAGGTGAGTGATAGGTTGACCTCTTATTGGATGAGTTAAGAGTACTCTCTTGGTTCGGGTGGTGTTTTCTCCTTCCTGTTTTTATGTAAAAGTACCCTTTATTCTTTGTAATTAATAAGAACTATGTGGGCTGTGGCCTTAGGACATGACTGGTCTATGTCCCAGCCATCTTTCAGGCATTGTTTGAATGACAGTTTTCTTTTTTTCTTTTCTTTTTTTTTTTTTTTCTTCAAGAGATAAAAGTTTATTTTGGCACCAGATATGAGTGACCATGGCCCAGGAACACAGATTTAGCTTACCCCAGATTCATTCCATTATCCAACATGGAAGCAGTTTCATGAAGACCAAAGTAAGTCATAAATCAGGACACTTTCTGAATTCACTGATGAAGTGGTGCCAACCGGAAGAAGCCACCAGCACTAGAAGAGTTTTTCTCTAAGAAGAATTATACATGAAGATAGATGTGTGAATATATGTGAAAAGTCATCAAGTTACAGAAGAATGATTTGTATGTTCTGCTATATGCATTTAAATTTTTTAATGTAAAATAAATATATTCTTGAGAAAAGCATAAAGACAAATGGCATTGAAGTCAGTCAGAGCTGGTCATGTATTTAGACTGTCACAGTGCTTTCTTCAGAGGTTGGCTCAGTGAGCAGAGATAGCAGACATGAAGTGCTCTGGCAAAGTCTGAGGTTTCACGATGTCCTCAAGTCCTGTAGGCCAGGGCTTCATAAGCATTAACATATATACGTTCAAATGGAGATTTTTTTTTTAGTTATATCTTAGGTCAGGTACATTTCTCCTGATGCTTCCTGGTCCTTTCCTCTCGCATCTCTGAATGACAGTTTTCACCTGATCATTTTAAAGTTACTTACAAAGTGATTTCCAATCACATTTCTTCTGGAATTCTGAGAGGTTCCCGTTTTTTTCTAAGGAAACAAGCACTGTCATAGGTTCTTTATCCGTAACTGTCATGATTGTTTTTACATGCATTTATTGTGTATATGTGTGGGCATGTATCAGCTTTAGTATGTGTGTCAAGGTCAGAAGACACACACACATAACAAACAAAGTAGTTTTGTGGTTGGGAGTAACAACAACATGAGGAACTGTATTAAGGGGTTGCAGCGTTAGGAGGTGTGGCCTGGACAAGGCATGTTACTGGAGGTGGGCTTTGAGGTTTCTTTTTTCTTTTTGGTTTTTGAGACAGGGTTTCTTTGTGTGGCTGTGGCTGTCCTAGAACTCATTCTAGACCATGCTGGCCTGAACTCAAAGATTTGCCTGCCTCTGCCTCCCAAGTGCTGGAATTAAAGGTGTGCACCACCATCACCCAGAAACTTTTTCTTTTAAGTTTCCTTGGTCATGGAGTCTCATCAGAACAGAAGAGTAACTAAGACACTTGGCAGTGGAAGATGTCTGGGGTGCATGTGGCTATGGATGAGGATACTTTGCCATCAGTCATCAGAACAGTGAAACATGTCATGTGTCCTGGAGAACATGGGAAACATAAGAGGTATCAAGGTTGTGGAACAACTGGCTTAGTGAGTACAGGTGCTTGTCACCAAGTCTGAGGTACTGAGTGTGATCCCCAGGACTACAGACACACACTAAATAAACGGAAAGGAAAATAATGAACACTGAGCAAAGTACCTACCACCGAGCAAGCCCATGAACTATGTAGACAAGGATGACCCTGGACTCCTGATCCTCCCTCACCTCCCCAGTACTAGGATTATAGACACGGGCTACTACACCAAGCTCTCTGAGCTTATAGAGAGATTTTTTGTGTGTATTTTGTGAATGAATATGTGAATTTAATTTCAAATGTGCCCATGGAGATCAGAGAGGTCATCAGATCTCCTGTAGCTGGAGCTGCATTCTTCTGCAAGAACAGTCTGCCCTTGTAACCACTGAGCCGTATCTCCAGATCCACTTTTAAAAACAAACCATTAGCCAGGCATGGTAGCTCACACCTGTAATCCCAGCAGTCGAGAGGCAGAGGCAGGAGGATCTCTTGTGAGTTCAAGGCCAGCCTGGTCTGCAAATGAGTCCAGGACAGCCAAGGCTACACAGAGAAACCCTGTCTTGGAAAAAAAGAAAAGAAAAGAAAAACATCATTTCTTAGTTATTTTCACCAGAAAAGCAAGTATCAGGAAGACCAAGAAGAGTCCTATCCTTGCTGGCTGAGGTCACTGTGCCTGGTGCTTTCCTTCAGTGTCCTGGGCCTCCTCCCAAGCATCCTCTAAAGGTGGATCATCACTTTCCTTGGGTTACAAGTGAAAGCTAAGAGGACCTAAAGTTTGAGAGATTTGCAACCTTACAGGTTACAGGTCTGAAAATGTCGGGTGAGCAGGGTCTGAGCCCAGGTCTTCATGACTCCAAGTTCAGTGATAAGCATGCCTCTTTTTTTCAGAATAGACTTATTTTTATTGGGATTAGGATTGATTCTGGGTAAGAATTAAGGGGGACAAAACTGAAGACAAAACAAAATAAAGCTAGCTGCGATGTTTGCCTTGAGATATTAGCATATCTTCTTGTTCAAAGGGGGCAGACGAAGTGGTACCACTCCCAGAAACAGTTTCCAGCATGAATCCTTTGTTCATGTTTGGAGCTTCCTCTAACTGGGGTGTGCATCTCACAGTAAGGTTTAATTACTTGATAAATGGTTTCAGAGCCCTGGCTGCTCCTGAAGACTGGTCTTGGGAAAGTACTTCCAGGCTACTCCCCCTCTTTGTCACCCTCTGTGTTGCTTTTCCACAGTCTGGAGCATCAACTGTGCTTCCTGGTGCAGCTGTGTGAATATTTTCTCCAGAAAAACAGGTATCAAGAGAACCAAGAAGAATCCTGTCCCTGTTGAACTCAGGCCATGCCCTAGTGCTTTCCTTCACTGTCCTGGGAACCCTTCCAAGCATACGCCACTTCTCTCCACTATGCTTCCACGATTCTAGTTAGCAAAAAACCAAACACCCTACAGAGCTGCAAGCCCCGTCATGCCTGAGCATTTTGCACAGCTCCCCAGCCGTCCTTCATGCTTCCCTACACCCAGTGCTGAAATCTTGTGCAACTACCAGCTCTAAACCTAGTAACTCGGTCTTGTGACTTCATAGGTGTTCTTCCCTTCCCATCCCAGCTTTCTCACCCCCATGCTCTTGTTTGCAAGATACCGTCTTTCAACACTCTTACTTTCTCTTGTCAACCAGCTGATTAAAGAGGTTGTTTGTCCTTTCCAGCTTCTCAGTAGCAGCCCTTGCCTCCGGGGCATACCTGAATTGTGATTATTTTTCTGTTTCTTTCCAAATTGCTACAGAAATATAGATCATTCTGTTTCTTAAAGGCTATTCTGATAGCCTTTATATATAGCCTGAATATTTATTTGAAGAACAAGAGATTGTCTTTCTACAGTTAGAACTATATTTTTATGTCTCCTTTCCTATAGATAAAAGGAGGACATAATAACTTTTAAGAAAGAAATGATTCTAATATGGTCTCTCTTTACAAAGTACAGCATCTACTTCCAAGTGTGCATGTCAATCTTATCATTTAAAACTCAAGAATAGAGCCAGGTGTGGTGGTGCACACGTTTAATCCTAGCACTCAGGCAGAAGCAGGAGAATCCCTTCAGTTTGAGGTTATCCTGGAGTGCAGAGTGAGTTCCAGGGCAGCCAGGTCAACACAGAGAAACCCAAATGGATGTTTTTTTAAAAAAAATCCTGGTCATATACAATCAGTATCCACATAATAAATACCTAGGTTCTATAATTACTAATGTGAACCTTGTTTATTTCTGCTTATTGTTCCATCACATTTTTAGTGTACATCAAAAAATGTTGCCATCAGTGGAATACTTAACTTGTAAAAACTTTGTAAAATTTAGTGGCAGTTTGTCAGAGTGGAATATACTATATATGAGTTTTACATATGCATGATATATGCATTAAAATATGCACATCCAAAGCATATTGTTGACTGCATTTTGTATATACTTACGGGCCCTAAGCCCTTATTAGTCAAGATGTAGGGAATTGCTGTCACCCAGAAAGACCTATACTACATGTGGTTAATCCTTCTCTCTACAATAGTGGTTCTCAGCCTTTCTGACACTGCAACCCTTTAATACAGTTTCTCATGTGTGGTGACCCCAACCATAAAATTATTTTCATTGCTACTGCATAACTGTAATTTTGCTACTGTTAGGAATCATAATGTAAATATTTGATATGTCAAAGGGGTTACAACCTACAGGTTGAGAGCTACTGCTATAGACCATCTGTAAATGGAGTCCTGCTGCATGCAGTCTTGGTAGAGCTTCATGCTCATCACAGTGCTTGTGATGTCCACTCGGGCTTTAGCATTGCTCAGTGGTATGCCATTGTATGAACACACCACAATTTACCCATGCTCTTTTCGTGAAGACCTTGTTTCTATTTCAGATCTTCTGTGCACAACACTGCCTGATAGTCTGATATATGTTTGAGAATAGATCTGCTAATTATGTATTTAGTTGTTTAGATTTGCACATCTTTTTTCAGAAGCAGCTGAATCATTTTGTACTCCCAAAAGTGCATGGAGAATGTTGTGCTCTCTTTAGCAAAGTTTCTCTCGTTTCAGTGTATGTTACTTCTTCTTATAGTGTGAGTGTGCATCTTTTATGATGTCTAGAGATCTCATGCACTAATACATAGTGGCATGAGGGTTTTTTAGGCTGTTCTCAATTTTTTTATTATAGTAATTTTCTGGCACATAGCACATGTTGAAGAGCATTTTACAGTGAGCATTCATGTCTCAGCACAGATTCCACCAGTAATATTGGATCATGCTTCTTCAGTCTTATGTGCTCACCTACAAACTCACTCCAGCTGTCTACTTCTTTAAAAAAATGTGTTTCAGATTAAATTGTGGTATCTATACAGAAAACCCGTGGGCTTCAGCATGCTTATGAGCTTCCATTTAAACATCCTGATGGGCACATTCATAGTGCTTGCCTCTGTCTGCCTTTTCTATCACAACACTCAGTCTCATGTGTCTCTCATTTTGAATATGGTTTCATTTTCTCTTCTTGCTTTCATACTGAGTTTTTGCCTGGTTATTAAATATTCCCCTGTAGTCAATTCACTGCTTTACTCTTTTACTTCTAATAAGACATTCAATAATTATTTTGCAGTTTTGAAGCCATCTCATGGCTCTGTGTGTGCCGAGATTGAATCATACTGATTGTTGTTACGCTCCTTGCTGGTGTGTAATGGCAGGGAGGGTGGGGAAGGGAGGAGAGGCAAAAAAAAAAAAAAAGAAAGAGATGCTCAGGATGTTTCTTTAGAACAGAATCACAGATACAGAATCACTAGACCAAAGAGTCCAGATGTCTTTCTGGGCTTTTGACATAGCCCATAGTCAACTTTCTAGGGATGTGTCAGCTGTGCTTTTATTGGAAGCATTCAGAAGTGTTTCATGGTATTCTTATTTACTTGAAAAGGTCTGCCAATTTTTTTAAATTTGAGTTGTGTTTTACATAAATTGAAATGCACAAATCTTAAATGTCTATTTGAGGAGAGTTGGGGAGTTTAAGCTTTTTTAATTATTTTATTTTATGGTGTGTGGGTGTTTTGCCTGCATATATGCCTATATTGCTTGCATGCTGGGTGACTGTGGTGGCCAGAAGAAGGCATTGGGGGCCCTGAAGCTCAGGTTACAGACAGTTATAAGCTGCACAGTGGGTGCTGGAAATCAAACCCAGGCCCTCTAGAAGAGCAGCCAGCATTCTTAACTATTGAGTGATCTCTCCAGTTTTGTTTTTGTTGTATGTTTGCTTTGAGAATGGGTCTTCTATTACCTGGGCTGGCCTTGAAGCCTTGGGTTCTGGTGAGCATTGCCTAAGCCTGTTGAGTAGTGCAGACTACTGCATTAGGGGAATGCAGATATGTGTCATCAGGCCTGGCTCTGAAACAGGATAGATACAGAAATGATGCAAAGAATCCCGACTGTTAACTTGCTCTTTCCACATCTAGACTTGGCTTATTCTCTGAACCACATGCAGGTAGGTTCCTGATGTGGTGCTCTTAGTACTAGATACTTAGGTATGTGCTTACTAAAAATACAGATACTCTCCCATGAAGCCATGTATTAAAATGAGAGTGTGACATTGACTCACTGCTGTTAACTAATATCAGACACCTCTCAGGTCCCCAATTGATCCATGCCCCTTAGGGACCTGGAAGAAGAAATAATAACATCATTCTTGTTTTGTGCTCTAGTCTGGGTTCATGTTCCAGTGCCAGGTCTCTGCTTCTCCTTTAAAGTGGAACCTTTTTCTAGTCTTATTTCTTCTTTTCCATGACATCTTTGAAGGTATTGGCCAGTTATTTTGTATAATGGCTCCTAGTTGGAGTTTGATTCCTGGCACCCAAGAGGTGACAATTCTGTCAGGCTGTAGATTTGGTAGCCCACCATACTGGGAAGTTATGTTTCTCATGCATTGGATAAAGAAGTATGGTGTGGCATCTGTTTGGCCAATAGAGGTTACTTTTGGGTTTAACCATGGCAACCTTTCTATTTTCCATTTAAGCTTTCATAATAATGTGTATGGAGAAATATTTTGACACTCTGAATATCTTATTGCTGTTGATGCTTCTTGTTTGGAGCAAGAACTGGTCATTAACTACAAAGTGGTGTTTTTGTTCTGTGGTCTGTGTATAGATTAGGTGATACCCTGCTTTAGGTACAAGCCTCCCTCCACATCTTCTTTGAGCATGAAATCAGGCCGTCATCCTGGCACTAGGGCTTCACTGAGCCTTCCCTGTCTGTGTGTAACTCACTTCTCTGATGAGCAGAAACACATCCCATTATCAAATAACTTTTCTATATTTTATTACTTTCTTATTTTTAAGATTTATCAATTGTACAAAATGATGGATTTCATTACATTTCATACATATATTTTTATTATCTTCAATCTCCTATAATCATATCTTGTTCCTGTTGTTCCTGCTTTCTCTATCTCTAAGCCTTCCTTCTACTTTCATGTATTATCTCTTGTGTTTTCTTTAACTATTACTGTTGCATGTATACATATGAATGTATATTTATGTGTGTGTGCATATGCCTCATCTATATGTGTTTTTAGGATTTAACACTTGGTATGTATTGGATAACCAGTTAGGGGCTCATCCTTGGAGAAAATTGATTCTCCCTCTCTCAGTATTCATTAATTACCTGTAGTTCCTCATGGGGTTTGAGAGAAGGGTTGTGAGATTTATCCTATCTGCCTTGGCATGTCTATAAATTCATGCCCCCCCCCCAATAACTACTTTGAGGCTTAACTATATTTATAAACACCTAGGCCAATATAGCTAGGCATGTTCCCTGACTTGCTCATTACTAATACCCCATTTATTCTATTACTAATACCCCATTTAGTCTATTCGTAGTTCTTTCACGAGGTTGGCTACCCGTGTTCGGTTTTATAAGTTCATCTTCTTCAGAATCCCAGGCGAATCCCCACCTCTAGCTCTCCCTCTTCCTCTCCCTCTTTCTATCTCTCTCTCCCTCCTTGCCCTCCCCCTCCGGGACTCCTGCCTCCTTATTTCCTGCCTCAGCTAACAGGCCATTAGCTTTTTATTGACAGGTGGTGCTTCCATACAGATATAAGAGAGTCCTACACGCGTCAACGGGTATTCTCATTGTTTGGATCTTGCTTAAGGAGCTTGATTGTTGGGACTTCATGTGTACCCCTCTTGCCATGCACCCTGTGCTACAGCATAGCTCCTGTTCCTCTGGCTTTCACAGTTTTCCACCCACTCTTCCAAAATGTTTCCTCAGTCTTAGTAGGAGGAATAGGCTGTGTGTCAGATGCATTATTGGGGCTGGGCACCTCACAATCTGTTGTTCACCGCATTTTTACTGGCTGTGGATTTCTGTGATGGTCTCTACCCTCTGCAAAAAGAGTCCTCTTTGATAAAGGATGAGAGCTACATTTATCTGAGAGCATAAAGATAAATTTTTAGAATGCACTTAAAAATTACACTGGTTTAAGAAGGTAGTAGTAATAGGCTTTTCCTCTGGGTTCCATGGCCTCACTAGTCTTGCGTGGTTGGCTAGGTTTACAGTACTAGACATGACTTTCCTCCTGTTGAGTAGGCCTTAAGCCCAATTAGACAGCTGTTGGTGACCTTCAAGGTCTAAGTGTCATAACATCTTTAGGGATATTTCACAGTGTTGGTCATTGTCGTGTTTTGTAGGTGTCTCAGCTAGATCGAATTATTGATTAATTTTCTTCCTTAGAAGTTTGTATAGCATCTTCCAGGCCTCAGATCAGAGGCTTCCAGGTCAAATATAGGTCAATTCTTCCGAGACCTTTGTTCAAAATCTATGTTCTCATCGGCAATGGGGACCTTCCTTCAGATTCTGGGAGACAACCAAGGGCAATGAAAATAGTCTATATTGTTTTGAGGTGTCTTGGACTTGACCTCAAAAAGGAGGTTTCTCCCACCTGGAACTGGGGGAAGCATTATAACTCCTACTGATGCAGCTTCATTTAAATTGTATGTATGTATGTATGTATGAAAGGTATTTTAGGTAAGCATAAAATAATGATTCCCTACAGCTTTTTTTTAACATTCTTCTACCTCCTCTGATCCTCTCTCTGTGTATTGCCCCTCTCTTCCCCTCTCCAATTAAAGCCCCTCTTCCCTATTCCCAGTCTTCCCATGTCTTCCTTTGTAGCATCTGAGTCTTGCTATTTCCTCCTGAGAGCTCTTTCCTCCCTCTCTCTTAGTCTATTTTGACTTTTCTGGTTTCTGTGGTTGCTCTAGGTTTTGTACTCATATCCCATGTGCTGTATTTTCATTATCATTCATCATTTAGGTTGTTTCTGTTTCCTGGCTGTTGTGAGCAGAGGAGCAGTGAACATGGATGGGCCAGTATCTGAGGAATAAGCTGTCCAGTCATTTGGGCTGGTCATCTAGTAGATTTATTTTTTGCTTTCTATGGATTCTCCACACTGATTTCCAGAGTTGTAGGATCGGTTTGCAGTCCCACCAACAATGAATGAAGGTTCTTCTTTTCCCATATCTTTGTCAACATTTTTTCCAAAATAATATTTTTACTGATTATTGGGAAATTTTACATCATGCACCCTGATCATACTCACTTCCCAGCCTTTCTGTGTCACACCCTCACCCTTGTTGCCCCCTGCCCCCAAAGAAAGAAGAAAAAATAAAAAGTGGGGGGAGTCTTATTTGTGTTGTCCATATACTCAGTGGTGCACGGTCAGACTCCAGTAGGCAGCCACTACAGAAAACTGAATCCCAGTCCACCTGCCCCTCGCCAGAGCCATCAGCTGTGGAGAGCAGCACATCAGCAGCCTTGTCACAGTCCTTCAGTTCCCTTCATCTTAACATCCTGACTGGGGCAAGACCAAATCTCAGAGCTGTTTTAATTAGCATTTTCTTAAATTCTAAGGATGGTGACCACATTTCAAGATATTGATTTATTTACTTACTTTTGGTTTTTCAAGACAGGGTTTCTCTGTGTATCTCTGGCCATCCTGGAACTCAGTCTGTAGACCAGGATGGACTCACAGAGAGCTCCCTGCCTCTGCATCCCATTTTTGTTTCTTGTTTTGTGCAACCTCTGCTCAGAACCATAGTCCATTTTTTTGAGGGCATTGCCTGCTACGGCCAAAAGCAGCCTTCTAATTCCTTGCAACTGCAATTACAGATGGTTGTGAGCTGCCCACTGTGGGTGCTGGAAATCAAACTCATGTCCTCTGGTAAGAACAAGCAAGCAGTTAAATTGCTGAGCCATCTCTCTAACCTCAATGTCTTGGGTTGTTTTTTTATTGTTGTGATAAAACACTAACTAAAACCAATTTGGAGAGGAAAGGATTTATTTGGCTTACAGTGGAATCAGTGGAAGCCACGATTCAAATTTGATGTAGGAATTTAAGTAGGAACCAAGGCAGAGATCATAAAGACACTGCTTACTGGCATGTTCTCCATGGTGGGCTCAGTCAGCTTTTTTAGGCTCACCTGCCCAAGGCTGCATTGCCTACAATGGGTTGCCCACATTTATTAACCAAGAAAATGCCCCATAGAGATGTTCACAGGCCAATCTGATGAAGGCATTTCTTTGTTATGTTCAGTCATCACAGGTTACTCTAGATTGTATCAAGTTGACAAAAACTAACCAGTACAACCAGCTAATAGCTTTTATCCTGTTAAGTTTAGAATACACATTAAGTTGGTTCAGTATTGTTAGTCCATAGCATTATGAAAATAAGTGCACTTTATACAAAGTGTGTGTTTTGTAAATCATATTCCAGCAAAGCCGTTTAAAATATCTGTTACATAGACCAAGTGTTTGTTTATATCTTTTTATTTTTACCCAAAGGTGGCTGCGGCTGGCTCGCGTCCTCCTCAGTGTATTGGGTCTTGTTGCTGCTGCTGTTCACAGTTGGTGGCTTTTGTTAATGGACTGAGCATCTTTAGTCCCTGCCTTTAGACTGCGCAGTAATTCAAGCTACAGCAACAGTCGCCTTGGAGGCACAGCACTCAGACTGACAGGCACCAAAAAAACAAGTTTAGAGTGTAATTCATTAAGCTACAGTTATAACTCACCAAAACTTAAGTTTGCTATTGGACACAACGTAAAGGACCCTTAACAGAGCCCATCCTTTTCAGTCTTCCTCTGTGTGTTGGGTTCTTCACATTTATCTATTTTGATTCTCACACCCTTCCTGACAGATGCCAGCTCCCATTCCAGCCAACAGTGTGGGAGCAGACGAGTCCCCACAGGCCGTGCAGCCGAGTGTGTGGAACATCTGCACCATTTGATACTTTCCTGACTTGGATTAAATTTCTCTAATTGTATGAGTAAACTAATGGGTTAGGTTAAACATCGTTTCCAGTTTTTAGGGATTATTTTATAGTACTTTTAGGTGTGGGAGGTAAATGATCTTTTTCTTTTCTCTGCAAGGTGTTTGGAACTTTCAGTTTTTGAAGAATATTATGAATATTCTTTTTTAGCATGCTTTGGGACTTTGTTTTAATGTGGCCAAAATCTGTACGTCATCTATTGCATTTACATCTTGATCAAAGGTTAAAACCTTTTCTAATGTCCAGGACCTAGAAAAACCCTGATTCTCACTCACAGTACTCATATGATTTGAATTTTTTCTTTCATTTAGATCCATGGGCCTCTCAGGTGTTTTGTTTTAAGATTTATTTCTAATATTTTAATTGTGTGTGCACCCATGGATGCTTGAGAACATTATTGCAGTTGTCCATGAGGGCCAGAGACAATGGATCCTCTTGGAGCTGTGAGCCACCTAATAGTGGTGCTGGGAATCAGGTGCTCTCAAGAGCAGTTGGCAGTCGGTTGGTCTGACTGTCAAGCCCCCTCCAAATCCAGAGCTGGTATTGGCCCCTCTCCATTACATGAAATTTATTTTTGTATGTTTCCCTGCCTCTCTTAGGATAGTGTGGTTTTTGTTGTTGTTGTTTTTCATATAAACTGTCAGATGGTCAATCTATATTGGAAAACTGCTGGGTTTTTTATTGGGCTCACACCAAATCTGTAGGTTAACTTAGAGATCTTTACAGTCCTCTGTTGTCGTGTCTGTGTTTTAGGACTCTCTCTATTCAGTCCAACTTCTGTGCAGTCTAGAGCTTCACACATTTCTTTGTTAGGAGGAGCTCCCCTGCTCTGTTTTTTGTTTCGTTTTGTTTTTTCTGTTGTTCCTACATAGAATGTTTCTGTTGTTGTTGGTTTTCATTGGCTCTTTTGAGACACAGTCCCACTGTATAGTCTAGGCTGTCCTGAAGCTCATGAGAATCCCAAGCTGTGGTGTTCTCTGGCTACTTCTGTATGCTCACAGAGACCCTTTCTTCTCTCAACTTGATTCTGCCCCACTGGGTATGTGTAGGTTTCTTAAGTCTCTTAAGTTTGTTTTCCGTCTAGTTAGGGGAATTTCCAGGGATTATTTTTGCAAATGTGTTTTTCTGATCCATTATCTCTCTGCCATTCTTTCATGGCTCTGGTTACATGGAAGATAAGCTTTTACATTTGTTTGTTTGTATGTATAAATGTGTAGGTCTGTCAAGACAGCTCTTGAGAGTCAGCTCCCTCCTTCCACTCTGGTCCAGGTGTGGAACTTGGGTTGTCAAGTTTGGTCAGCAAGCACCTTTATTATTCACATGTAAAGTTTTTTACTTTAATCTGTGTGTTCTACTCTTATGATCTGCAGCATACTGACCTGTCATGCCCTCCTGCCTACCACAGTGACATAGGGCTGTTAGTCCTGCTCCCTGAGAAAACCTACCTCAGTTACCATTGAGGCCCCTCTTAACAGACGAGGAAGGGCGCCTGGCTTGCGTTTGCTCAGTTTTCTAAACAGAAACTATTTCAGGGTTATCATATTGCATAAAAGGCCTTTCTTTTGGCTCCTACAAATACCATTGTTGGAAAAAAAGATTTAGTCAGGCATGGTGGTACATGCCTTTAATCTCAGCACTCCAGAGGCAGAGTCAGAAGGAAGGAAAGAAAGAAGAAAGGAAGGCAGGCAGACAAATTTATTAAAATGCAATTGACAAACAATAAATTGCTTGTATTTAAATTTTCAGGTTGAGGTTGACTATGTCTACACACCTGTGACACCATCCACACAATCAAGATAATATAACCAACACTATCATCAGCCTTAGAATTCTCTTCATAATCCTGTGCAATTCATTCATTCTTCTGTCCATGGCAGGCTCCAGGCAACCACTGGTCTGATCTTTGTCCCTGTTAATTAATTTACATTTTCTGTAATCTTACAGAAACTGAAATATACTGTGTGTATGTGTATATGTATATATGTATACATATATACACACATATGTGAATATATGTGTACTGAGTTTGTCTATTTTCTTTCATTGAGTTTTGTCTGTATTTCTCGATATTATTCATTTTTACTGCTGAGTGATATTCTCTTGTATGGATATTTCAAAATTTATTTGTATACTTATGGACAGATGACTGTTTGCATTTTTGATTCTTATAAATAAAAACATCAATAAAGATCTATTAGATAACTTTTATTCAAAAGCTAAGTGTAGGGGGTAGAGAGATGGCTCAGTCATTAAAAGCACATTGTACTGCTCTCGCAGAGGATTCTAGCTAAGTTCCCAGTACCCATGTCAAGCAGCTCACAGCCTATAACTGCCAGCTCCAGTGGGTTTGATGACTCCTGCTGGTTGCCACAGGCCCTGCTCTCTAGTGGACGTAAGCAGATGCACACGTATACACATAATTAAAAATAAAAGTAAATCTTGCTTTAATGTGCTAGTTGTATACATTTGTATAACCATACCTTATGCAAAAGAAGTGACTAAACATTTATACAAAGATTACAATTAAATGTTTATCCATAGGGGCTTAGCAAAACAAGAATTCAAGAAAGGCGCAAAGGAGCCTAGGTCAGAGGCGATGAATTATTAGTCAGATTTTGTAAGGATGGGAGGGGGCTGTAGTCCTAACAAAGGATGTGGATTTTTCCTGCAAGATTTCTTGTGGGAGAGGGGCTAGGAATATCAAGGAGAAGTAGAGCACCTGTCTAAAGACGGGGGGGGGGGGGCTCAGTTTCTTGCTGGGAAGATGAGAGTGCTAGGATAGTGTCATCTTGAAAACACTGAAGTGCTGAAAACCAAGTAGCATGGGTAAGAGAGGGTGCGCTTGTGAGGACTAGCTTGGCTCTTTCTGGGTTTGGAATGGCATCTTGGCACCTCCGGCTCTTGAGCCCATCTTTCATCTCTATCTTTGTGATGACCCCTGAGATGCTACATGGAGGCAGTATGTCCCTCACTAGGAGGTACCCGAAGTAGGTGATTTCATTCTTACTGGTGTAGTGTTGTTGAATATGTATAACCACAAACGACAGATAACCTTGTGCCTAGTAGCACTTATGTGGATGCAAAACAGAAGCTCCTTGCATGCTGACTCTAAAACCCAAAGCATGAATGAGGACCTAACTCCCCTGCCTTGAAGCCTTCTGCCAGGCCAGCTCAGATCAAAGTGTTTGCTTTATATAGATGTGACTGTCTTACATTTTCTTTACTACCTGGCACTGTTTGGTTACAAAATAGCAGTCCTGGTCACTACAGAGATTTTTTTTTCCACCTAAGTTTAAGAAATGAAAACAATTTAAATTTTTATAAAGGGCTGGAGCTCAGTGGTTAAGAGCACTGACTGCTCCTACAGAGGACCCACCCAGCCACTCTGTGCCAGGGTATTTAATGCCCTCTTCTGGCCTCTGAGGGCACTGCATACATGTGGTATACAGTCATATACATACAGGCAAAAAAAAAACCAACTCATACCTATGAAATAATAAAATAATTTTAAAATTAATATTTTACTAACTCATTAATTAAATCTATTAACTTCTTGAAGCTAGATAGATGACACAGCAATTAAGAACCTCTACTGCTCTTCCAGTAACCCCCATGTTAGGAGGCTCAGAATTCCCTCTAACTCCAGCTCCTGGGAATCAAACACCTGCTTTTAGCCTGTGAACACCTGTATGCATTGAGCAGACACATACATATAAATTTTTAAAAAGTAACAAATGACAACAAAAATCCCTATTATCTATACCAGGGCTGCATGTAGCCTTAGGGGATGGGGTTGGAAAGCAGAAGGTGTATGTGTAGCTGGTATATAAATCTGCATGCAGGGGGAGGCCTGCCAGAGAAACTGCAGACACAGCCATGTAGGATGACAGAAAGAAATCCTGATGGCCTTAGGAATAAGGCACACAGGGGCTGTGAAGAGGAGTTGCTACTGTTGCTGTTGTCTAGTGACACACAAAGATGTCCATTTGTCCAGGATCTCTTTGCTCTAAAGTACTGCCCCTTCCCCAGAACCATCTAGCCTCTGAACTTTATCAGTCTACTAATGATGCCGTTACCCCTTAAAACAAATCATTTTTTTTAAATATTCACCTTTGTAAGTCATACCGCATTAATAACACAGAAAACAGTGAACTAGTGTTTGCTTTTGGTGAAAGGCATGTCGGAGGAGTCAGAGACCAGATTGAAGACCTGAAGTCACTAGAACTGACTAAAAATTGTGTCGTTTTATATCTAAACTTTTTTTAAAGTAACAGAACCATACATACATCATACCTGGGCTTGTCTGGTTTCTTTCATTGAGTATATTTATTTTGAGTTTTATTTATGTTGCTGGATGTAATTTTAATTGCTGAGTAATATTCCCTTATATAACTATTTATTAGTGTTAATACATATTTATTAATTAATAGTGTTGTCATATATTAGTACATGTGACATCTTAGGAGCTAAGGATCAAAAGATGCTAAAGTTTCTTGTGATCTCAAAGTCATTGTTATGGATGGTGAAAATTTGATCTTTTTTCATTGAAGGCTTTGTGCATACAGTTTATTCTCATGCTGCTGGGTTTCTCAAGATACGAGGTATTGGCTTCCCTCTAATAGAAAAAAAAATTCTGTGGAAGGAGGGGGCTGGAGAAATAGCTCAGTGGTTAAAGGTATTACTGCTCTTGCAGAGGACCCAGGTTTGGTTCCCAGCTCCCGTAGTCTTCTGACCTTTGTGGATACCTGCACACACACACACTTAAAAATAAAGTTGATTTTTTAAAAAAAGACTTTGCTGCAGAGTGAAAATAAGTCAATGAGATCTGAGTGTAAAATACTACACAAGAACATCCAAGATGCAGGTTTGTTTTCATGCTACATAAGCTTGTGATGTCATATCTTCACAAAACAAGACTAGGAGGAAACTGTGATGGGCACTGGAGTGAGGAAGGCAGCTCCATTGGTCTCTTGTTATCCCAGCGGCCACTCTGGCATCACTGACTGGTATAATAACACACCATCCAATCTCTGCTGGAATTTGGTCCGCTTCTATTTCCTGTCATTCTGTACATCTCTGCTGAGGTTTCAATGTTCTGTTCGTTAACTTCCCCTGTTGTAGCTGTTGCTGTCTTCTGAGAACTGAGAGGACTGGCTGGAAGAGAATGCATGGAGAGCGCTTCGTTATGAATCTTTCAGCCAATCGTCTGTGTGTGTAACTGTGAAGCTTAGAAACTGGGAAAGGGTTCAGATGGCCTCTTTAAGCTAATAAGAGTGTTCTGACATCTCTTGATTACCCATACCATGACTTTAAGCAGTGTAACCTGACATGACACATTCACATGGAGTCAATTTTGCCATGGAGCAAAGCCTCTGTAGTGAGAGTGGTGAAGCTAAGAATGAATTATGGGAGAATCCTTGGCCGTGCTCTGTTCTTCACCCTGCTCCACCAGTCTGAACGGAGGGTTTTTGTTGTTTCTGTTTTTGTTTTTAAAATAGGTCTCACTCTATAGCCCAGGCTGGACTGAAGCTCACTGCCATCCTCCTGTTTCAGTTTTCTAAGTGCTGGGATTACAGGAATGTACCATCATTCTTGACAGAAATGTATTGTTTAAATAAGGATGAAGACCTTTTAAGATCGTATTTCAATGATAGCACTATTTAATTTTAATTTCCTTTTTAAAAAATTTCACACCATTGAAAGTTACCCTGTGTATTTAGTAATGGATTCATATTTCAGAGTAGTGTTTATAGTGTTAAAAAGGAAAGAAATAAGAGCCCACAGTAAAACTTACAGAAGTATGATCCCCTTCACAGACAACTTGAAGTGCATCTTGCACTGAATGTTTCTTCTGTGAATGTGTCCAGCCAGTGTGCAGGATCTGCCCAGTTTTCCCCTCCAGAGAGCAGCAGCTGAGTGAGGATCTGTAGCAAATCAGCACGCTGACAAGGACTGCATTCTCTCCACTTCCAGTCAGAATGCCTGTAGAGCATCCTCAGTCCCAGCAGCCTCTTTGTTTTGTTACTTTTGAAGGATTTGCTTCAGTAGAACAAGGCCTGTTAAGAATATTCCCTGTTCTTTCTGGGTATGGTCGTCCCAGCAGTAATCTTTTCATCAGGAGTTTTGTGACCCTCCATTGGCTCTGCCAGGTTTTTATGTGAGTCCCTTGAGCCATGTTTGTTTATGTTTGATCCCTGAAGCCTTTCTTGAAGCATTGCTACTCTAAGCCAGTTTTTCTCACGCTTATTAAATGTCTTTGCTTGGTGCTGGGGAAATTGGCTTGATTTATGGCAGCCCCTGTCAGGGTTAAAGAGCTCTTTTTTGAGTGTACATACACCCAAACATTAGCACAGCAAATTTATCTTAAATAGTGATTTTAATCACATAGCCTATCATTTGAAGTTAAATGTTGCTCATGATAATAGAACCAGATGATAATAAAACTATACAAGTGCATGACAGAAAGAAGAGCGAACCTCTGCAAAAGTGGTTCCTGTGACGCTGTGGGTCTCTGCTAAAGAAATATAAGGCTCTCTCTCCTCTCTGTTCAACCCAAAGGCTGCCCTGGGACACTGAGTGTGGTGAGTCACAGTGAGATGTCCACTTACAGGGCAAACTACACAACAGACTGTGGGCAGCTGCAGGGATTCTGGAGGGCAGATCTCACCCTGGGAGAAAAGAGCGTCATGAGAGGAGAGATGAGAAAATGAACACAAACCTTAGGTGTGGGGCTGGAAACTGGAAGCATTGGGGTGAATCTGTGCTGTTCACTGTGGATAAGTAAATACAGATGTGTGATATATACATCTGAACACAGTGCATTTTATATTTCTTAATATACAGAGATGCAGATGTGTGTGTGTATGTTAAATGTAAACATGTAAAATCATACAGGACATCCTAGCTCTGTGCTCAGGAGGCCGGAAGAGTGACCACACCTCACATTCAGACCCTAGTTTCTAAGTGGGCAGGAGTTTGTACTCCTTGAAACTTCTTGTCAGGGGATAATGCCAAACCAGGAGTCCTGGCCTAATAGAGACAGTCAAATAAATGGTAGTCATAGGTACCATCCATTGAACAAAGCAGGAAGCCATGTAAATTGGCAATATCTTCCAGCTATTCATTTTCTTACAGTTGGATATACCTCTAATATAGATAGATGATTCACAATTTATGATTCTGCTTATGAGTTTCCAACTTACAGGGGTATAAAAGCAATACATGTCAAGTAGAAGCTGTGCTTTGAGCTTTGAGCTTTTCCTGAGCTGTTGATTATGCAGTCCAGGCTTCTTGTCCAAAGTTAGGCAGTGGCCAAAAGCCCGCCACTCCCAATCAGCCCCGAGATTGCCGGGGGCCAGTGGGCATGTGAGAGTGCCCTGCTGCTATGATGCCCTGCATGTTGGGGTATTACTTAATGCACTTTGAACTTAGCAGTGTTTGTATTTAAAATTAATCTATCAGGACTTAAACCGAGGGGCATCTGCAACTACAGGCAGAATGGTAGTCTTCCTGCTTAAGTGCATCACCCAGCTTTATCGCAAGGACACAGTCCCCAAACCCAAACTGCAGACCATTCTGTAAGTAGCCTGTAGTCTTTAAAATTCAATGAAAGAAGAGGCAAGAAAGACCAAAAAACTGTCCCAGATTGAAGGCACCTGAAGAGATTTGTCACCTCAGAGTCACATGGGATCCTGCTTTGAATCCTTTTTGCTATTTGGACGGTTTGGAACTTGGGTGAAGACTGTGGACTGATGGCAGTAGCCTTGCTCCCTCAGGACTGGTCCTTAGGCTGTGCTTCTGTAAAAAAAAAAAAAAGGTGCCCTGGTGTGTTGGATCCTGCACATCAATGTTCTTAAAGAGGTACTGTGTCAGAAATTCTCACAGAGAGTTTGGGAGAAATTCTTGAGTATTTGAAACTACTTCTAATGTTTTGAAAAATAGCAAAAACGGTTTTTAGATATATCCATTCCTAGAGAAATTATTTTCATTCTACAAAGTCAAGACTTTACTATAACCCTGTAGTAGACAGTGCTGTGTTGTTAGGATCTTGATACTTCCATGGAGAGACAATATGCCTGCAGAGGGTTCTTCAAAGGGCCTTTTACACAGTGTTAAAGTGAGGAGTATAGGGCTGGAGAGGTGGCTCAGAGGTTAAGAACACTGGCTATTCTTCCAAAGGTCCTGAGTTCAATTCCCAGCAACCACCTGGTGGCTCACAACCATCTATAATAAGATCTGGTGTCCTCTTCTCACGTGCAAACGGAATGCTGTATAAATAATAAATAAATCTTTTTTTAAAAAAAGTGATGAGTGTAACTTGAAATATATTCATGGTTTTGAACCTGTAGACTGAAAACACTTGCTCCCTAGGAAAAGTACATGCCCAGCTGTCGTTTTCACTGTTCTTTTTGCAAAGTACTGCAAGATATAAGCCCTAAAGCCAAGCTTACTATATGAGTATCGTGCCCTTCACTTATGAGATACACTGTCTCTAATGAAGTATTGAATTTTCCTGGGCCTCTGTTTTTCCATCTTTCAGTTGGGTTGATAATATTGAATTCACAAGTCTATCAACAGGATAACTGCTTCCTTGCTTGATTGATTGGTTGGTTGATCACTTAAAGTATTCTGCTTCATAAAAAGTTAAAGTACTTTTATAGATCAGTGCATTGCGGTCTCTCACCAAGAGCAGAGAGGTCATAAACCCATGACTTTTGCTAGTAAAGCTATCTCTAGCTAAAGCCTTGATCTAGTCTAGAAGAAAGGATCTGTTCTAAAAGAAAGCAGGCAGTACAGTGCTGTAAAAAGACCTTCAGCTTTGGAGAACTGCTACTTTGGTTCAATTCCAACCCTTTGTGACTCTGGTCTTGGATCTGTCAATGTCTCTGATTTCAAATCACCATGGAGGTCAACAGGACTATTGGGATAACATGGAATCATGTATGCAAAACATCTGATGACGTACCCAGCTAAACAGCAGTTACTTCTTGTTATTCCTGTGGAAGGACAGGAATGTTTTATCTGGAGAGTAAGTCCAGAGACAGGGGACAGTAGCAGAAGGTTTGCTTTAGGGCGTATAGACAGTGTGATAGATGCCTCCACAGATTCTGAGGCTTCCATTGCCCTGGGCAACGCCTGTTGCTTCAAAAGGAGTCTCAGTTGACAAAAAGCATGTCTTATGTTGTGTAATCCCATTGTCCAGAGATGTGGGAGTGGGGTAGATAGCAATCTTTGTAGGACAGTGTAGGTCGAGTGCACATTAGCCTTGGAACCAGAGACAAAGGACAGGATGCTTCATCCAGACCCATCTGTGTAAGTAGAGAAAACAATCCTTCTCCTGGGCTCAAGATGTAAACTATTGTTTACATCCACAAAGGGCCATGCTGTTTGTGTGACTAAGTATATAACTGCATTTTATTTTGAAGAGTAATGTACTTCCTTTAGAGGCATATTTATTCATCTTCCATCAGTGGTGCCTGGTCAGAGACAGTGTTGTCAGTCATTTTATCATGGTTTCTTCCAGCTGAGTGTCTTCCTTTGGTTGTGCACAAGTTAAAATTCATGCACCAAGACTCCTCATGGAGCACAGTTCATAGGTCACTGTCCTTCATTTGATAGATATATGAGAGCTCAATGCGAAGGCACATAGTTTGAATTCATAAAATAAGAGTATTGTGTCTGCTGGTATTTGGTGAATATGGAAATAAACTTGTTTCCACATTGCCTGGAACTTCTGTCCATAGAGATTCCCTATCAGAGTGCCCCTTGCATGTGTGAGCAGCAGCTTGTGCCTTACAGGAAAGGCGCTCCTGTTGTGAAATGAAACTCCAGCCCATCACTGATTGAATCTGTTAGGAAGCACAAACTATGTGCCATTAGGAGGACAGTTCTGAAAGAGAGAGAGAGAAATGAACCCTGATGTTAGCTCTCTCAGCCAACTAGTGGCACAAAGGCAAACTGCAGCTCTGTGGGCTCTCAGTGGCCAGGGACGCCACTGCATTTGCAGCACATTCCTTGCTACAAAGCCCTGGCTCTGCCTGGGATAGCAGCAAAAGGCTCCCACTAAGGACGGTGGTAGTAAGGGGACACTTTCCACCCAGATGTGCTGGTAGCATGTTCTTCAGTTTGGTGCCTCTGCGTCCTTTGGGTGCCCTCTGCTGTCATTTGTTTAGCTGGAGAACTTCCTGAGTAGTGCATGTGCTTATCTGGCCACGGTAATGTACTCCACAGCCCAAGGCTTTACTTATAGAGCACGAAAGAGACTGCAGACACAGTTCTTCCTCCTGTTGTCAGCAGAGCTTTCTCTTTAACAGCTAGAGGTTTTATTTTTAACTGCTTGACTCAGTGCTCGTCAGATGATTGGGACCATCTAAATGCAGATCGAATCCGCGAGCGCGGGGGAGGCCGGAATGGCAAAGGGAAGTGGGATGGCTGGGAAAGAGGGTGGGATCTTAAGCGTCGCGCCTCACAGGCTCTGCCTCCCTCCCGATGTGGAAGAGTTAAGGGCTCCAACCGGCTGGAGTGTGTCTGCAGGTCAGGCTGGAAACTCCGAGAGAATGGCTGCCTCGCTCGGTTAATTGCCCTGTGATTAGGGTGCTGAGCGAGGGGAGGAGGGCCAGAGTATTCTGTGCTCTCCGCTGTCCTGCGAAGTGAGCGTCTCCGCTGGATGCCGCCTGTCTCCAGAAGCCTCTCACCATGATCGATAGCTCCAAGAAGCAGCAGCAGGGCTTCCCAGAGATTTTAACTGCTGGGGATTCCGAACCTTTTAAAGAAAAGGAATACCTGGAGGGGAGCAGCCAGAGAAGCCTCAAGGAAGGTCAGTCTGTCCCCGGGCAGGAGCGCGAGCGTGCGTCCTGCTCCCGCCACCTGGCCGGCGCCGCTTCCTTCCGCTTTCCATCTAGCTGTGTGTCTCTCTGCTCACTGTTACCTTACTCTGTGCTGGCTGTACCGGAGAGACAGAGCTGACAGGGTGTGAGCTTGCTGCACTGGCTGCTCCTAATCAGGACGCGTAGGAAGCCAGTCCTGGTTTCAGTCAAACTCGCCCAGGTTTGTTTATGTGTCTCTCCGGTGTGGGGTCTCCCCTATACCCTGTGGGTTTGGGAGAGACCATTTCCTTAATTTCCATTAATCAGAATGTTGCTTCATTTGTGTTTTACAGTTACATAATTTTTCATGAAAATTAATTTTTCCCAATTAACATGTTGAATTATCGTTGTTTAGCAGCAGGAAGATAGTTGGCTCATTCTTACTTGAGTCCTGAAATGTTGAATCAACTCTGTGTGCATTATAAGCATTTTTGTTTTTAAAAGCACGTTACATAGTTTGATTTAAAAAAAAAAAAGCACATAAGCTTGAGGATGCGTACTGTCAGTTGTAATGGTCAGTGTGCAGTGCTCTGATTTAAAAAATGGCCAGAGATCTGGGCTTGCTGCTCCTGCTTGCGCAGCATGCTTCTCTGTTGCAACTGAGAACAGGGGCTGTGGGTGAGGAAGCCCAGAGTCTGAAGAGAGTGAGATTTTCCTCCATTTGAGACCTGAGTCACTGATCCCAATGGCCACTCAGTCCTTCTGGAAGGCTTTCTCTTCTCCATGCCCTCAGCGTCCATCTGCAGAACCCTCCAGTGCTGCCCCTCCTACAGAGAGCCAACCGGTAAGGAACCCCATTTCCTGTGAGTAGCACAGTGAGCTGCTTCCACCCTTTTCTGTCAGATATTAAGAGTATGGAAATGTGACAATGGAGTGCTGTAGATTACAAAAGATGATAAACAATTCTTGGACTTCCCAGAGTTGAACTGATTTTGGGGATGGGTAGAAAAAAACACCTAGGTCACAACAAATCACACACAGAGATATAAGTAACTGCTTCTGAGAACTGAACAATGGGTGTGCTCTGCCTATGCACAGTGTTTGTTATAGTAAAGTGTTAGAAAAATCAGTACCAGGTGAGTTTTTAGGACACATGGAGACTCGTAGAGGAGGTTAGAAGGGCTTAGAGTTTTTAAATCATTCATTGATAAACAGTTTAGGAATTACCTTTGCATCATTTAAGTCAAGACATTTAAGTGCCGGTTCCTGCTAATGCCGTATATTTAAAAGAACTTTGTGTGCTTGTAAAATCGGGCAAGTTAAATTAAATAGGAAAAAAAATTTAAAAATACATATCAGAGCAGCGAATGTGATTTAAAGGACTTAGGAAGTAAGGATCAAAAATATGAAGAAAAAGAGTAGAAGTGTGGAGTATATGCCCACCACATAAAAGTCCCAGGTTTGAGTCCCAACACCATACATACGTATATACTTGCATACATGTATACATGGTAGAAGGGTCATGAGCTGATTGCTTACATAATTAGAATCTCCCTGACAGTCCTGAGGGTTATGCAATGCAGTAAACAGTGAAGAATCAAAAGAGCAAGATGGGCTGTGGAGCGACAGGTCTTCAGGTCCAAGCCCAGGTGCAATATCACTTTTCTGAGCCTGGATGTGTTCACTGCTCTGCACTTTTATTTCCTCATCTGCACAGTGAAGAGGAACAGTATCCACCCCCTTACCTACTTGTAAGCCTTTGTTACTGTTTGCTTCTATGCAGAAATTAAAGTTTAAGAGCCAAAATATGTTTTTTTCTCATAAAGAAGTGGCCTGTATATTCATGAATGCAAATTCATACAAAAGTAGGGGAGAAAGCCTCAAGTTTCAAGACACTCTGCAGAAAAGATTGATAATGAAATTCACATCTCACCAGATTTTCATGCAACTGGGTTTGACATTTTTATTTAACATATTTAATGTATTATGTATGTCCCTATTACTCATTTCTAGTAATAGGGAATGAGAATAAAGTGATACAGTATAGCCAGATATTAAATCAAGAATTATCCACCAGGTGTGGTGGCTCATGCCTGTAATCCCAGCACTTGGGAGGCAGAGGCAGGCAGATCTCTGTTCAAGGCCAGCCTGGTCCACAAAGCAAGTCTAAGATAGCCAGGTCTACACAGAGAAACCCTTTCTCAAAAACCATAAAAACAAAACAAAAAAGTTGTCTAGTGCCTCAGATCTGGATTTAATCAGAACAGAAAAAAATTTTTAGGAAACCCTTTTGAGTCATATGAAAATAGGTTCTTCCTATGAAGAACTGAACCCTGAAATTCAGTGTGCCCCAATTTCAACTGTAGATACGTATGGTGAGTGACATGTATTGGCCAACTCTGACCTCGGGCCAGCCCCTCCTGAGCAGTCTCCTCTTTCTATCAGTTGCGTTGCTTCATGAGAGAGACAGCCACTCAGATATCTTAGATTGACTAGTTATTGAGAATGCCTTCAAGACTAAGTAGATCCTGTGCTATTTTGGCAAAAGAGGTAAATGCATAAATAACTTATTAGTAATGCTTAAAAGTTTATCCTTGTGTGGTAAGAGGACTTATTAAAGGTATTTATAAGGTATTTATTAAAGGTATTTATCTCATGTCAATTCTGTTGGGTGTTTTTCTACTCATTAAGAAAGTTGAATTTGTTTCTTTGAAGACAACCCTGTAGCATTTTTAAACACCTGAATCATAAAATCTTAAGTTTCTAGGCAGTGACTAGTTCATCACACCAGTCTAGTCACATAGACCCCAGCCTGGTCACTCTGGTGTTGCTGACTTGTGTCTGCTTTAAGGGCTGGATTTTTCTCTACCTCAAGTGACAACTGTCTTGCTTGCTTATATTGACATCTTTTCCAATGCCAATAATTGTTGACAGTGCTGATTGGCTGAAATTAATATAGGGCTACTAGGGGGTGGGGCTCAGATTGTTTGTATGGAGAAAGCAAGACGGCCAATGCGTAAAGGTGCTTGTCGTTGAGCCTGACCACCTGGAACCTACATGGTAGACGTAGAAAACTGACTCCCACACGCTGTGTTCTAACCCTATATTCATGCCATCACACACACACAAAGAACACACATGTGCACACGCACATACACAACTTTGTGTAATTTTTGCAAGAAAATGTACCAATATGTAAAACAGCTAAAGCTTTCCCTCCTCATCTGGGGTCTTACATAATAAGTGTCCTACCAGGGAGTCACAACATCAGCCCAAGGAAAAAGTGTTCCATTTAGTAGTTGCTATATATTCCAGGGATTGGATTGAACAGCAGAAGACATCACCACACTCTGCTAATGCTCATCATTGTGCACACATTTTGGTGATTCCTAGTCACTGTGTGTGGTTGGAGAATTTGACTTCTTTCTGCTTTTGGTGAGAAGCAGCAATCATCGTGAATTCCCCAAAGAAAGTCAAAATAGAACATTCCTTATGGCAGCTCCGTTTGTGGGTGCAACATTGTGAACCTCACCTCCTGCCTCATCTACAGGGGCTCTGGAGATTTTCTAATTATGCTCAGCACATAGAAGCTTAAATTTAACTTAGAGGTCTATAGCAGGTTCTTATGAATTTTCAGGAGCAATCAATGAGTTGGGGTTCTTTAATCTAGATAAGCCTTTTGATAAGTTGTCATTGAAATGAATGAGTCATAGCACCAGTGCTACTAGCTATTTATAGCCATATTTATCAAAAGCAAAGTAAAAAAAAGTGAAAGTTAAGATGAACTCTCTGCTGTTGAAAATAAAGTATGAGATAAAGAAGGCTAGATTGTGTACTGTAGCTGGAAGCGTCCTCAGCTCCTCTGCATCTCACACTCTAGGCCCAGCCAGGAGTTGGGGTCCTCTGACAGCGACTGCGCATCTCAGGCCTTTCACTGGACTAAACTTTGGTATTGGGGTGAGGAGCAGTTTCAGATCTGAGGGAACAGCTAGGTAAAGTGTGAGTTTGCCTGGGGAACAGGAGACACCATGCTAGAACATGTCTGTCATAGATCCATTTAAGGAAAGAAAGAACATTTGTCTGAGATAGTCTGGAGAATCCAACCCAGAGATAGACAATAAGCAGAGAATAAGCAAAATAAGAAACTTTGACAAAGCACAGCTTTTCTGTGGCAGAAATGAACAAATGTGAAATTATGCCTGTGTTCATCTATCACCCACTGCAGTGGGTGATACTTACAGTCCCCGCTGTTCCAAAGCTGAAGCAGAAGGATCATATGAGCCCAGGGTTTTAAGACCCACCTGGACCGCATGATAACACTACTTTCTCAAAAAGAATTTTTTTTTTAATTAAGTAGAAATTTAGCACAGTTCCATAGTCACAGTAAACTTTGCCTGGACAACATGTCTTGGGTCTTCTGTTCTTCAGCTTTCCAGGCTAAAATCTCTTAACATGTAGCTCCTGTACCCTTTCCTAAAGAAGTCATTCACACCAGGCATGGTGCCCATACCAGAATCCTGGCACTCAGGCAGCCCAAGCAGGAGGATCCACAAGCCTGGTCTTAGTGAAGCTCTGCCTCAAAAGGAAAAAAAAAAAGTCACTCATTTTAATAGCTTGAAATACTTGGTTGTCTACTGCATACTTCCAATAACGTACTGTTGTCATTGGCATTTCACCAGCCACCACCATGTTAAACATCTGTTCTGCCATCACGATTAGGCCATCATAGTATACATGTGAATTACCACTAAATTAATGTTTAATAAAGAACATTTGAAAAAATATGGTTTCATATCCAAGTGACAACACATGAATGAAGAAAATCTTTTTTCCAGACATACCTCATTCTTTTTAAATGGGTATATGCTACTTTTAAGATGAAATTATAAGTTTAATTTTTATTGAAAATCATGTTGTTTAGCAGAAAGGGGAGTGCCTTTCACATAGGACTCTGGTAGCTCTTATAAACCTCCGTAAGCCAATGCATTCTAAAAGCATCTATAGCCTAAAAATTGGGAAACTAAGATGATAACATAAACATCCAAATACCTGTAAGCTCGTACACACACAAACACACACAAAATGACACCAGAAGAAAATTACATGTGCTTTAGTCCAAATGAGCCAGTAGTTCAGCCTGGGAACCCAGCTTCTCTTCAGATGCATACAGTCCCCTCTCTCCAGATGTCCCCTGGGCACCTTATTTCTTATACCACCACATATACCTCCAGGATTTCCCATCTCAGTACACATCACTTCCATGCGGCAAGTGGCTCATGCCAAGGGTTGCCATGAGTGTGATCCTGGATTCCTTACCTAACCACCTCTAGTCTGTCCGTCCTTCTTCAGAAATACGTTCTCTCCCCAGAGCACTGCAGCACTGTGGCCCAGCCTTTCAAGGAATATACTAAGGTGAAATCAGATGCTGAACTGACCTTCCTTCCCTCCCAACAGTCCCGCACCCCTGCCAGTAGCAAGAACCATCAGAGTGAAGTTCAGCCTTGCTGAGCTGTGTACACTGCTATATGGGGGAATAAAATCCAGTCCCCTAACACTGTTCTCTCAAAGGCCTGTAGTGGTCCCTGGTCTATGCCACCACAGCACAGCTTCCCTTCCCTTGCCCCCAGTTTGATTCCAGATGCCAGGCACTGCTATAAGGACCTGCCTATGCCCCATCCTCCTCACACTTCCTTGGATTGTCCTGTGTGTCAACATTGTTCCTATAAAAACTACCCCTTCTGGAATTCAAGGTCTCAGAGGGAAGGAGCTGCCTTTGTTCTCTGTATTTCAGACCCCAGGGCCTGAGCTTTTCCCTCATTATTCAGAGCAAGTCTCATCTCCTGAGGTGACTCAGCAGGGCTGTGTGCATGGACTTCCTGGGTTGCCCTGGCTTAATTTCTGGCTTTAATTCTGCTTCTGTTTGTCACTAGTTTACATATGATAATGGATAAGTACTTAATTTCTCTGAAAAAATAAATATTGGAGCCCACTTCATGGTGCTGCTGGGAAAAGAGGCAGGTGATGACAGGCAAGGCCAGCAGGGCCTGCCGCCCAAGAAGTCGGGAGTGGGAGCACCACGCTGGCAGCACAGCGCTGGGGGCCCTCCTGCTTCTTTTTCAGCTTGGAGTAAAACCAGACTAGTTTCCAAGCTGCTGAAGCAAGAGAACACAGAGACAGGCAGTTTCCCAGCTTGTACCATTTCGGAATGATGAACTTTCCTGTTAGTTTATATAAATTCATTTAATATCTAGAGATTTGTGGACATGGTAAGTTCTAGCATTTTTGTTCACTGGCTCAAATTGTACTTTTTCTTATTTATGTTAATGGAAAGAGTGCAGCTAGTCACTAGTCCATCTAGTAATCTATACAGCAATCAGCAGTCTTTCTCCTGTGCATGCCATGTGATCATGATAGCAGAAGCATAACAAACTGTTGTGTAAAGTACAGCGGGGTGACCCTTCAGGCCACATACTGCTCAATGTGTCACCTGGATCGTCATGAGCAGTCACAGTGCTGTTAGGATAGCACAAATCACAACAGTGTTCATTGTCTTTACACTTTGATATGCATTGCACACATATGAACATGGGTAGATACATGAGTCTACACATATGTAAGTATGCATTTACATGTTTACATAATATGAGACAGAGGGCCCTCTTCCAGCTCTGTGGTTATCTTTCTTAAAGGATGGTATTCCTACTAAGTGAAGACCCCACCACATATTTTCATGAGAAAAGCCCAGGTAGGGATCCTGGATCAGTTCCTGGAGCCACTTGCACTGGCTCTTCTGGGAAAGGGAACAGAAACAATATTCCTGCTTTCCTGATTCATTTCTATTTGGTTGTTGTTCAGAGTACCCACCTTAGATGCTAAAAATTACAGAACTGCACAGTTTGGCATTGCAGAAGGATTAAAAGGTGAATAAAGGTTTAACTAGAGACCTCCACTGTGCTTCTAATATAACACAGGAATTTGAATTTTCATTACCCTCAAAGCAAGAAAAATAAGCGTTCTGTTCCCTTGGAACCATATAGATAAGAAATCTTCACATAAAGAGCCTCATGAATCTTCAAGTTAAAGTTAAAGTTAAAAATGGGGGAGTAATCAAACAGAATATTGTTCTAGCATTCTGATCTCTCTTGCATCAGGCAAGTGCATGGATGTGTGTACTCCTTCGTGCCTGTTAGAGCCTCTGTGGACCTTATTCCACTGCTTTTCACCAAGTGAGACAATGTGTGCGTCTTCCTGGAATTCTGCCATAGCTAGTATGACCTCTGCCCTTCCACCCCTAGCTGAATATCAATCACATTGCCTATCATACCAGAACAAGCAGACATTCCTTCCAACTTCTGCAAAAAGTGATGAGGAATCTGTGTGAAGGTATGCTCAGTTTAAAGAAACATGTCCCATTTTTAGCAGTCTGTTTCCATGGCAACAGAACCAACAGCCAAACCGAGAGTTCTCGAAGCTCCTGTAAATTTCCAGGACTGAGTAGTGAAAACATTGTCTTCCTGCCCTGGTACTGGAAAGGGGTGTGGGGAAGCAGCGTTTCAGCCTGGCTGCAGTTGGGCTCTTTAAGCGCTGTTAGAAGGTGGCTGCTGGGCAGGCAGCGGGGCTTCCCATGCTCAGCAGCAGGGGCCTTGTGAGGATGCAACAGAGAGCACTCACTGCAGGGCTGCACGGGAGGCCTCATGTTGGGCGCCACACACAGGCAGCTTTCTTTGGAAGCTAATCCACACAGCATTTTAGTCACTCTGCTGCTGCTGTTCCTATTTTAATCAGAAAAGAGCCAAAACATTCTGGTGCTGATGCCGTTTGTTTCTGGTCATGGCTGAGCCCTGTGTCTGTGGGCATCCTGTGCACTTGCCGTTGTTGCAGACAGCGAGTTGAGATGGAAGTGCATTCAGTCAGCACAGGCAGCACAGGGTCCGGGGGATGCCGTCACTGTATTGTATTTTGGGTTTTGTTTTATTTTGTTTTCATCCTTTGCCCTAACATTTTTAAAATTACTTAAAGAACCTTATTTTGTTATGAGTAAATTAGACCCCGAAAATACGTGTGACATCTGCAGGCTCCTTTAGGATCTGAGGATCTGTATGTTCACAGTGGATTTCACATTCAGCGTGAGTAGGAATAAGAGCAACCGGACCCCCCATGCTTCTGTGGGCTTCGCGCCCTTGCTCGCGACCTGTCCTTTTTATTCTCTTTATCCTTCACAACAACGTGGTCATATTTTGTTTCTAGTCCTACCACCAGTATCAATTCAAAAATAAGTACAAGGGCTGACAGGATGGCTCCCTGAGTAAAGGACCCTCGTAGTAGGAGGGAGTTGATTTCCGCTAGTGTTACGATCTGTAATAAAGAGGCAGCACTGGAGAGGGAGCACCATAGCGAGCCCGTGCCGAGGTGTACACTCCTGAGGAATTCTCTGGTATAAAGGAGGATTATTGAGGGGAAGGGAGAGGGCCCGGGAAAGAGGGGGGAAAGACAGAGAGACTGGAACAGATAGAGAGGGAGGTCCAGAGAGGGCTGAGGGCGAGTATATCGTTATATCCTTGCACACACCTGGCGCACCTGGCTGCAGTGCCTGCAGGTGATGACGTAAGGATTTGCTAGGACCCTGAAGGCAAGCCAGCTGAATCGCCTGTACACTAAGTTGGTCCTCTGACCTCCACACTCACACTTATGCCCCCGCACATACACACAGTCAATTAATAAAAGAAAAAAAAAAGATTAATTTGGGGGGAAAAAATCACAGGCTCCCAGATTCACACAATAAGGTGAAGCAGTTTGCCCCAGGATAAGCACCGACCCATAGAAATGTGGCATAGTATTCTTAGGAAACTGAGGCTCGTTGTGTATTCTGACTAATCCATGTGGAGTGAGGAAAAATGCTAGAAACACAAAAGGTGTAATTCTGGAGAAATAAACAGAAGTCAGTATGGCAGGAAAAATAAATAAAAAATTTTAGTTACAAATCAGGGATTACAAATTAGTGGTTCATGAAATTGTGTTGGTGGGGAAGGGACAAACCAGCAGGGGGTAGGAAGCTGGAGATGTGAATCCTGGGAAGTTACTTTTTTGGTGTATCCTATGTAGTTCTTTATTAAAAATGAATAAAAACCTTTTAAGGTGAAATTCACCTAGTGTTAAATTAACCATTTTAAAGGAAGCAATTCAGTAGCGTTCTGCACATTCACCATGTTATACAATGATTACCACAACGTAGGCTCAGAGAAACTTCATCACCTCGTCATCTCATCACCGAGGGCATCACCACGCCATCGGCAGTTGCCCCCACATCTCCTCTCCATGCCTCCTAGCAGCCAGTAGTCTGCACACGCTCGCTGGATTCACCTGTTCTGGATGTTTCTTACAACTGGATGATATGGCACACTCCATGTCTGACTTCTTTCACATAAATGTTTTCCACGTGTAGAGGTTTTTGAGAGCTGTTTTTGTGTCTGTGTATTGGGAGAGAGGGGAAGGGAAGGAGGGAGGGAAAGAACATGAGAGAGAAAGAGAGCAGGTTCTGAGAGCCCAGAGGAGAGTGTCAGCTCCTCAGGGGCCAGTTACAGGTGACTGAACTGCACCACACAGCGTGGATGTTAGGAACTAACCTGGGGCTTCTGTGAGAACAGCGAGTACTCTCAACTGCTGAGCTCTCCTTCCAGCCCCTACCCTGCATTTGGTCTGTGTCAATGCATATTGTTTTCTGTGGCTGAAGAGTACTTCATTTTCAGGACTTCCAGATGCCTGTGAATAACGCTTAAGCTGTTATGGGTATAGTTGCTGTGAACATGTGTGCACACATTTGTGTTTGCAAATCTGAGCTCTTTGCATTTTGCTTAATAGAATTGCAAGGGTGCGCTGTTCTTAACAAAGATGCCATATACAGAGTTTTTGAAAGACTAAATGTTCATATTTTGTGTCCTGTGTTATTTTTTGCTAATAGAAATGGCATAGTTCAGAGCCAGTGAATGACTTGCTAACCACAGCTGCTGCCTTATTATCTGGAGTAATACATGGCCTTGTTTCCCTTTTAAGTTTTCCAATTGTGCTATGAGGAAGTACGTCATGCTTCCCTCACTGACCTCCCAGCTAACCTTCCCTTCATCCTCACTTTCAACACTGGACCTTTCTTCCTGCTTCTCTGAGAAAATACAAGCCAACGCTCCAGAACTCCCTGGCTGCCTCAAAACAAAACGATGAGCCTCCTGCAGACTGCCTTCCTGTAGTAAAGTATCCTCACAAAGGCTATCCTTGGTTGTCAGTCCCACCCACAGCATGTAGGACACATTCCTGCTCCTTCCTGCTTCACCTCCTCCAGCCTAACTTCCACATGAGAAGCAGCAGCACCTGACAGTCTCACCTCACCCTTCCTCTCTTCTTTCTTGAGGTGGACCCACAAGTGCACTTTTAATGTTGGGTTTCTTGACAGCTGAGCCCTGAACTCCTTTGCCTTCTGTTTAATGTCTCTGCCTCAGCAAAATCCTGTGGCTTCAGATACCACAGACACACAAAGCCAATTGCCACCTGACATTTCTGCTTCCATATCAAATATGAGCTTCCTAAGGTCCAGCCTGAGCAACTCACATCTAAAACTGGTCTACCAAATACTCAGGCCTAAAACCCAGGCCTGAAATCATCTCAGAACAACTCTTAAGGCATTAAGGAAAATTAGTCCTGTCAGAGTTCCTTCCCTGGACATTGGAATGATTCCCCAGGATTCCCTGAGCTTCTTCACCACATCACAGCGCAGCCTTGCTGTCCTAGGACACCTATTCTCTGCAGCCCTTGTGTCTTATCACTCAATGAATATTTATATTATTTGGCATGAAGTTACCAGTGTGGTCATATAGATTAAGGCAGTTTTTGTTTCTAAATTTATTAAAATACGCTGATACACACAGAACAGGTAGAAACAGTATATCATGCTTCCTGACAGTATGTATTGGTACCACTTTTGGGTGGCAAATGATTCTGTCAGGATGTTAAATCCATTATGAGAAATTTAATCTACAACTGTATCATCAAAGATGCTCCCAAACTGAATACAACTCTTAACTGTTTATAGTAACAAGAGGCCTTGCTATATAAGTACTAAGTTTTTAAGAAGAAAAGGAGCTAGGTTTCATTTTTTAAAAGCCAACTCACAACCTACATGACGAATACAACCCTGTCCTGTATGTGTTTCCTTTGTATAGTTTATATGTATTATTAATAGGATATTCAAAAGACATTTTCTGAAGCCATGATGTTCTCACAGTGGTGACAGATGATAGAAGTCTGGGTAGAATGGAATGGCTTCCACATTGCTTCTCACTACTTGCGCGTGTTCACTTTTATTTCGGCAAATAAATAGGAAACTTTTTATATAAAAAATGTGATTCTTACATCAATGCACCAACATCATAGGCAGGGGTCATTCTCTGGAGCCTGGGCTCAGAAGGAAACCTCTGAAGTAACTTCCTCCTCTCTGACTAAAAAATACATCTTCCCAGCAAAAAAATCTGGAAAGGTGCTTGGGGTTAACATTCCAGACTGTGCATCAGAGGGCCTGAATCTGGTTCCCAGCACCCAGAGTGCTCGGCTCACAGCGATCTAGCTCCAGAGAGCCAACCAACACTTCTGGCCTCCACAGGCACCTGTATACATGTATACCTACCCACATGGAGATTTGAAATAAAAAATAAATGTGGAAATCTGTGAGGAATTTTTTTCTAGTTTTACGATTTCATGACTGAAGTATAGTGGAAGTAAAAATATTAACAGCCATCACCATTTTAAACATTTGTTTTGAAGGAGAGTATAATAATTTATCACTTTGACTTTTCAAAATAAAAAATTTTATGACGTGATTTGCTTGCAGCAAATCCCGATTGACCACTGAACTACTTGATAGACAAAGATTAGATACAGGCCAACTTGGCCCTCCATGCCAACCTTAGAAAATAATGTTTTTGTGAGCCATCAGGCCCCCACTTCATCCTGCTCAAACAATACGGGATACTTTTTGCCAGAGTCCCAACTATTTTGCTCTCCTAATTACTCCAACATCTGTTTGGAAAAAAGCTGAAGCAAGATCTGTTCACTGTCCTGCAGTTTCTTCCATCAGCGTATCATCAATTCCAGGGTGTTCGTTTCATTTCCATCTCTGCCTTTGCTCCAGCTTACCCAGCCTTTACTAGGCTGCTCAGGTTTGGGTTTCGGTTTTCAGGGGCTTTTTCACTTCTCATGAAATAAGCCTTACCCTTGTCCATAGTTAAATAACAAGATTGGCTCCTCCCTCGACCTTGTAGCCAACTGCTCGTCACCCTTCCCCTGTTCCACATCCAGCACTGAATTCTAACTAGTCGACTCTCAAGTCTAACTAGTCAAGCCTGTGGCTGAGTCCCACCCTGTTTCCCAGAAAGCCTCATTTCTGCCTCGTTTTTCTAATATACGGTCCTCAGGTGTCCCTTCCACAGTCCTGAAGCCAAAGCTGTGCTTTGTTTTGGATTGCTCAGTTCATGCTAACTGTTCATTGTTATTAAGACACTTAAAGTGAACATTTCAATACTGGTCATTTTAATTTGAAAGGCTGAAATTTTATTTAAGTATTGTATAAGTTATTACATGTAAGATCTTTTATGTTAGATATTAATTTTAGTTAAGTAACTAAAAGAAGACACTTTTAATACTAAAGCATTTGTCATGTTTTCAAGACACGAGGTTAATCATTAGATGATTTCATAGTAGCAATTAAAATAAGATGTTTTATTTTATTAAAATAGAGCAAAAGTTCAAAACACTTGTGTTGGTACAATTTGTTTTTCGTGTTTTTTAACCAGAATATTTAAATTAAAATGTCAAAATCTACCTCCTTGTAGAAACGAGTAGGAAAGACCATGAATGCTAGCCTTGAGAGATATGAGACATGTCATCTTAGAGTCAACAAGTAAATTGTTAACCTTGATGAAGGGAATAGAAAGTCTTTTGTGGTCTAACTTGTAACTTCAAAACATGATGGTATATACACAGACTAGTCTTCTTACCTAGCAATCATTCTGGGTGCAGACCCCATCAAGGCACCCTCCTGTCTAGAAATTTAAATGTAGGAAATGGGAGGTAAATTTTATGCACAAAACCCCACCAAAATATCATTACTGCAAACATTGGAAACAAATAAGTGACCAATGGTGGCTATTGAGAGCTGGGTGGCACCCCAGCAGATATAACCAGCAGCTGCTGAAAGTAGTGCTATTGCTAAGAGCATGACAAGACAACAGTGTGCAAAGCAAAGAACCAAAGGCTGTGCTTTTGTGACCATACACAGTGATTTATGTATGGTTTTTGTTTGTATGAGAAATGTATATCTGCTCTCTGCCTCTAGTTCTTGCACACAGCTCCTAAAATGGTTTCCTAGATGATAGGGGTTTGGGGGCGGGGCTGAGCAAGCATCTTCTGTAAGCATCCTCTGTTGATCCTAGCCCTCAGTTTCTGCACAAGCTGCTCAGTGTTGCCAGTGATGAGACCAATCGGGATCTGCTACATGATAGGTAGCTGAGGGCCCTAGATGGCTTCTGGGTACCTTTAATTCTAGGAAGGCATAGATAAAGTCAGAGAAAGGATGGAAGCCCAGGGACACCCCTCACTCCACCCCCTCAATGCATCTCTTCCATTGGTCTGTTTCTGAGTTGTGTCCTTCATAGTAAAGCAGCAATATAAATAAAGTGCCTTCCTGCTTTTTGTGGAACAATCAGGCAAATACTCAAGTATGAGGATGTTATAGTATGAGTAGCCCAAGTTAGTGACTAGTATTTGAAATTAGGGGGTCTAGGGAGACTTACCTTCATCTGAGTATATAGGGTCAGATTTGAGTGGAATTGTTGGATACCCAGTTACTGTCCTCAAATTGAAGGACTCGGAGATATAAGGAAAGCACATGCATCTGCAGTCAGGAGAGTTGGCATGAGAAACCCAGGAGTAGCATTCACCCATTCTATGAACTAACCTCACAGTAGGTGCATTGCACATGTCAACATGAGTGAGTTTCAGTCTTGAATGACTCAGGATTTTACTCCTATGCTTGTGGGACCCCTGAAACAACCAGTGTTCAATCAGAAGAGCCTCTGAGATGCACAAGCTATTGTCATGGTATTGGCTTGCAGATGGGGTAACTGCTGATGTCCTCATCATTCACCAATGTCATTATGCAGAAAGTACGTTGTGTCCAAATCATGTCTCATACCTACATACCATATTGTGGGGATTGATTTGGGGTCTTTTGTTTGTTTTTTTCTCTGTTGGTTTGGGTTGTTTGTTGTTTTGGTGGTGGTGGTCTCTTGGTTTGGGTTGGGTTTTGTTTTGTTTTGTTTTTGTTTGTTTGTTTTTCTTTTTGGCTCTAGAAGACTGGGTTTCTCTGTAGCCTTGGCTATCCTGGGACATACTCTGTTGACCAGGCTGGCCTCCAGCTCAGAGATCTGCCTGCCTCTGCCTCCCCGGGGTTTGTTCTTTTAAGGGAGCTGTTGATGTTCCTGTGGCCTTTCTTTGAGAATCCCTGTGAAGAAGGGAAAGACACTGCTGCTGGAGCTTCTTCCCAACGTGGACCCTTTGAATCAGAGTGGCACCCTGCCCCTTTGTCCTCTCATGTCCTTCCTTGGGGTTCTCCTTGCTGTGACCACCCAGCATTAGCCTCTGCGTTCCCCAGCAGTCCCTAGTGTCAGAAGGATGCGTGCTTGCTGTAACAGTTTCGGATTAACCCTATTGATTCTAAATGCAGTGTCAGTGAACCTCTGTGGCCCAAAAACAAAACCCCAAGTCCGGTTTCTACATTCAGTACTCACCTCTAGTGTTGATAAGAAGGTGTAAGAACTGTTGGGCAAATAGTTCAGGCCTCAGTGCAGCATAAGGCAGGACTCAGCTCTGCAGTCTTTGCAGGACCCGCAACTGTCAGGACTCTGGTCCCTGAAAATGGGAGACAGCACATTGCTACATTCCAGGCCTTGTGTTCGGCCACTATCTCCATGCTGTAAAATTGTCTTCTCTTCCCACCATTAAGACACTTGCATAGGTAATTTTTTAGTGTGTTGCTGATTTATGGAGACCCTTAGTCATACTAACCATAATTTTAAAATAAAAATCAAAGCAGCTTAAATTAACTAGGAAAAAGTTTTCAGTTGTATTTGATGTGTATGTGTGTGTTTTAAGGTTTATTTATTTATTATGTATACAATGTTCTGTCGGCTTGTATACCTACATGTCAGAAGAGAGCACCAGATCTCATTATAGATGGTTGTAAGCCACCATGTGGTTGCTGGGAATTGAACTCAAGACCTCTGGAAGAGTAGCCAGTGCTCTTAACCTCTGAACCATCTCTCGGCCCTTGATATATTATTTTTAAGATAGGCTTGTTTTCTAAATTGAATGTTTATAGGTGCTGTAAAAAGAATCTCCTTGAAAAATCAGTGGGTGGGGTAAATTAATTTTATTTGACAAGCTAGATTCCACACTTCCTAAATTAGTATGTCTTATTTCTGCCAATTTTCACAATTTACTATGTATTAAGCAGGGATACCAGTTGGTTATAGCTTTCTTAGACCTTGTAGGATGAGATTTGGTGTGTGTTAATACAAAGACTGTTAACTTTGTAACTTAGAAGTTTCTCCCTGGCCTAACTTGTATGTACTAAGGTATCACTAAAGCTGTTTCTTTTAAATTATTTCCTGATAGAGAAGTACTTCCAAACAAGCCTGTCTTTTCTCAAAGTAAATTGTTACTATTAACATAGAAAAATGTCAAGGAGTCTCCTATTGTTACTGTGGATGAGATTTCTTTTGAACAAGTCATAATATATAAGCTATCTTTGTTTGCTTGAGTACTCTGTGAAGGTTTTAAATAGGAAATGCCTAGCATTCTTCATAAATTAGGATATTAACTAAACAAAAGAATTGCTGAGTAAATTCAGAATTTACCAACAAGCAGATCACAGTGTTTATATAATATATATAATTATATATTTTATATAATATATAATTTTTTAACAACTTAGTGGCAAGTAATTTCTTCTCTCACTTCCCTCCTTAAGATATGGTCTCACCCTGTAGTTCAGGATGTCCTAGAACTCACATGTGACCTGGCTGGCCCAAGGCCTGCCGACCCTCCTACCTCAGCCCCTTGGGATTGCAGATATGGACACCACACTGACCTTCACTACTGATCTCCTTCCTATTGGATTGTGATGTGGGTGTTTAATGAAGTGTCTCTGTTGGAACTGTGGGAACTAGGCTCTATAGTTGCTGATAACTCAAACTCTTTCCTTTCTTCAGTGCTCCAGCTGAGACTGCAACAAAGGAGGACAAGAGAGCAACTAGTGGACCAGGGCATCATGCCACGTAAGACCAAGTCACTTCTCTCTAGTGTGCTGGGACAGAACGGGCGGGCTCTTCAGGAAAGCCAGATGTCAGCAATGGCCCACTCAGGAGAACCCTTAGAATACATTTAAAAACAGATGCAGAATTAAAAATGGGCTTGAATTTTATACCAATGAAGAATGCCTTTAAAACACTGTGAAGTTCTTCCTGTGAACCTCAATGTTTGTTTGAGCTTTAAAATGGCTGGATTAATAACTGCTGGCACATCAGAGATTAAAGCTGTATGAGTAATGTGATACAATTAACTAAGGACCAGTTTTACTTAAACTTAATTCAATTCCTTGGTACTAGGCTATGGTCTACACATATCTCGGGTTTGAAATTGACAGAATGCTTTTTACAGTTAACGCAATATTTCTGGCCTAAATATAGTTGTTTCCTTCAAGAGATTCATAACAGGTGATTTTAGAATGTTTACCTAAACTGTTTCCTTTACCTTTAACCATCAGCTTTGGAAATTCTAGAAGGGAAAGTGGGAAAACCATCGAATTACATATCTGGATTATTTATTATTATTTACCTGTGTATTGTTTAGAAGTTAACTTTTCTAAAAGTTAATTTTTCTATTTTAAAACATTGGAAATTATAAAACAAAGTTGCTTCCCAGTCCTCTAACTCATTGCTAGCCCAGGACTCATTTATCAGTTAATAAAGAAAAAGAATGTTTCTTCCACAGATTCCTCCTCCCCTTTAGTGTAACTTCTATAGACTATTTACTGTCAGTCATCTAAATATCTTAAATCCAGCTGTGGTAGCCCAAAGCCACTTTGGTAATCTGCCAGATGTCTCCATTGCCAGTCCTCCCCTAGCCAGTTAATCAGGCAGCATCAGATAAAGGTGCTGAAGGCACTGCTGCTTTATCAGCCCTGGCTGCTGTGGGAGCTGGTCCTGTGTGCCATCTACTGACCTACGTCCATAGTTCCTACCTGCTTGTTATTACAAGGCAATGGTAAATATACACAAGTCAACAGTTTCCAAAGATGACAGACTGAAATGCAAACATCCTAAAATCGAATACTGATGACTGATTAAAGGATCGTCTTTTATGTCTTGCACTGTGGTGTGGTACAAAGAACAAATTTAGAATACTAGACTTAAATCCCACATTGACCAACCCAACATTTAGCTCTGTGATCTCAGGGGCTCACACAGTCTGAGCATCTGTACCGGAGTTCATACCTACTCTGCAAGTTGGCTTATTAGGGAGACCAACAACATTTCTGACTGTACTACACCACAGAGCCAAGCCACTTGTGGTTTCTGAATAAATGGTACCTCAGATCTATGAGACATGAGAGTATGTGTCCCCGTGTTCAAGTTCCAAAGCCACATAGACTTTGTCTAGCAGCTGTTTGAGCACTAAAAACAAAGACCTATGAAAGTCCTTGGACCATGGAGTGGTCTGATCTGGCATTTACACAGCCATTATATAGCAGCTCTTTTGAAATGTCTACTTGTTTTATTTATGAAGTATATAATTGGATAACACTGAAGGTTTCAAATGGAGGGGTCTCATAAAGGAACTGGTAAATAAATGCCAGCACAGATGTGCACTGATAGGTTTAGCAGAGTGGTAGGCTAAGATGTGAGCTCCTGTTTATGCTGTGGAAACCATGTGTTTTCTTCCTTACAGCTCTAAAGAGTCCAGCAGCATTCCATGAGCAGATAAAAAGCCTGGAGCGAGCCAGAGTAAGTAATTTCACTTTAAAAATCTTCACTGCTCTATCTTAAGCACCAGTCCTCCTAACTGTATCAATGCAGAGCATACATGGTATCTCCAAGATGTGTGGTGTAGATAGCATGTGTTCTGGTATGCTTGGTTTTCAGAGGCTTACAGAAAGTGCATGACAATTCAGTTTTGTTCTTTTGAAATCAGCAACTCCTCCAGAAGAGATGGCTCAGTTAATCAAGTATTTAACACAGGCTGAGTTTAATCCCCAGCACCCATGTAAAACAAATCTCAGTCTGGACTTCACTGAGGAGGCTGAGGTGAGATAGTCTCTGGTGTTTGCTAGCTCTAGTTTCAGAAAGAAACCCTATTGAAAAAGAAAGTAAGAAAAGGAAGGGAGGGAGGGATAGAGGGAAAAAAGCAAGGAAGGAAGGAAAGAAGGAGAAGGAAAGAAAAGGAAGGAAGGAGAAAGAGGAAAGATTGAAAAGAAATCACCTGACAGCTGTCCTCTATGCACATGCTCACACATATATACATGTACATGTGTTTACACACGCCATAAATAAAAAACAAAACAGAACAGTAACTAGTTTTGTTCATTTGTTTTCAGGGCTGTACTGACTAGCTTTTTATCAACTTGACTAAGACTAGAATCATCTGAAAAAAGAGATCAATTGAGAAAATGCCCCCACCAACTTGTAAGCCTATAAGGCATTTTCATAACTGATGGCTGATATAGAAGAGCCCAGTTCATGGTGGGTGGGGCCATTCCTGAGCTGGCGGTCCTGGGTTTTGTGAGAAAGTAGTCAGGACAAGACCAGAGTCTCTGTCACACAGACTGGGCAAGAGCCTCTGCTGTGTGTTAGCCCTTGAGAGGGACAAGGAAGTCAGATGCTTCTGAAGGTGCTTGTCCAGTTTCCCTGTGGGTCTGTGTCACTGTCCTTTTGCCTAAGGATTGAGAACACAGCTAAAAAAGAACCTAGTACACTCAATTGTGTTCTTAAAAGTGGTTCCCCCTTGTGGTCACATACCACATGGATGCTCAGTGCCATTATTCACAATCATTCTTTCTGTTTTGCCTGTGGAGAATGAGTAATTAAGCAGTATGAAAATAAGAATATTACAAAAATTCCTTAAGACTTTCCCCAGAATACAGTAACGAGCTTCTAGATCTGTTGCTTGAGAACTGAGTATACTTCTCAAGAATGTGTCTGAGAATGTGAACATAAATAAAATATATTATTATTTTTAAGAATTTTAATATCTAAGTAATGTCTGCTTTTCTAAAGTATTGGCTTTATATAAAGGGATTACATCTTACATTATTCAAAGCTCATATAAAAATTTTGAGCTTTTCTCAGTTTAACTATAAAATCGATAAAGTCATTAATTAATACTGATATGCTTCAAACCCCTGGATGATTTTGAAGACTGCACTGTATATCATGTGCTAAATGATAGTTCCCCTAACCGCTAATTTCTAGTCATTCTTTGACACAACGAAAAGGGTATACAGTTTATTTTTAAAGAAAATCTAAAACTACAATGAACTGTGAATAATACTTTTTTTTAAAGACTGAAAACTTTCTGAAGCACAAGATCCGGAGCCGCCCAGACCGCTCCGAGCTGGTCAGGATGCACATTTTAGAAGGTAAGGGGCTCATTTCTGCTGGCTTGGCTGCATTTCCTTAAGAAGAAACTGAGATGTCCACTCTTTTTATTTATTCCCATTTCAATAACATTCTAACCCACAGGCTGACATCCTCCAAATTGAAAAGCACAATGAAGACTCAAAACTAAAGCTCTGTGTTAGACACCTGGGGAGCTTTTGACCTCTAGGCAATCACTTGATAAACTGGTGCTTCTACCAACTGGTTCCTAAGTTCCATTCATACTGTCCTGGGGGGCATTTTTGGTCCATAGGACTTTTCTGTCATCTATTTAGCTTGGATCAAATTGATATCTACCTGAAATGATGCCCATACATGTTGCTGTTCCTCCTTGTCACTATTTACCTAAAGCAGTTTTGACATGACTGTCACTGATCACCTCTTGGTCATCTACTCTTAGCCCTTGGAGGCAAGACAAGTTCATTCCATTCCTGCAGAATGCATGGCTCACATGTCATTCTAAGATAGCCAGCTTCTCCATCAGAGATTTCCAGAGTTCTATTTCTCCCATTGTTCTGCTTCTGTAACTGATTTATTGAACAAGAATTGAAACTTGATCCTTTGACAGTCTCAAGTGTGTTAAGCTTTAAGAAGAATCTGGAGACATTGGAGACAGCTGTGAGGCAGAGTTTGTTCTATCTAGGCCTAGTGGCAGAATTTAGATGATCTTCACATGCAGGATAGCATCCTGGTAGCACAGACACAGCGAAAAGTACAGTTCTTCAAGAGGCAAGCAATAGGGAGTTGTTTGAGAGCTGTGCGTCTACTGGCCAGATGGCAGATGCCACTTTCCTTCTAGCATCTTGTGCTCTAAGAGCAGAGACAGACAGGGAACAATCAGGCAGCTATGACTGAGCAAGGACACAGGCCGGTAACAACATTAGAATGTGCTCTAAAGAAGTGCCAAGTACCATACTAGCGTCCACAAACCTAAAGACTGTGTGTTTTTCTTGGTGCTAAGTGGGAAGCTAGAGATGTGTGCCTTTTTCCGCTATGGGTTGTGTTCTCACAAGTCTCCGGACTGAAAAACTTATCAGAGATGCAGTGTTAAGATAGGGCTCTGCAGCTGTCAGGTATCAGTAACTTTAGCAAGCTCTCCACTAAGTGACACAGCAAAGAACAACAATATGTGAGTAAGTGAGTGTGTGTGTGTGTGTGTGTGTGTGTGTGTTTGCGCGCGCACATGCGCAGGACACTGTCTATACTTGCCTTCTGACTCTAGATGTCATTAGTAGAATTAAAATGAAAAATACATCCACCCAAAATTTTCTTTTAAGAAGAAAGAAGGAAGGAAGGAAAGGAAGGAAGGAAGGAAGGAAGGAAGGAAGGAAGGAAGGAAGGAAGGAAGGAAGGAAGGAAGGAAGGAAAATAAAGAAAAAAAGAAAGAAAGGCCAAGGAGCTGAGAGATAGCTCAGCAATTGAGAGTATATTGTACTGGATGGTCTTGCAGAGGACACTGTTCAGTGGCAATACCCATGGCAAGCAGCTCACAACCTCTTGAAACTCCAGCTCCAAGGGATCTGGAGCTCTCTTCTAGCCTCTCTGGAAACCAGTCACACACATGGGGCATATACACACATGCACGCAAACACTCATACACCTATGTTTTTTTAATATGAACACCTATTGAAACACGAATTCTCAAGTTGAGAGCTGAAGACTGAAAAAGAATCTTTAATTTTTGAATTACCTTAAAACTACTCCCAGCCATACTTTGACATTAACTTAATTTGATTGAATTGGGTATTTGGCAGGTTAGAGTCTAAATTCTTTTCCAAAATTGAACAGCAGAAATTGAACCTCGGCTTCTTGGAGTTAAGGGGGCAGTGAGACAGACCGAAGCATACCAACCTGCCAGGCTCTGCTTATAGCTGGGGAAGACTTTCTTTGGAAATGTATTGCTGCTATCACTACATGGTGCGAAAGGGGGAAGGAAGAAACACAGAAGGCTCTCCTTCTTTGAGCTTCAAAAAACATTGAAAAACTCGCTGTGGCTGGCTACTCTGCGCTCCGTAATGTAGTGTGCCTATTCAGTTCTACGTGCTCATCTCAGAAAAGCTCAGAGTCAACTCAGAATTTGAGCTGATAGTGCCCCACTTATTTTTAAACCATCAGAAGCAAAGCTCAAGACAATGGGGAAGAGATGTTAATGACTTAGCACAGCTCCAGAACTGACGCAAAGGAGTCAGGCGCGCCGGAGTGGAGCAGCTGTGGCTCGGTGCACTGTAATCTCTGTGTGAAATGAGGGTTTTGTTCCAAAATAAGCTCAAATTCTTAATTTTGATTACTAACCCTGAAATATACACAAATCAATCCAAGAATATGAATCATAGCTCTTCCCACTGAAGAAAACTAGTTTCTAGCCTAAGACTTAGTGCCTCCTTCCTTTCCAGGAACTGCCTTTCCAGTGAGGTGAAATGAGAACCATATACATTTAGAGAGCTGGGCCACATGTGTCTTTATGCTGTCACCTTGATAACCAGTAAATGTATTCGAAACAAATCTGACCTACTGTAGGTGGATGATGGCAGGTCCCATTTCTGGCTTCAGTTCATGGTAACCCCAGGGGCCTCTATGTTGCGTAGACAGGTAGCTGTCCCACTGTGGGAGACAAAGTCTACAGTTACTTGGCCTGAGAGACACCGTGGTTAAAGCCATGCTTCCTCTTCCAGAAACGTTTGCAGAGCCGTCCCTTCAGGCCACACAGATGAAGCTGAAAAGAGCCCGGCTGGCAGATGACCTGAACGAGAAGATTGCTCAGAGGCCTGGTCCGATGGAGCTAGTAGAGAAGAACATCCTTCCTGTGGACTCGAGCGTCAAGGAAGCGATTATAGGCAAGAGTACCAGTTTCTGTCTCTCAGGAGGAAGGGAAGTACAGGAGATTCAAATGAAACAGATCTGCCTAAGATCCTGGCATCAATCAAGGATGTTGTCTTCTGAGTTAAATAGACGCTGATGGTCATTTAGTGTTCTTGTTGAGATTCTTTTGTAACAGATTAGAGAATGGCCTATCTGGTAGCAGTTAGCATGGACTGTCATTTTATGTCAGAGTGACTTCTCATGTTATTATCATATTTTCTAAGATAAATTACTGTATTGTACCATTTCATTTCTACTGTTTGATATTGTTAGAATCTTCATTATATCTATCTAGAAAAGATAATTAGCTTTACAGGCAAGAAGAATGGCCCATGTATTTCACTACACCCTTGAAGGGAAGTGGTATCTGTCTGCTTCACGCTGCTCTTACACTTGCCTTCTGCTGCCATCCTGTTCTTGCTGCCTGATTCTAGGCCTGTACCTGCGTGGCACACTCTCTAGCACCAAGGTTTGCCCTTGTCACTGTTGTGCCCTTTGTGTCTACTATACTTTCAGCATTTCAGTTTAAATGAGTAATGAGGCTCATTCAGCAGTCTTTTTGTAGTTTTTACACTAACTGAGAAACAAGTTAGTACAGCTCTCATACTAAGGACTTCCTATTCCAAATCAGTGTGAGTTTAAGTCACAAAATTCTAAAACAGTCAGCTCTGATCCCAGACATTTGGGAAGAGAGCCCAAAGGTCTCCAAAGGTGAGGTGTGAGTGCAGTTAGGTGTGCTGTTTCCTGGAATGGAAACTGGTGTGCAGATCCCTAGGAACACTCCCACTCTCTCTGCTTCCTGCATTTAACATTTGGATTTAACATGTGGAGCTGTTAAATATTACTCTGTTGAGAGGGGTTCTTCTCTTTCTGTTTTTTGCCCAGCTGCCTATGTTTTGAAGAGGAGGCTGTGTGCCTTACATCCTGGATTACCCCCTTTCTTGCAATATTCTCCAGTGTCATCAAGAATCCTCCCCTGTGGGCAGAGCTGCAGAGCAGGGCTGGTGCTCTGGCATCTTGAGTAGCACATAAAGAGCCCTGGGCATCATCCCCAGCACCACACAGAACAAAAGCAAAAGCAAAGCACTCCAGCCTCCTCTCCCCATTCTTCCTGTAGCTGGGGCTGGGGCCAAAGGTTTGATCTGACTGGAAGGACAGCAAACCCCAAAGAGTGCATGATAGACAGCAGTGTAGCTTCCCTTGGAAGAGCCCAGCTTTAAACCTGCTCCTTAAACTCTCCTTTATTGGTCAGCCTTGGGGTTCCAGAGCCAAGTTATCCATGGTTCTCTCTGCAGGCGTGGTGAAGGAGGACTATCCCCACACTCATGGTGAGTTCTCATTTGATGAAGATAGCAGTGACGCTTTGTCTCCAGACCAGCCAGCAAGCCAGGAGTCTCAGGGCTCAGTTGCATCCCCCAGTGAGCCAAAAGTCAGTGCCTCGCCACCGCCTGTAACTGCAAACACTCCGGCCCAGGTAAGACCTTCCTAACGTTCTTGTAGACTGTCGAGACAGTATTTTCACCAGAAGAAAAATCTAAAGGTATTCACACTTCCTACCTGTGAGCCAAACATTGTCAAACTTCACTGCTGGTTCTCACTTAATAGTTCTGATATACATGCACAGACATTATTCTAGTTTTTGGTTTGTTTGGTTTCGTTTTGTTTTTTGTTTTGTTTTGTTTTTCTTAATTTTCTGTCTCAGGGTTTTATTACTGTGAAGAGACACCAAGACTGAAACAACTCTTGTAAAGGAAAACATTTAATTGGGGCTGGTTTACAGTTTCAGTGCTTTAGTCCACCACATCACGGCAGGAAGCATGGTGACATGCAGGCAGACATTGTGCTGGAAAAGGAGCTGAGAATTCTACATCTTGATTTGCAGGCAGCAGGAAAAGACTGCCATGCTAGGCATGGCTGCAGTATCTGAGACCTCAGACCACCGCTCATTTATCGGCCTTCCAACAGTCACACCTGCCTCAACAAGGCCACAGCGCCCAATAGTTCCACTTTCAACGAGCCCCACTTTTCCTCAAACCACCATGTCTTCTTACAACAAGCTAAATATAATAGAAATAACGTGGGTTTCAACATTTGAAACATTTTTAAGGGGTCAAATATATTCACACATTTTTGCAACAAATCATCAGTGATTCTGAAATGCCATGCCCTTTGACACCTTCTCCACTCCTGTCTGTCCAGCTGCCAGAAGCCATTGTCCTGTTACTATGAGTTTGACTCTTGAGGTAGCTCATTAAAAGTGGGATCAACAGTGTGTGTCTTTTTGTGACTGGCTCATTTCACTTAGTATAAAATCCAAGGTTCCAGGCATGTTGTGGCTAGGCCGTGCAGAGAAACCATGTCTTGAAAACAAAAAACCGTATTGTAGTAGAATTGAATTGATCCACCACATCTCAGCTAACCAGTCCATGTCATCAGCTGCTGAGGGCCAGTTCCTCATTTTCACTTTTTTGTTTACAGTGAGGTGCCATTGTCTTCACTCATGCTTGCTGATTATATTTTTTTGGCATTTACCTGGTTATTTCTTTGGCTAAATTGCCAGTTATTGAATTGGGCCTTGGTGTAAGGCAGCCTGAGTTGACAAAAATGTGAAAACATCAGAGACTAAAAATGCTCCGTCTTCTGTCCTTTTCTTGTGACCACATTCTTGTTAGGAATATGTCTTGAAGCATCATCTCTTCATTACACTCATCACTGTATTCCAATATATATATTCTGCTTGTTTGTTGTCTTCAACAAGAAAACAAGAATAAAGAACTCTGACTATCAAGGGTAGACCACAGAGTTGGGGGCCGGCAATTTTGTGCAGGTAGTAGATAATTTAGTGTATGTGTGGAGGGTAGACAACTTAAGTCTGTGTGTGTAGGTGTGTGCATGCATGTATGCACCCGATTCTCAAAAATGTTCAATAAAGGCTGACTTAATTAAACTGTCTGAATGACTGACTAGAAAATATATAGATGTTTGTATTGTGTGTAAAAGTGGTCCCTTCAGAGGTACCATGAGTGGTAACAGTCCAGATATTCTGTCCTGGTGCATAGAACAGCAATGTCTGTGGCCCACAGGATTGCTGGATTAAGGCCTGAGGGGAAATGAGGAGCAGCATCCTCTGAGATCTGAGCAGAGGGAGAGAAGGGAGGCCTGCCCTTACTGTGTCCTCACATACTTACTTCTCCCTGGCTTGAGCTTGAAAAATAGGCCTAAGAGGAATGTCAAGTATGTTAGTAAATAAACTCTAGAAAAAAGTTTTACTTAGCTGTTTGGGTTACTGTTCTGCTAGTCTGAGTAGGTCAAGTTGTGAGGCAGCTGCTCACTTGGCTGTAGCTTTAGGAAGAGAATTGTCACCTCAGCTGTCCCTGGACGGCTTCTTGGGGCTGTGATGGTTGGTCCTCATTATCTACTTGACCAGCTTTGGAGTCAGGTAGGAGACTGAAGCAAGAGTGTGACTACTGGGCTGTCTCCTAGACGTGCTTAGGTGAGAAGAGGACGCCCAGGGCGGTGCTGCCCGATGGACGGCTCCCCACACAAATCAAGAGGAAGGAGGAAGCCAGGCGTCAAGATATGTGCAAACAGCCTCCAGCTGCCATGCCTTCCCCACCCGTGGATAGTATTGAAAGACTGAGCCAGAATAGCCCTTCCTCCCTCAGACTCCTAGGTAGGTGTTTGGTCACAGTAACAAGAAAAGTAAGGACCACAGAGGCTTTTCCTGCAGGAGAGATTGCCATCCTCCCTATCACCGCCAGGCTTTTATTTTGCTTGTGAAACTTGGTCCCTATCCAAGTTTATATGAGAGACTTTAGCCAGGCATTACAGCGCCCATTGAAGGAAAATATGAACGTAGTGTTTCTCAAAGAGTAAGGATAATTATGTACTGCAGAGTAGTATACATTAGGCCTCAGTTTGCTCCTGACTTGAGACACTGCCCTTCAGATGCCTTCAGTGTGGTTGCAGCACTATGCGTACCTACCCCACCAAGACATTGCCCACTCCCCTGTACCCAGAAGCTAGGCCAGTGGCAGAGACCTGCTTTGGGGAAGGTAAACAATCCCATGAACAGGCAAGGATGGCGTCAACTGCAGCGTCACCTCCCAGGCAGCTTCTAGCCGGTGTATCTGTCACAAATTCCCTGTGTTGAATGCTGCATATTTGTGCATAAGGAATTTGGTGATCCTTACACTTCTGTTCCTGTATCTGCATGACTCTGGCAGCTGTGCCACCTGATGCCTGAAAACAGGAAATCTGGAGTAGGACTGTCAGGGTTCTGTTCTGTTTCCATTTTTTAAAATTAAGTACAGAGGCAAGCCTTATGTCAGTGAAGTCTAGGATTTTTATATCATCTAGAATTGATAATTTTTGTTTTGACAATTTTTAAACTTTATTGTATTTGTGCAGGTTTCTTAATTTCTTTTATTGGCTACGACAAGAAGCAACTTAAGGAAAGGGGCTTGTTTTGTCCTTGTAGTTAGTGAGGATGCAGGCCGTTGTGGTAGGAGAAGCATGGCAGCAGGCACAGCGGCTCTTCACATTGCACTGCATTCTGGAGAAGTGGGTGTCCCCCCCCCCCCCGAGTGACCCACTTCCTACAGTAAGTCTCTACCTCTCAAAGGTTCCATTACCTTTCAAACACCACCCCCAACCTTGGGACTAACCATTGGGAGCCCATGGTGGGCATTTTACATTCAAATGATAATACATAAACTCTATTAATATTTACCTACCTTAATATAATTACTCTTTTTGTTTAGATTAATTTATTTATTTTGTATACAGTGCTCTGTCTGCATGTGTGCCTGCTCACCAGAAGAGGGCACCAGATCTCATTTTAGATGGTTGTGAGCCACCATGTGGTTGCTGGGAATTGAACTCAGGACCTTTGGAAGAGCAGCCTGTGCTCTTAACCTCTGAGCCATCTCTCCAGCCCCTATAATTACTCTTAATTTCCCTCAAGGGAAAGGACCTTAACATATTGTTCCTCACCAGACATCCAAGTTCTGAGTCAGCAAGATAGTCACTCATTTTATCATAGAACCACAGAAAATATAAGCCAAACACACAGCACATATTCACTGATTTAATCAATAAGACACCTTAAGAGATTTATGTTCCACCAAAGAAAGGCCTGTGTATTCAAGGTTGCCATCTTGGTGGGTGTGAGAGGTGAGTAGAATCTGATCAACCTAGTTAAGGGAAAAGGTTTAGTAGCTCATAGTTTTATAGGTCCTGTTACTCTGGCTCAAGTCTATCCATATGGAAGTGTATGGAGGAGACACCTCATTACCTTGTGGTAGCTTGGAAGCAGGGTAGAGAGCAGAAGGGGCAGAAGACATGGAAAACAGCTTAACAGAGCAGCTAGTCAACTTCTTTCTTGAAGTTATTTGGGAATTTACAGAAGTCCTGCCAGACCATGCTTATGGTTGGACATCATGGTGTTTAAAATAAGAGATGATTAGTTAAAGGGCTTAAGACATTCCTTAGAAAAGTCTCTGTAGATGAGAGAGACCAGGTAACCCCCTTGCATCCACATGTGGAAACTGATTTTTCTACAGGGTCCCACTGTTTATCAGCTGCCTAAGCATAAAACAAGTTATAGTCCATTTTTAATGTGTGATCTTTGGGGATAAAATGAGTTTTAAGCTGAGGAAAAAAAAAAACCTTGCCTGGATTTACGATAATTTGGCAATTTGCCATAGTGATAGCCAACTAATTAAATCAATAATTATGCAGAAAGAGAAAAGGGAGTCAGGTTATCATTACAAAAAACGTCATGTGCACATGAAAAGACACCTGTGTTCACAGAAAGCTTTTGTTAACACATCAACATGGCCTAAACCAATTCACAGATCCAGCTCAAGCCCTAGAAGATCCCATCAATGATTTCTTCTGAAATAGCTTAGTAAGGGACCCTAAAAGCCAAAATCATCATGAGTTTAAAAGAATACAGTATTGTCAGCCTCACCCTTTTCTGTAGTTTTTCACTTATTATTAATTCTTTTTTGACAGTTTCACACATTGCATATAATGCATTGGTTTTTAAAACTTAGGAAGCCATAGAAATCAAAATAATATGGTGCTAACTTGAAAACAAGCACACAGATGAGTGAAATCTATCAGAGCCCACTGAAAAAAAAAAGAGCCTAGAGGGAAAAGGTCATCATGTATATGATGGAAGTATTCCTTGACAAAGACCCCAAGATCATTCTGTGCAAAAAAATACAGTTACAAAGGCAGCTATACCCATATTTAAGAAAATGAATCTGACTCTTTCCCTAGCATTTGACACAGAATGAATGTAGGACTTATAGTGGGAAGACCTACATGTGAACTATATAACATTAGGAAAGACTTAGGAGACAGCACAGGAAAATTTGTCTTAACCTTAAATTTGCCCTGTTTTCTTGAACACAAGACCCAGGCAACAAGAGTAAAGGTAGCTAATTAGGTCTAGTCAAAGTTTTAAAAGTTTTGTATCTCATTAACAGAATAAAAAGTCAACCCACAAAAAGTAAAGTAATAGTAAATAATGCCAACCCACAGAATGGGAGAAAGTATTTGAGAAAGGAATATCTCTGATACACATAAAGGACACTCACAACACTATTCAAAAATAGGTACAAGACATGAATGAAACTTCCCCAAAGAAGATATGTCAGCTTGACACCAGCTAAAGTCACCTGAGAGGACAGAACCTCAATTTAAAAAGTGACTCCATAGGACCAAACAGTATAAGCAAACCTGTAGGGGGTTTTCTTAGTTAATGATTGCTATCCCTGTGTAGGTGGTTCTGGATTCTATAAGAAAGCAGGCTGAGCAAGCCGGGATGCAGCACCTGCAGCATGTGCTTCTGCCTCCAGATTGCTGTCTTGCTTGAGTTCCCATCCTGACTTCTTTCGGTGATGAACAGCAATACGGAACTATAAGCCAAATAAACCGTTCCCTTCCTCAGTTACTTTTGTTGTGTTTTGTCAATAGAAACTCTAAATAAGACAGTATACAAGTGGCCAATAAGATGTGATGGCCTGTTTCATAACCGTGTTACATAAACAATGGAACGAAAGGCATCACAGCATATGCAGCATAAAGTAATCGTTAAGGAAGCATAAACCAAAACCACAGGGTGCTATTACATACCCAGAAAACACCAAGTTCTGACAAGTATGTGGAAAAATTAAAATTCTTGTCCATTGTTGCTTTAGTAATGTATAGTTACTGCTGTAGAAAATGCTATCTTAAAAATACAATTTTACTGGGCCAGTGAAATGGCTCAAGTGAATAAAAGCATTTGCTACCAAGTCCAATGACATAAATTTAGTCTCCATAGAGAAAGTAAGTAAATAACATTTAAGATCGATCTTAACCAATGACCCAGCAGGTCTGTTTCTGAATGAATGAGTTAAAAGCAGGAAGTCATGTGTTCTGGCACACACCTAAATCCAGTACTTTGCAAGCTATCATGGGGATTGCTCCAAGTTCAAGGCCAACCTGAGCCATACAATAATACCTTGTCTTAAAAACAAACAAAAAGCTGAAACCAAAAAAAAAATAATAGAACATATGTATTCTCTATAACATACATACCAAGGGTTCACTCCTGTTCCTGAGAGCAGCATCTCATGACAAACAGAAAAGCAGCCTTAGTGTGCACTGTGTCTGAACGCAGAAAGAAAAAGCTGTGCTAGGAAAGAGAGAGGTCCTGCACCAACTACAGCACGGATGAACCTGAACTTTATACTAGATGAATGAGCCAGTCACAGAGGGACAGACACATTATATATCAAGTCATTAAATTCATGAACAGCGAAAAGAAGAATATTGCTATGGAAGAGAATGGGGCTCATAGAAGGCTCCAGGAGACATCACAGGTGGTTGTAAACGTGCTTAGTTCTAATGGCTTATGTGTAGTATCTTTGGGGGGTACAGGCCGCTCTCGAGCTGGAGTTATAGGCAACTGTAAACCACTCAGCGTGATGCTGGGAACCAAGTTCAGATCCTCTGCAAGAGCAATATGGAGTCTTAACCACTGAACGGTCTCCAGCCTCGCTTTTTGTATCTGTCTTACTGCCCACACACTGTGTGCAGAACCATACTCACCATGGGTAGATGTGTAAAAGAGGCACTGACCCAGGACCCACCAGAGCTTGTGCTGGTGTCTTTGTGCACTTCTAATGTTCTGCTTCTTGTTCTAAAAGTGAAATGTATGTTATATAAGGTTGTTGAGGGTAAACAAAATAATGTGAAGATTCCTAAAACAAGACAAAAAACATTTTCTTCTCTCAAAACAATATCAAGTACTTCCACTTATAACCATATACTATAGAAAAAAGTAAGTTCTAGGTGACATACTTCAGAAAATAAGAATTTTCATGCCTGTGTTTAACATACAAAACATGTTTGGGTTTGCATTCAGCTTATTCATTGTTTTTCTGTGTGGGAATTGAAATATATAAACAGTATTCAAAGAATAGTCACAGTTTGAATTTATTTGCTTGGTGCCATTTTCAGCAAGAACTCTTCTGCATCCTGAATGAAAAGCATGCTTATTAGAGATTGAAAAGCTATAATTTTTTTTTAAGTGAGAGCTTTCCAAAGAGCAATACACCTGGGCCTTCATGTGCAGACAGTAGTCTACAGGAGAAGCAGCCAGAGCTTGCATCACAAGGCAACTAAGGGAACTGATTCACTCCAGCTCTTGTCTTCTCTATAGTGGCAGAACTTTACTGTAGCAATTTCTAGTAAAAGAAATGGTAGTTTTAAGGTTAAAAGTCTCTGTTTGAACTTATTTTCAAAATATCCAGTATTTAATATTTTTTTGCCATTCTTCTTTGAATTATGTGGGAGGTGAGTGTGTGTCTGGAAGCTAGAGATTAATATTATGTGTCTTTTGTTTGTTTGTTTGTTTGTTTGTTTGTTTGTTGTTCAAGACAGGGTTTCTTTATGTAGCCTTGGCTGGCCTGGAACTCATTTTGTAGACCAGGCTGGCCTTGAACTCACAGAGATCTGCCTGCCCCTGCCTCCCTGAGTGCTGGGATTACAGGATAATGTGCCACTGTGACCAGCTAACATTATGTGTCTTCAGCTTATTCTTGTCTTACTGAACCTGCAGCTCACTTATTTGGAGAGGCTGGCTAGCCAAGGAGCTCCAGGGATCCTCCTTCCTATTTCCCCAGCACTGGTATTACAGATGCACAGTCAGACTTTGCTTTTTTTGCATAAATGCAAGGGTTCCAAACTCAGTCCTCATGTGTACATGGCAAGCATTCTACCAGCTGAGCCAGTCCCCAGCCCCAATGTTTTCTTTGATGGTGTTAGGATGAAAATGAAGTTGTTAGTGATCATGAGCCTGTATTTTGTGATATGAACAGTCACACTGTGGGAAGTCAAGTCTGCAGCTTCTTTAGGAAGAGAATTCTGAATCATTGAAGTAAAATATCACAAAGTGAGTGCAGGTTTTGGTTTTGGTTTAGACATTCATTTAGTATTCTTTCTACGGTGATGACATATTGCTTAATTCACTGTAGAACAGAGAAAGTGTCCTCTGTGGCCTGGATATTTTCAACCCTTTTAGAAACTAAAACACAGTCATTTTCAGAACCCTGACACCTGGGTTCTTTGGGAGATTTTACCCAATAGGAACCTAACATGATCTAGGTGCCATTTGGGGAGGATATTTTGGTGTGGGTCCTTCTGAAGACATGCTAAGAAGCCTGACAGAATGCCTGGAGGGCTCTAGTTATCTCTCAGCTTGTTTATCTTCTCAGCAGGTACAGTGAGTAACCACTGTATCTCAGTGCAGTTGGTCTTTGGGTTTTCTGGGTAGCAGTGGAGATAGTGAGAAGACAGTGTCTCATCAGGCTGAAGGAGGCCAGAAGGCGTCTTCACAAGTATCCCATGCTTCTGATGACCCTTCAAGTTGTTAAGACTTGACTCACTCTCAGAGAGATGATGACTGCCTGTGCCAGCCAGACAGCTCACCAGGTAGAATGCTTTTGTAAGGAAATAAATATATAATTCAGATGGTAAGCATTTGTGGTATCTCCATGGTGTTGGAGAGCAGAGGTCCTCAGCCTTCATTTCTGGACAAAGTGAAAATGATCACAGCTCTCCTTACAGAGATTGTTTAATGTTAACAATCAGTAGCTGAAACAAACAGCAGGCTCTTACGGAGAGTGTCCTGGGCTTGTACAGCCACACACTCCCTCACACAAGCTCAGCCAAGCATGAGGAAAGCTATGAGAATGCCATTCTGCAATTACACAACTGTTCATTGATTACACAAGCTAGGCTTCATATATCTTGTTGCTAATAGCACTCCAGGTTTTCAGGGTGTTTATCTTAAGGAAGGGAAATACAGTTTATTATTTAAAATACTTCCACAAGAGAACTGATTTTGGTTATTGCTATACTGTATTTGAGAGTTGTTCAAGGAACAACTTCTCTTGAAAGACACAGGGATGTGGTCAGTTAGCATCAGTTCTAAGAAGTGTGAGGTGTGTAACACATTGAAGGCCCCCAGGGCTTACCTGAGCCCCCACTGAAATGCTGCCGACAGCAGAAGGGAGGCATGGTCCAGGTCCATAAGACCTAGGCATGCATGTGAATGAGCCAGGGTTAGCATGACCTACCTATCAAGGAAGCTTTAGGCATGTTATGTATTGTTTAAAGTGTTTTTATGAGTCTTGATTTTTTTTCCAAAAATAAGTATGGTTCTGACCATATTTCTGACAGGGAAAAAAAATTAAAAACATTACCATGCATCAGTCCAGCCTTACTTAGTTTTAGATGCCTGTTGCGACAGAGGTAAAGGATAAATAACTTTCTTCCTCAAGATTAAGTCTATAATTCTGTCTGGATCCTAGGCACAATAGTATATTTTTCTCTGTTTCATTTTTGTAGACTTATTTTCATTTTTATATTTGCAAGTTTTTTGATACATTTTTAATTAAAATAGAATTGCATCCCTTTACCCTTTCCTCCCTGGAGCCCCTCCCATGCATCCCCACCCTCAAATTCATAGCCTATTTCTTTAGCATCATTACACATGAGTATGTATGTATGTACAAATATGTAACTACAACCTGCTGAGTCCATTTCTGTTGTTTGTATGAGTAAGTTTGGGGCTGACCGCTTTGTACTAGATAATCAGTAAGGGGCTGTTTTGTAAAATGAGGTCATTTCCTTGCAGTTCCAGTCCCCTTACAGTAACTGATCTCATGGCCTTGTCTTTTTCTCCCTTTACCACCAGTTTACCTCAGTGTCCCCAGCAGTTCCTGAATTCTTGAAAACTCCTCTAACTGCGGACCAGCCTCCCATCAGGTCTACAGCTTCCGTCCTCCCCACAAACACTGTGTCCTCAGTGAAGCCTGGCCCGACACTGGTGAAGGTGGGTACCCAGGACACAGCTTTGCAGGTCTTCACTCCATGGCTTTGCCTCCACCCCTTATCCCCCCGCCTCTTAGCCCAAACCTTGAAAACCAAACTGCAATGCTTGCTGGGCTGGGTCCACACATGTCATGTCTTCACAGTAACAGAAAGGGACACAGAGCTTGGCTTGTAGGAAGTGCCGTGCTGTGTGGCATGCTTTAGGAGCTCTTCCATCAGCAGTCCCTGCTCCTCTGAGTGCACTCAGATGGACTTGCTTCAGCACAGCACTGGAGCTGTGGCCTCACATAGGTGTCTTTTGTGACAGCCAGTTTGGACATGCTTCATGCACGAGGTGAAGAAGCTCTGGGTGTCCAGATGAGAGTGTGTGTGCTCCGAGGGCCTTTTGGTTCAGCTGTTCTGGCCAGAAGCAGCTGTGATCTCAGATAAGCCCAGTTCATGGCTTATCTATTCCCCGAAGTGCTTGTGGTTGAAATAATTCAATTAGAATAAATCCCAAGGAAAGAGGAAAACCTTAAATATGCAGTACATTTTTAAACTTCTTAAAATCCTGTTTACAATTTCTAAATAAGATGGGAGAATAACAAGGAATAGTCTAATCATTTCTTAGGTGGCTCTTCCTAAAAGTGGCAAAATACATGTCTCAAACCTCTTAAACTAAATAGGACATTAGTGTTGGCTGACCTCTTGCTATCATGCAGAGGACTCTTACCCTCAAATAAGAAGTGGCCTGGCCAGAAAGACCAATCTCCCAGGTTCTACTCCAGCCTTTTCTACCTGATGGTCACAGCAGCACTTAGACAAAGGTGTGCCTTTCAGATGAGCATAGTCTTCTCTGCCGTCTTCCCACCAAGACTGTCTGAGGCAGGAGGACTCTAGCTCCAGGACACCTTTCCCCAGATTAACACTAGAACCAGGAATATCAACAGTCACTCTTACTGCATCCATCACCCTATTATATCCCTCAATGGCACAAAAAGGCCCAGGATGCTAGCCTGTCCTTGTCCACTTCTCTCCTCTGCTTTCTTCTTTTGCAAAAGGCTTTGACTCCAGGGGCGGCAGATGGAGGGTTACATTAAGGGCTCCTATGGTGAGGGATAGGTACAAGGCTCCAGCAACATTCACATTTGGCAGATTCTTCTGGGTATATGCTGAAACTAACTGGCCAGCTAATTGACTCTCATTTGAGTAGTGTGCTGGAGGGCGTGTAATAATTTCGCAGTCTGAAATGCAAGTCACAGCCTTGCCAGTTTCCAAGGGATACCTGCTCCCACCAGAGCAATCAGCTTCAAGTATGCTGTGTGACATCACAAGCACAGAGTTGGGAAAAGATGCACACTGAGCTCTTCTGAGTCAGAGCAACCTGTTTCCATTAGCTGTTTGCAACACCGCTATAAAAGTCATGCTGCAGAACCATTCTTCTATAAAAAGAAGAGTCTATGCAGCCTGTGGAGCATGGAGAGGATAGCACATTCCCAGTGAGCAGACACGGGGTCTCCCTCTTCCCCCTGGCATTCACATAGGAAGGATGTGCATGACAACTAACAGCCTGAGTGTCTGCTCTAGGTTCTTTGTGGCTTGGAAGGACTTGTAATATTCCCATCCTTTGGTTATGAGCATGTATATGTAGCTTATTCAAAAGATCTAGTCAGTTGTCTGTCTATCACTAAATCAGCTTAGGAATGACACTAATTTTTAAATGTATTTATTTGTATGAGTATTCACCCACATGTATATATGTGTACCATGTGAATGGCCCAAACCCAGGTCTTCTGCAGCCAGTGCTCTAAACAACCAAGCCATCTCTCCAGCCCACTGTTTTGTTACATCTTTCTTTTATTGAAAATAGATGTTTTTCATACAATATATTCTGTCACTGTCCCCCAGCCCCTCCAAGATTTTCCCCACCTTCCCTCCCTACACTGTTTCTTTTTAGAAAGCAAACAGTCATCTAAAGAATAAGAAGATAAAACAAAAACAAACAAGCCAGAGTAGGACAATGCTTTGTCTTTTATTGTTTTTCTTTTCAGATAGAGTTGTAGTATGAATACCAAAAAGCAGAAAATGGTCTGATGATTTTGAAACTGAAAAGAACAACTCAGGAAAAAGCTGCCTGTCGGTCATAAGATAGGACAGATGTATGGCCTCACCACATTTAAAAAATAAAAATTGAATATTTTCAGTTTTTTGAAATGTATATTATTTAGTATTTTGAATTCTTTATTTTCCTTAAAGCTACTTATATCTTATTCTCTTTAGAAGGAAGCATTTATTTCTTTTTACATAGCTGTATCTCCTTTGTTTATTTTGTTTTGTTTTTCAAGACAGGGTTTCTCTGTGTAGCCCTGGTTGTCCTGGAACTTACTCAGTAGATGAGACTGGCCTCGAACCCACAGAGATCCGACTGCCTCTGCCTCCTGAGTGTTGGGTTTAAAGGCATGCGTCGCCACCACCCCCCAGCTCATAGCTATATTTTTAGTGCCACATTGTAATGCTGACATGATCATGCCCGTATTATACACGTAGTGCACAGCTTGCTTATCACTAGGTGATATTGTGTAAGCACTTGGCATCTCTGTGCAGGAGCCCAGAGTAAATGACTGTTACACTTACATAGGCACTGCCAGACCAAGTACTTTGGCTGTGCCAAGGGAGCACTGTAGAATGAGAAATTTTAAGTCAAACTAAGTCTGCAAGTGTCTTTGTGGTTCTGTGATTTGAGACAGGGTCTTATATAGCCAGGGCTGACCTTGAACCCCCTGTTTCTACCTCTTGAGTGCTGGGGTTACAGGCCCAGGTCAGTGGTTCTTGAAATGTATTCTATGTGTTCCCCCTCACCTCCAGTACCGCTCAAGACTGTCTAAGGTGCACTGCTTTTTTTTAATTCTGAAGCACTAAGGCATATGATAGAATCACTTTCATGGGTAGACATTTCTTAAAATGTTCTCCATAGCAAAGCCATCCCAAGAATCCAAACGACAAACACCGCAGCAAAAAATGCAAAGATCCGAAACCCCGAGTGAAGAAGCTGAAGTACCACCAGTACATTCCACCCAACCAGAAAGGGGAGAAGAGTGAGCCACAGATGGACTCCAACTATGCCCGCCTGCTCCAGCAGCAGCAGCTCTTCCTGCAGCTGCAGATCCTGAGCCAGCAGCAGCAGCAGCAGCAGCAGCACTACAACTACCAGACAATCCTGCCGGCACCCATCAAGTAAGCCTGGGTTCTGACGTTTGTCCTGTCATGGCTTGTGCCCTGGCTTAGGGAGGGTCCCAAGTTACAGAGAGTTGGGTATGGCCAAGTACTCTACTCAAGGACCACTGCCCCTTGGCTGTGGTCCAAGTGTCTACAAATGTGACCTGCCGTCCATCATTTGTCCTCCAGTAGGCTCTAAGCTCTTTCCAACTATTCAGGAAAGATGTGCCCATTGGATCTGTCAGTATCAAATGGCACGAGAAAAAAAATACAGGATGCACACCCGCCTGCAGTGAAGAAGCATGGGCAGGAAGTGGTCAGGAAAGCTTTGTGGACAGTTCCACATGAAAGGCTCTTCCAAACAGATGGAAAGGCAAAGGACGTGCAGTGATGGTGAGCAAAGCTGCCTGATGGGGACCTTCATCAGTTCTTAGAAAAGGTGAAAGAAAGGAAGTAGAGTTCCTGTCTGCAGAAGACTTTGTTCCACCTGGCAGATAGTGCAGTGTCTTAGAGAGTGGGAACTTGGTAAGACTGAATCCTGAGTCATTAAAACAGCAGTTGGATGCTGATAGTGAAGGAGACTCCGAAAATTTTCAGGGGCAAAGATAGAAAAAGATAGAAAAGCTTGTCATTAGGACAATGCTGAGAGAGAGCTGTTCAGTATGACTGTACTCCAACCCTGAAGGCCAAGGCCACTTTTCTAAAAGCTATTGTTACAAAATAATAGCTCCCCATCGGGGAGTGATTATTAATTTGCTTCTCTTAAGATAAAAAATATCATGATAAAGATTAAATCCATTGGTAATTTAGACTATCTTGTAAAGCATGTGCTTAAAACATCAGAGCATGCAGATGGAGAAGTAATTTTGTAACATATTATTATTTAAGAGCAAGCAAGTCCAAGGGAACTGTCTTGTTGGAAGGGATCCAGGGAAGGCCACAGAGAGTTGGGACAGAACCCAAGCAACTGTCATTCCTTTTATCTCTGTCTAAGACCTGGGCAGGCATTTTGCATCCACCGCCTCCTCAGACACCAGGAAGAAGCACAGTGGTGATGACCGTTCACCTAGCTGTTCACAGTTCACGTCCCTCTCAGCCTTCTGAAATGTCACTCCATTCCCAGTGAGGAAACTAAAACTGAAAATTCCACGGAAAGATTTTTCCTGTGGTATCTACCTGTGAACTATCCTTTTAAAAATGAAACTGGTATCCATGCAGGCAAAATGTCCATGCACATAAAACAATATTTAACCTTAAACAATATTTAATGTTTATTATTTTATGTGTCTGAGTGTTTTGCCTGCCTGTGTACTATGTTCATGCCCAGTGCCCAAGGAGATCAGAGAAGGCATCAGATCCCCTGGACTGGAATGACACACAGTTGTCAACTGCCACATAGTGCTGGGAATGGAATCCAGGTCCTTATAAGAACAACAAGTGCTCTTAACTGTTGAGTCCACTTCTTAGCCCCAAAATAAAAATTGAAATAGCTTACCTCTTTACCTGAGAAGAGGACACCTAAGGCATAGGACTCCAGACTCCACAAACCCTCCTCAATTCCTTGAGGTTTCAGTTTCCCTCTCCTCCACAAGCATCTTCCACTACCAGACTAAACCCCCTGCCCCAGGAAGAGGAAAGAGCTGTCTAGTGTCATGTGTCATTTAATCATGGAAAGACAGAAGTCAAGTTCTGGCCAGTTCCCAGATCTGAAAAGTAAGGATTTTGTTTTCCAACATATATAGTTAATCTTTACCAAAGAGTCCTCACCAAACAAAACAGACCTGCAGCCAGATCTAGTCAGGCACTGCCACAATCCCAGCATGAAGGAGGTAAGGTTGGAGGTTGCAAGTTCAAGTCTAGCCTAGGCCACATCAAAAGACCCTATCTCAAAAAGAAGACAAAGGCCCAAAGCTCTGGTGGGGGCAGGAGAATGTCCTACCCATACTGTGCCTCCCTGTTACCATAGGAACAAGCTTGGCTTCAGATAAGCACAGTGTGGCCACACACCAGCAGGAGTTATAGAAGGCAGCCGAAGCCCACCTCAGGACTCAGAACCTCAACCCTCTCATCTATGACTTAGTGAAAAGAAAATTCAGCTTTTAAAATAACAGAAATAAGTTAAGCAGTGAATCATAGGCCCTAGCATAGAGTCTCCGCCAAAAGGTAGCTAAGGATTACATTTGTGTTTATGTGTGCATATGTGTGGATGTCAAAGGTCAAAACCAGGTGGATCCTCGGTCATAGTCCACCTTATTTTCTGAGATAGTTTCTTTCATCAAACCTAGAGCTCACTTATTTGGCCTATTTGCTTGGCCAGCAAACCCAGGGACCTTTCCATAACCACGTCCACTGGGCTGAGATTACAGACAAATAGCTCTGTGCTTGTTTTCTGTTTTATGTCGATCTGGGGGTCTGAACACAGGTCCTCAAGTTTGCATGGCACTTTACCAACTGTACCATCTACCTAGCCCTAGTCATCTGCCTAGTAATGCTTGGTTATATATTCTCCAGGGGACAGTATCACTAAATAGGAAATAAAAGTTGGTGATGGGGTGGGGCATCAGGTAATAAATACAATATAGCTGTTACTCAAACTTCGTGGTGAGGTTGATTCCAAAAATATCCAAGAATGCTCCTTGTGGGGACAGTATTGAATGACAGTAAAGACAAAAGCTTTACAACTCTACAAGATGAGTGTTTAAGTTCTGTTTGAGTGGAGACTATTAATACATAAAACATCACTTCACCTAAACCTTCATTTTCAAGACAAAGCTTTGAACTGCTTCACATCAGGCGAGCGCCGACAGGACCAACGAGTGCAGCAGCTGCTGACACGCCTTCCGCCACAGCTGGCGAGTGGCCCCACAGCTCTCCTTTCTAGGGCGTCTTAGCCAGTCCCAGTCCTTTGCCTCTTCTGCAGCAAGCGTAGAGTGGCCTTCTAAATTTCCTCCATACAAACAGGTGCAGCCTCTGGGGACCTGACTGGGATAGAATGCATTTGGCATTTCCACAATACTGAATCTTCCCGCATGTATCCACAACTGATTCTCCTTGTAAGCTGATAAGATTGTTAATAGAGCCAAACCTAGAACCAACTTGCAGTAAATTCTCACTTCCTTTCCCCTGAAGAAATGACAAGAACAGCGGTGGCAGCGCGAGCGCGCCTGCGCGGAAGCCGGGGCCCCTGCCTTCCAGTTTGGACGACTTAAAGGTGAGGTTCGCGCCTCAGTGCTGTGCTTGCACATGACTGAATGCTCAGGTCTGCCTGTCGTGTGCATCGTTTTCCACAGATGGCCAACGTTGGCAACGCAGCAGTACCCTTTACAGAAGTGTTTCCTTTTTGCTTCCATTAAGTTTTGTCTTTTAAATAGCTGATAATTCTCATTTGCTGACCACATACCTTACTTGAGCACCAAGAGAAGAGAACACTCTGTGTAGCAATTTCTACAATGTCAGCTATTTTCTAGTTACTGCTCACAGGCGTCTGTGCCTCCTCTGTAGACTTCACGTTGTCATAGTGTGTACATGTGGAGAAAGTCTGTTTATATGTCAGGTTCAGACATCTCCTGGGAGTGTCAGCCCATCTCTGGGGGCAGAGGGGAGGGAGATTCTGCTCTGGAGCGGGGGGGGGGGGTACCAAGCACCTGATCTGCTTTTACCTCCAGGTGTCAGAACTGAAGACTGAACTCAAACTGAGGGGTCTGCCAGTGTCAGGCACTAAGCCAGACCTCATTGAACGCCTGAAACCCTACCAGGAAGTAACCAGTAGTGGCCTTGCCACCGGCAGTATTGTAGCAGTGTCGTCAGCAGCTATTATCAGCAGTAACCCAGAGGTCACGGTGGCATTGCCGGTCACAACACTGCATAATGCCGTGACTAGCTCTGTGTCCACTTTCAAGGCAGACTTGCCACCTTCTGGCCCCAGCAACGTGCCCCATGTCGTTGAGAATGCGCAATCCCCTCTGCCCATCTCGCCCTCACCCTCCGAGCAGTCCAACCTCAGTACTGATGACACAAACATGGCAGACACCTTCACAGAGATCATGACCATGATGTCCCCTTCCCAGTTCCTGTGCTCATCTCCCTTAAGAGCGACAAGCCATGAGGACAGCCTGAGCCCCACCAGTAACACCCTATCGACCCTAGAACTAGACGCTGCTGAGAAGGACCGCAAGCTTCAGGAGAAGGAAAAGCAGATTGAAGAGCTGAAGAGGAAACTGGAACAAGAACAGAAGCTTGTGGAGGTCCTCAAGATGCAGCTTGAGGTGGAGAAACGTGGGCAGCAGCGACCACCAGATCCTCAGCCCAGTGGCCCCCCACATCCCTTCAGTACATCAGAGCAGAAGCATGGTAGTGTTGCATCCTCCGTCAAGGATGAGGCCTCACTCCCTGACTGCTCCAGCCCCCAGCAGCCCATCCCAGTGCCTGGCCACTCTGTGGGCCAGCCCATCTCCACAGGTAGCCAGACTCTTGTTGCCAAAAAGGCTGTGGTCATCAAGCAGGAGGTCCCCGTGGCCCAAGCCGAGCAGCAGAGTGTCGTCTCGCAGTTCTACTTGAGTTCCCAGGGACAGCCACCTGCCCTTGTTGCTCAGCCTCAGGCCTTACTGACCACACAGACCGCTCAGCTGCTGCTGCCGTTGTCCATCCAAGGCTCAAATGTTACTTCAGTACAACTCCCAGTGGGCAACCTCCAACTCCAGGTACAGTGTTTCCGGACAGCAAGTACTGTGCAGCCAGCCCTGAGCTGCTGTATAGCTACTGTGGGCCACAGTGGTGGAAGCTGGGACTTGGGTGGGTGGGGTAGGGCTTGTGTGGCTGCCACTGTGTTTACATAATAACGACAGGGAAGGTGGCCTCCTCTTTTGTTTCCTGTTCTCTTGGATGCTGAGCTAAAAAGATGCTCAGCAGTTCAGCGCACATGCTGCTCTCAAAGACCACCCAGGTTCATTTCCTAGCTCCAGCATCAGGCAGGTCACAACTGTCTGTAACTTCAGTTCCAGGTGATCCTATACCCTCTGTGGTTTCTTGGGGACCTGCACATTAAACTCACAAAGGCACACAAACATATACCTAAAAAAGTACATCTTTTAAAAAAGATTAATGACTAACATAGGCTCTGTGTGCCTTGAGTCCATCACTCCCTGCCCTGCTTCTCAGTGACAGGCCCATTTCTAGGACAGATCTGACATACAAGCCCATGTCTTCTGTCTGGGCTTGGTGGGGGCTGTCATTACGCCTATTCTTGGGAGGCTCCATTTACATAAGAATGCTTCAGCTGAGGAAATCAGGGAGTGAGGCTGTTCTGGCTCTGGGGACCTGCAAGTGTGCTGCACCCCTGTACTGCACTTCTGGCGACCCTACCCAGATACAGCCTTAAGAGAAACAAGGAGCCGGCGCTTCAGCTGTAATTTGCACAGTACCTTTGGCATTGGGCAAAAATAAGCTCACACCTAGGTTCAGGAGGCAGCGCCCAAACAACCTCAGCAAGTGAAAACAACCAAACTCCCCCGCTTTGCTTGTAGAGTACCCATGAGCTGGATGTCTATTCTATAATGTATCTTAGGGGGAAAAATGGATCCAGATCTTTCGTTCAAGTTGGTACAAGAACAGAACTTGTTTTCTGCTGGGCCTGTGTCTAGCTGTGTCCCCGGCATCTCTGGCTGCTCCCAAAATGTGTGTGCTGCAAGCTTAAAAACAGGATTGTGGGCAGTTGCGGATCACAGTTTCCCGTGGTACTCCTACATGTGCATATTGTGTATAGAACTGTCTTGCTTACATTTTCAGCCTTCAGAACTTTTCATGTGAGATCTTAGCCACATTAAGGAACAGTGAGGTTATAAAGACAGCTGTCTGGATTTGTCAAGCTCACTCAGGAAAGGCTGACAGAATTCCCAATGTGTTGTTCAGGTGGGTGACCATAGGTAATGAAGTACTGTGTTCTTCAGGAAGCAAGACACTTTAGAACCCTTAGTCCCCATTTCCAGAGAAGCAGGTGAGGAGTGACAGGAAGGAGAAAATGTTTCAGGATGTGACATGGTTACAGCACAGTGCATATGGCACCCAATTAGTGATAGTTTTTCTTATATTTCTATCAGTAAAAAAACAAATTTGAAAATAATTGCTGAAGATCAGATGTATAAGATGTGTGTGATGTAATCATTGTATGTCGTTTCATCTTAACTACGATCCCCAAGCAAACAGTTGTGCTGCATTATAAACTTAATTCCAGATGTGCTTCTTGACACTAAGATTAATATTCGTTTACTTCCCAGACCCCAGCGCAAGGAGGAACCCAGGCTCAGCCTCAGGTAGCTGCTGCCACACAGCTTCCAGCCGCAGCCTTGGCCCCAGCACTGCCTCAGAAGCAGGAAGCCTTCCCACAGCATGTGCTGGGCCAGCCTCAACAGGTAAGAACGGTGGAATGCTTTCAAGGACAGACTACTGCTGCTCTTTTCTGTCACCTCACCCCTGTCAGTGAGCATCATCCCAAGAGCCTGTTCTTTGGGAAACCCCTATGATCCTCAACCATAGAAAAAACCCTTGGTCCAAAGCTATTTGGACACAGATATTCCTTCTAGGATTGGGAAAAACCTTTAGTGTGAAAGATGGCACCCTTTTCCAAGTACATTTCCAGAGTGTGTTTTTCTAATTCTGGTATACTAGATTTATTGAATTTAAGGTACATTTCTTTTCTAATTAACTGTGTTGTTCCATGGGAAACAGTTGAAGATAAAAAAGGGTGCTTCTGGGATTTCTCTTTTAAGTAAGAACTTTTCTATATGTATATCTTTAAGAGTCTCTGCCATATCAAGGAGGAAGAGCTGGGAGAGTCCAGTAGCACACACCTCCCATCCCATCACTGGGAAGGTTGAGGCAGGAAGCCTCAAGTGTGAGGGCAGCCTGGGCTGTGTAGCCAGACCCTGGCTTAGAAAAAGAAGGGGAAAAAGGATCTAACCTTGAGACCTCAAAAACAGCTCTTCTATCCTGGGTCTTCCGTAGGCTCAGAGCTTTGATCCTGAACAGGTAACTAGGCATCCTAGTCTGTAAGCTCAGGTATCCTAAACCATGGCTATGAGACAACTTGCAGGTGAAACATTTCAGAGTTTCATGAAACAAGCTTCCCTTTGGCCTGCTGACACAGAAAGTGGTTCTTTAGAAGGGATGAGACTTCAAAGGCAGGATCACCGCCCATGGGACAGGAATGTCATGGGAGAGCTTGAAAGGCACCTCAAGGAGAGACTTTGTAGCAAAGGAGGTCTCAATTAGGACTAAGGAACCATTCCCGGAAAGGCAGAGGGAAGAGGCCTGCAGGTGGCTCCACTGGCCCAAGATTAGGACAGAAGACTGCACTGAATACAGAGCCATGGATGCCACAGTGACGGGGCAATATTTGAACAGACTGTGATGGCACACTTGGGCAGGAGAGCAGAAGAGGCAAAATGGCTCCTGTTGTCTTATCCTATGCCCTAGAAGGGGACCAGGCCACCCCAGTGAGTAAGGAAAACTGTCTGAGCTCTTTCCCCTAAGATGCTGTCTACAGAGCACAAGAGTAAGGTGCTTAGCAAAGAAGCCTACACCCCGCCTGTGTCTGAACAGCCAATCCTGTCGGCAGCTGCCTTGGTGTCCTCCACTGTCCAGGGTTGCCTTCATGCTCCTGGTGGAAGAGTGACCGTCTAGAAGAGACCCTATGACCCATAACCTTAAAGGTGGGTTTGTTGGCCTCTGCTCTAAAATGCGATTTTCTTTCCTTCATTGTCACAGGTCTTCACAAACTCGGCACCAAGCACAGTTCTTCAGTATCAGAGGCAGCCTGGCCCAACGACCCAGCAGCCCTTCATCAGTAAGACCTCCAACCCTGTTCTTCAATCTAGAAGCACCCCACTTGCACCCCTGCAAAATGGACCCAGCCCAGCCAGCAAGGTAAGCAATAGTGATGGCAGCATCCACTTACTGCCATACAGACATGCTGGCACCTGGAGTGAATGGTGACTTAATGGTCCTATGGGTTGAACTGACAGTGACTGGTGTTTCTGGGCAGTGAAGCGGAGCCCTTCCACAAGACAGCCACCAGCTGCCAGGTGCTTGGGGCACTGAGCCACTGCGGGTAGAACAGCACAGCTGAGTCACTGCCCAGAGCTAACAAGCACTTCTCCCTTGTCTGCTGCAGCCCAGTTCGCCGTCCCCACCTCAGCAGTTTGTTGTCCAGCACTCTTTGTTCGGGGCCCCAGTCACCAAGACAAAAGACCCACCTCGCTACGAGGAAGCCATCAAGCAGACACGCAGCACCCAGCCAGCCCTTCCCGAGGTGAGTGTGGCCACAGTCATGTCCCATCACATTTCAGATTGTCCTCAGATTGTGCCAACTTACCTCAGTTGGAACACAGAGATTACAGCCAGAAGTTTTATAGTTTAGCTGGCTTTGGGAGGTTGTTGGGGCGGGGGGGAAATAGGAGGAGGTTTCTTTTTGACCGGGTTTCTCTGTGTAGGCCTGGCTGTCCTAGACT
>CM053757.1:9012018-9029729 GCA_028658305.1 Pachyuromys duprasi | reverse complement strand
TTTGTAGAGCAGGCTGACCTAGAATTCATAAGACATCTGCCTGTCTCTGCTTCCTGAGTGCTGGGATTAAAGGCATCCACCACCACACCTGACCTAGCTGGCTGGTTTTAATTGACATGTGAAGACTCATAAGCCACTTGTCTATATTAACTATTAGGATCAGCCGTGACAATGTGACCTCAGGCAAGGTGTTAATGTCTCCTTGGAGCCTTCCTGGGTCCTCTTTAACAGGGAGTAGTGGCTTCTGTGCCTCCCGTGAGCTTTCAGTTATAAAAAAAAGATGTAGCCTCGCTCAACGTAAGCTCATCCAAGCCCCCTGCCTCTCCAAAGCTCCCTTTCAGAGCTGAACATTTCCTTGGGGAAAAAGATTCTGGCCTCCCACAGGACCTGAGGGATGGACCAGACAGAGGCAGGTGGATCTTTTGAGTTAAAGTACAGCCTGGTCTACAGAGTGCGTTCCAGGACAACAGCCAAGGCTACACAGAGAAACCCTGTCTTTAAAAAAAAAAAAAAAGGAAAGGAAAGGAGATAGAGACAGAGAGAGAGTATCATAGATGAACTTAGCAGAAGGGAGAGGGAAAAGGCAGTGAGAGCTAATCTTAACAGTCCGCGAGCCTGAGCCATTCTAAGCTAGCCCATTACACTCTATACATAAGGCCCATAAGGTTAAATATGTCACTTAACCTTTAATCTAAACCACACACACAAACCTGGCCCTAGTACCTCAGAGCCTGTGTAATGGTTCCCCACAGTGAACACATGGAAGCCCTAGAAAGAAAAACAAGACAGTGAGGTGGCTGAGAACTTGAAGAGATAGGAGCTCGTGTTTCCACAGCCTTGACATGTTCAGCAGGCACCAACCTAACCAAGTAGAATTCCTGCTTCATCATAGCATTCCACGTTACAGCCACTCTATCAAAGAAAGTGATACTGGAGAAAAACAGTCACGTGACTGATGTCAGGTTTTCATCAAAACTGATGGAAAGAGACTGACAAGGTGGCTCAGTGGGTTTGCCGACTAAGCCAGACGAACTGGGTTCTATCCTCAGGACCCTAGTGGTGGAAGGAGAGAGCCCACTCCTACAAACTGTCCTCTGACTACCCATGTACCATGGCAGACATGAAACAGTGCACAAGCACGCTCACAAAATCAATGAGACTAATGAAGACCAGAAAATACAGCAACACTGTTTTACGTTCTTAGTGAGGAGGGGCCCAAGAGACTGCCACCCAGATACTGTATCAAGTGAGAGAGTCCTTTTAAGAAAAAAAGGTAAACACCATATAATTTCACATGAAGAAAGCAGAATCCATGAAACAAAAAATGAGGTTTACATCAAGGCTTGAGGAAACACTATTAAGACATGTTTAAAATAAAGATTTAGAAATTTCCCAGTGACAGCAAGGGATATATGGAAGTCACAGAGCTGACTTCTTGCTGGGCTCCTGGTTGGCCTATTGTGCTGTGATGTTTTGGGTAAATGTCTTCATTTCCCAAGTGACTCCATTGTTTTCTCGATTATCAAATGTTAGCTTAAAGCCAACGCTCAGGGAACCCTCCGGGTGCAGCTGCAGAGACTGCCCTGGTCCAGGTGGCTAACGCTGTCTCCTTGGCTGCAGGTCTCCAACGTGCACAGTCAGCAGATGGATGACCTCTTCGACATCCTCATAAAGAGCGGAGGTGGGTCAAGAGCTGGGAAGGGCAAATGGAATAGACGCCGGAAGCGGCTGAAGAGAGGGAACAGGATGGGAGCCGACCACAAATGTCCTCTGAAAGACTCCACCCAGCAGGGGATTGAAGCAGATGCTGAGACTCAACATTGAGTGGAGCACAGGGAGTCTCACGGAAGAGTGGAGGGATAGAAAGACCCAGAGGGGACCAGAGCTCTACAAGATGTAGCCAATACACAGCCCAGTCTCCTCGTGGAGACTGAGTCTCCTAGTAAGAGGAGCAGGGGCTGTCTCTGACATGGACCCTGTTGCCCACTCTTTGGTCACTCCCCCCTGGCAGGGTGGCCTTCCCAGGCGCAGAGGAAGAGGATGCAGTCCTGATGAGACTTGATAGTCTGGGGTCAAATAGTAGTGGAGGAGGGCTCTTTTCTGAGGACTAGGGCAAGGGGCTAGGAGGGAAGAGGGAGAGAGGGTAAGACCGGGAGGAGATGAAGAAGGAGGCTACAATCAGGATGTAAAGTGAATAAATTTTTAAAAAATAAATTTAAATCTAAAAAAAAAAAATCTGGACACAAGCCCACAGGAAGCAGTCTCACACCATAGGCCCAGCTCAGCCTTTCTCTAAAGCTGGAGGTTGTCTTAGAAACTGAGAAACAACCAGTTCTAACAGCAGGCAGTCCTAACACTGTTCACATTAGGCCACTAAGCCATGTAACAGAGCAAAGGCCTCTGGCTCTGCACTGAACCGTGGCATGATGTTAGATCCCCACAGGTGCCCCTCCTGAAAAAGGAAAGACCATTCCCACACAGCGAGCGGGCCAGCTCTAAACTCTGCTGAAAACTGCAAAGCATATCTTATGCTCTAATCTCACCATAGGGTGAGGACACTCCAGTAACTCAGCCTGCGCTCCCTTCAGTTGTTCCATTAAAATTCAGATAATAAGTAAGTCATCAGGGCTAGTATAACTCAGTGGGTAAGGTGCTTGTTGCTAAGCACTGTAATAACCTGAGTTTGATGCCCAGGATCCACATGATGGAAGAAGAGAACCAACCCTACAAGGTGTTCTCTGACCTTCACATACATGCTGTGGTAACATGCACATCCAGAACTATATAACTAGTTAAAAAATAAAATAAGTCATCAGTTTACAGTCTGTTGTCTTTAAGCCAGATATTGACCACCCACACACACACACACATACACACGGCTGCCCCAGCTCATGTGTCTTTAAAAGAAAGTAAGCATAGCATCGATTTTTCAGAAACTTGCGGAGCTGGTTGCAGCCCAGTGGCAGAGAAGCCATGTTGGGTGGCTCACAGGTGCCTGTAACTCTAGCTCAGGTGATCAGACTTTCTGTCTGGCCTCCATGGGCACCTGCACACAGGAATACAGACACACACATGGACACATAAGGAAAAAATAATTTTTAAGGATAAACTAAATAATTGGTGCTTATTAAGCTGTTTACCTAATCCTCCAAGGTTTCTGTAACTCAGAACAGAGCAAGAGTTCGGAGTAGCGACTGACCCGCCTCACCTTAAGGAAGGAGGGCAAAGGAGCCAGCGTCAGGCTTGAGTCGCTGATTAGGAGTATTGGGTCTTTTTTTCTAGACTGTATTGCCAAACTTAAGAGAGAGAGAGAGCATGCTGTTCCTGTCTCTAAGATGGAGTGACAAAGCAGTCACTAACATAAAGCCTTACTAACACCTCAATTCTTCTGCAGAGATCTCCTTCCCAATAAAAGAAGAGCCTTCTCCAATTTCCAAGATGAAACCAGTGACAGCCAGCATCACCACAATGCCAGTCAATACTGTGGTGTCTCGACCACCGCCCCAGGTCCAGATAGCACCGCCTGTATCCTTAGAACCTGTGAACAGTTTGTCCGCCAGCTTAGAGAACCAATTAGAAGCCTTCTTGGACGGAACTTTACCCGCGGCCAATGACATTGCCCCAGTGCAGAGCAGCGGTGACGACAGAGGGCCCTTCTCTCTGATAGAGGACCTGCAGAATGACCTGCTGAGCCACTCCAGCATGCTGTACCACTCCCACTCTCCCATGGAGACCTCTGAGACCCAGCTGGTGGCGGGGACCCCCTGTCTCTCTCTCGACCTGTCAGACTCCAACCTGGACAACATGGAGTGGCTAGACATTACCATGCCCACCACATCCTCCGGGCTCACTCCTCTGAGCACCACTGCACCAAGCATGTTCTCTGCTGATTTTCTGGACCCGCAGGACCTGCCACTCCCATGGGACTAAGGTCACAGGTCACATGTCTCAGAGCTCATGAGGTTTCAAAACATGAAAACAATCCTGAAAGGTCAGTGCGTAGAGCTATAGTTAGAGCTGCACTGTTGAAATTAAAATATGTTGTCTCAGATAAAAAGGAAGGTCACAGCCTGGAAGCCGGTGTGAGAGCACGTCATGCGTCTAGCAGTGACTCCACAACTTACAGAGACAGGCCTGTTGCATGCAAGAGGCCTTATCTAAGCCAAAGGTCAGGTCCCATCCACAGGAAGTGGCACTAGGGCTCCGGTCCTCAACTCCCTTTCACCCTCTGTGGTTACCTCATGGCCCTAAGGAGAGCCAAGCAGCTCCACCTGAAACACCAGGCCACCACAGGGAGGGGAGAAGCCGCTGCCCACGTGCTCCCTCGAGTGGCCTGACTGGGCCTACAGCAAGGTCAGAAGCACTGCACATGCTGGGCAGCCAGCAGCGGCAGCTTCCCCTGGGGGCTCCGAGTTCCACTTTGAAATCTTCGTGGCTGTGTGATGTCATAGGTCATTTTGTGAGTTTGGGAATCTAAATGAACAGCCTCTCGCCACGAGCATATGACTACAAAATGCTGTCACCCAAGCACAGAGTCCAGATACGGTGATGGCGCCACAGCTTCCCCAGGGGCCTCGCTCAGGTGGGTGAGGTTGGTCCTGTGACGTTAGACATTGGAATGTGCTTTGACCTTGTGACCTCTACAGCCTGAGATAAGAGTAAAAAGATGAGCGTCCACTGGTCCTATTTGTTGTATTAACTAAGATATCGCTAGAGTACCTGAGCCACAGTGTCTCCATCTTTGAAGACATGCTGACAGACTCTCTCAGGTGACCATGCCCATCTCAAAGAACCAAAAAAGGCTTCAGCATGAAATTCCTTCTCAAGCTAGAGAGTTAGAAGAATGGAAGGTATGGGGTGTCTTTCAGACTCTAGGACAGTCCCACCTTGAGCACAGGTTAGACCGTCCCCTGTCATTAGATCCCTGGTTCTCATTATGTAGGCTTGTGACTGGATGCCCTGCCTGTTCTCAGTGTGTCTTCAAGCCTACACCTAAAACTGGAGGGTTTATTCCTTTTTTTCTCTTGATCTAGAATGGAAAAGCTACATTTGTCAAATAATTTAAGAACTTTTCTAAAATGCCAACTGCCATAGAATTTCCACAGCTCTTGATCTAGTCATTTAGTTATTGGCAATTTGTAAATAAGCGACCAGAATATAGACTTTGTATTAAATGACAGCTTTGTCCTATCCCCTCCCCCCCTTTAACCTGAGCCAGGTGGGTTTCCTACACCAATACACATGCCTGTTCCACAGCACATCGAGGGAGTAGCCTGCCCCCTTCGTCTAGAGAGAACCTGAGTCATTTCTAAGGCACTTTTGCCCCAAAGTGATCAAAATGGCCCCCTTTCCTGGTTTTAGCCTTCTGTGAGCAGCACTCCCTCGCATCAACACTCTGATAGCTGGATATTCTCCTCCGACCAAGCCTCCTGAGAGCACTGTCATAGGACATGATGTAACCGAGGTGGTTCTGCTTCACAGCTGCCTGTGGACCTGGGAAGGTAGTTTCTCCTTGGGAACTTCAGCTCTAGGTTTTGGTGGAGAGCTTTAGTCCTCTTTCTCCCAGCTTTGAATGTGCAATTAAAGTAGTACTAAGAATCAGTGGGCCTGATAAGTAGATTGTCAGGGAATCAGCCAAGAGGAGTCCCCGTCTCATCTGCAGCCTCAGCTGTTCCCACAGTGGCTAGTCTCAGGAGCTCTTGCTGGCAGGAGGCTGAGGACTTGGCTAGCACCAAGACTTGTGGAAAAAGTGGCTGAGAGTGGCTGTTGGGGTCTGCCAGCATAGCAACCGGGCAGGGCCAGCAAAGTAGCCTCGCTTGCCTCTGCCACAGCACGCAACACTGAGGATATCAAATGCACAGGGACCCACTGCCCCATTGGACAGCTAGCCCCAGGTTATCCCAGCGCACTAACTGGAAGGCCAGGTTTATCCAGAAGCACTGCTCATGCTCACAGAAGGTTTATTCAGAGAGCATCATCCTCAACATTCAGCTGGTTGTGAGATTTCTGACAAAACTGGAAAGTAGCACTTGAGATGTAGTCATTTTTGTTTCCTGGTTCAACCTTCAATCTCTTCTTCATTTAAGAGCCTCTGGGCTCCATTTTTACTTGTGCAGTAAAAATGACTGGCAGGGAGCAGGTCACCTTTCCTGCCGCTCACCCCTCCACAGTACCTGAGGTGTTCCCGTGTCTTTCGCTTAAGGCTTATACACATGTTTACAAGAAGCTTTTACCTTCCACTCAGGCCCACTGCTTTGGGGAGTGGAGGTGTCACAGGCTTGTGACGGCCGCTTGGCTAGCTCAGATCTACTGGGTGCTGTCTAGAATCCCAGTATGGCATGTCATCAGAGACAGCAGTGAAACGAAGCTTTATGTCCACACCCAAGACAAAGCTTTAGTGAGTGGCGAGACTCCCTGGAAAACAGCCATTTAAGTTACCTCTGCATTCTGCTGTGAGGAACCCACCCAGCGACAGGAGAGGAAGGCTTAGAAAAGGGTTCAGTGTCCATCAAAATTACTTGACCTCAAGATAGTAATCCAATAGTAATCCAAAACGCTTAAAAGGAACCAAAGGCATTGCCAGGTATTTGCCAAAAGCAGCCACTTTTTTATTTTAAATTTGAGAATAATGTGATCCCAAGTCAGTCCCAAAAAGATATCCACTTAAAGTTATGATGTTCACAGAGATGTAGATATTTCTTTCTTGTCTTCCTGTAAGATAGTATGGAGCTGTTTGTTGGTTTAAGAGTAACATATTTGGTAGTAATGCAGAGCTGTACTCTTTCCTTCATGGTTAGCCCTCTGTTGCTTGCAGTGGACATGCAGGTGTTTCTCTTCCTCACATAATGTCTTAGCATCTCACCTCCTGAAAAGACAGGAGAAAAGCACCAGTGGGCAGCGCCATGCTTGTTGAAGCACTTGTTTAATGAACAGGAAATCATGGCAATTGGGGGTCCATTCGTGTGTTGCCTTTATGTTGTTTTTAAAAGAAAAACCATGATGCCTTTGTACCTGCTGTTTGCACCCCTGACTCAATTCTGTACTGTGTCTGAATGCCATACGTTTGCACATGTACTGTACATAAGCGATGCAGACTGTATTTTTATATGTGTGCGCATTTATCATCATCTTTTGTACATAGTGGCAGTATTGTAGCTGATTGGGAAATGTTTGATATCTCAGCGATTTTGCATTTTTGTGTCTCAAATAAAAACATTTTGATGTACCATGACTTTGTGTGTACAGAAGAACACACTGGGGGGTACTGGGACCATTGTAGACCTATGAGATGGGGGAGCCTCAGGCAGGACAGCATCCTCAGAACAGCTCCTAGCCAGTCAGCAGATGGGCTGGCAGCGTGTGGCATACAGACCGCAGAAAGCAGGCTGCCTGCCCCATGTCCTCACAGCATACAATAGAAACTCAGGCACCCTCTGACTTCACCTTGACCACTAAGACCTGTTCTGTCCTCCACAGGCACAGCAGCCACTGGGTGAAGAGCATTAAGGTGTGTGGTCCACGCTACTGTGGGGACACACATGTTCACAGTGGGATGAGCACAAGCACAGCACCAGCACAACTTCCAAACACCCATAACTGAGCCCTTCCATTCAGCCAACTCTCAAAAGCAACTAACGTACAAAGTACTTTATGGCCCATACGAAATGCTCCTCAGAGGTTAGTAAGTTGGGGGCGGGCAGGCATTTCAGCCAGAATTCCTATGGTTAAATCTGAGTTAATGTTTTATTTCCATCTTGGCTTAGAAGAAACCAAGCGGTGGTGAGTAAGCTTAACGGACAGGCATAACTGGTAACGTGTGACAGAGAAGGCTAGTCCCCAAATGTAGAAAACAGCTCATTAAAGTGCTAGTTATCTGTATATCTGGGGTTCGAGAGCACAGCCAACAGCAGTAATTTAACTGTCTGCAGTGTCCCCGTATCACAGGTCTGCCTGCCTGTGTGATGACATTACGCATGGCAGAGTTGGAACGCTGCAGCAGAGATCCGGAGGAGACTCCGAGGCCAGGCTCACTGGACATCAGCTCTACTCTGCCCTTCTCTGTGCCAGGCCAGCAAGCTCGGTGCTGGGGTTGGACTTCAGGAAGGGATCCTCAAAGGAAATACCCAGAAATCGGGCTGGCTCTAGGACTATTGGCTTGTGGCATTAGAATCCCCTTCCCCCGCCCCCAGGTAGTATTGAGTTTTACAAAGTCTTTGAGATGCGGGCAAAGTCCACTGAGTGTGTTAGGAGTCCTCGACACCAATGCATTGGACGCAGTGATGGCTGCAGATGGATGATGCCTAGTCCACATCATAATCCAGGAGCATGAGGTAGAGAAGGCTCGTCAAGATGGCTGGACACGAGATGTCATTAACAGTTTTATCTGGTCCCATAATCCTGAGGTTTCCCATTCTCTGACCCCCTTCTCCAGTAGCAGCTGCTGCTAGGCCACCCTGCTCCTCATCCTGTTCTCTTCTGTTTGCCTGCCTTTCTATCTTCCTCTCTATCTGTCTCTGGGTGTGCCTCTCTCTGCTGCCTATATCTGCTTTTTCTTTTGCCCCTCTCTTCCAACCTCTCTTTCCCTCCCATTTCTTCTCCCCTCCCATTCCTTCTCTCTCCCTCCCAAGGTCACATGTAATCCATAATTGCTATAACTTCTAGTAACTCTGTAACCTTAGGATCATGTTCTCCAGAAGTTATGGCAAAAGCCCATTGGAATTCTGAATATGAACCTATGGCATGGTGAGTATACTTCAGCTCTCTAATCTCTGTAAAATAGCACACCAGCGCCACCAGTGTCTTGTTCCAAGACAGCACCAAAAAGGATCCGCATTTCTACTTTAGCATTTACCTTCATCCAGTGAGTGAACCCTGACAATACACATACAATATCCAGTCTGACCATGTTGGCCTATAGGTGAAGACTTTGTACCCAGCATCTCAATGGGCTGCCATTCTGCAATTTCTTCAAGCCTTTGTGGACTTTTTTTCATCTGGAACTATTTCTTTTTGTGTTGTTGTAAGTTCCAGATTGGGTTTCTCTGAAGCTTCTCTATTTTTATTCAAAGATCACTCCAACCACTGTTCTATGGCCTTTAATTTAGCATCTAATTTCTCAAGTCTTTTTTCTCCAAATCTGCTTCATTCTGATCTCTCCCAAAGAGGCTATACAAAACTGTAATTGTCACTGAAAAAAATTATTTGTATGTTAAGAGAAACAAACTTAAGGGAAATCCAGAAGCACTGTGTCTTTTTCTATTTTCATTTTCAACATAGAAAATAATCTTCTTTAATCTCAAAACCTTTCCCTAAAGACTTTACCTTCTTAGACTTCTAGACCTCACCAGGTCAGATGCTTGAGGCCTTTCAGCTTATCTGTGGCTCCTGCTTCCAGAGAGAGGTTTTTTTCCCCTGCCTCCCTCACTGGATCCTGACCCCTCCCCTCACTCTGGGGAGTTATTGAGTCCACTGGTGTTTGCTCCTCTGGCCTGTACTAGTCAGGCCAGCAAGAGCCTCTTCTCAAAGGGATTTAGCTTCCTACTGAAGCTAGGAAAGTCTGGCTTTGAGGAGCTTGCTTGTATTGAAGAGCCACTTTAAAAAGGCGGGGGGGGGGGGTGCTCCTAAAAGAACTGCTTTTGCTTTGTGGGGGATGGGGGGACCTTGTTTTTCTGCAGCTGATGGCCTTGCTGCTGGCGGGGAGGGTCTAATCAGGAAACTGTGAGCTGTTGCCTTAGAAACTGCAATTGTTTCTTAAGAGAACTAAGAAACTGCTCTGTAGTTTTACCTTCTACGTAAGTTTGGCCCCACATTGGATGCCGAAATGTTAATGTTATTTTTATAAAACTGTGTTTGTTTCTGGCTATCACACAAATAATTGAGACTGTTTTATATTTGTTTAATAATAAGCTTCACAACACAATAACTGAGCAGTTTCTACTCTATTCTTAACTCTCTAAACTAATCTGGGTTCCTCCCAGCATACATCCCAGAGACACTTGCACTTTGTAGCTTTCCTGTTCCAGCTCTCTCCTGAAGTCTCTTGGACCCGAGTCTGAATCCTTTACTTCATCTTGTAACTCCTCCTCCCCTAGCTGGCAGGAAATGCAGCCCTGTTCTCTCCTCTGCTCACAGATTGGCTGTAAACTGCTTTATTAGCATATCAGAGGACAATTGGGGGGCAGCTTTTACACAATATTGAGACAGGAGAGTCTCAGGACAAGGAATGCAACCAAATATGGTAGTACAGTAATCAGCATTTGAATTACACAATAACCTTATGCCTACAAAAATGTCTTTAAATACTAAAATGGAAAACAACCTCATATTCATAAGTTGTGAGGATTAATATTGTAAAAATAAGGGGGGAGGGCACTAACAAAAGTGAGCTGGAGTCATGCAATCATCAAGGTTCCAAAAGCCAGTCTTGAAACTGATTATGGAGTAAGAGTCAAAAGAGTTAATAACCACCCCTCCCTGAGCGGAAAGAGCAACGCTGGAGGGATCATAGGGTCTGATTTCAAATGCTACTGCAGAGCTATGGTGACAAAACAGTGCCAAACAATGGAATGGAACAGAGGAGCCAGAAATCAGCCCAGCAGCCACAGACACCACAAGTGTGTGCTGTGGGAAAGGCTTCCTGACATGAAGGGCATCCAGTCAAGGGAGGGCTCTCTTTCACCAAGCATCAAATCAAATCAGAAGAAAACCTGAAACTTTGGAACTATTGTTGGGATCCTTAAGCAGGCATCTTTACTTCCAGCCCTAAGAAACCTGACATACTGGTTATCCGGCATCTATGAGGCTACCTAGAAGACCACCCGCTGAGCACCGGAAGCTACCTGTGCATGTTCTGAGTCGCCTCATAAGAGAACTCAAAACTCCTCTTTCTTTTTTCTCTCCTGCTTTCTCCAGAGATGGTCTCTGCAAGCCCTTCCTCTTCCCCCAATAAACCTCCCACATGGAACCAGTTGGGTGGCATGATTTGTGAATCCGAAGTGTAACTCTTTTTTGCAATTCTATCATTGGTGTATCGAGCCGGGAATAGATACCTACAGCGGTCACACCGCCTGGTGGTTGCCAGCACCCCCACCGGGCTGCTGAAAACCTATTTTGTTCCAAATCCGCCGGTGACCTCCACTTTCCGGCAACCAGATCGCTACCTGCAGCATTCAACACCGACAGAATTGGTGAGTTCCCCCCCCACCCACCTCATTGGCCAGCATAAACGTTTCTCTGGGTAAGGGAAGATTGACTGTTGAGAGTCTGGCAATTTCCCAATACCCTTTGAGGTGAAGGAACCTCCAACCACACTCTTCACTGGTATGGTTGACCCTCTTTGCTGGACCTCCATTTAGGGCTTCTTTTCCCTTGGGAGAGCCTCCTACCCACAGTCCATTTTCCCCCCTACAGACAGAGAAATCCTCCTACGTGAGACCAGTCGTGTGGCATGATTTGTGAACCCTCCGTGTAACTCTTGTGAAATTCTATGAACTATACCATGGAACTCATAGGAGAAAACCTGTCAAGATACAGGCATAGGCAAGCACTCCAATAGCACAGAAAATAATACCAAGGATTGGTAAGTGAGACTGCTTGCCAATTGAAATGCAGAACAAACAATTAGCAATGTGAAGAGACAGCCCACAATCTTTGCCAGCTGTTTATCTGGCAGAAAAAAAAATCATCCTGTAAGTGGGCAAATAAATTAGATAAGCAGTTGCCAAAAGAAAAGTATAAATGTCTAATAAATATATGAAATGATTCTCAACATCTGCAGAAATGAAGGAAATACAATTATTTTTTAGTTAATTTGTTTGTCTTGATTTTAGATTTATGTTCTGTGTTTCAGTGTTCTATCTGAATGTGTGTCTGTCCAGTGTTTTTGGCATCAGATCCCTTAGGACTGAAGATACAGATGGTTGTGAGCCACCAAGTAGATGCTTGGAAGCAAATCCAGGTCCTTGGCCAAAGCAACAAGTGCTTTTAGCTGCTGCACCATCTCCCTAGGCCTGGAAAATACAAAATTTAACTACAGTGAGAGTCTATCTCAACGTTATTAGGATAGTGTGATGGCTACTCTTGATTGTCAGCTTGACTATATCTGGAATTAACTAAAATCCAAATATGGAGGGCACCCATGTAAGGTGTTTTTCTGCTTAATGTGAAGATCAGCTTCTTATCCAGACCTTTGGGACAGGAAGACACACACTTGTTGTGGACGTTTTGGTTTATGATATGTAAACACATTTTTGTTAAAATTGCAAGTTGGTGAAGCCAGCCCTGAGGAGACAAGATGAGCTGGGGTTGGATGGAAGGGGAAGAGGTCCTCCCCTGTTGATGGACTTGGAGGGGGTGGGGAGGAGATGAGGGAGGGAGGGGGAGAGCGGAAGGGAATGAGGGAGGGGGCTACTCATAGGAAGCAAAAAACCTAACCTGTGATTGATATAAAAATAAATAAATTAAAAAGAAAAAAATTGCAAGTTGGGGTTTATTGTTTCTTCACACCTGTTGAGTGTCTTGTGAACTTTGCCAGGTGGAATTAGTTGAATTCTGAGGACTTTGAAGGGTATAAATGTGACAGCTCAGAGGAAGAAGACGCGACTGCTTGAAGGACTGCTTGCTGCTGGTTTGTCCTGCTGCTTCATTTGCTGTTTGCTGACTTGCTGGTTCCCTGGACTTCTGGATTTCTGGATGACTGATACTGGTATTGCCCCAAAAGAATCCTATGACCCTACCCTATCCGGAAAGTAGCAGAGAAAACTCCACCCCCTGTCCCCACTAACCTTATTTCTCTCCTACCCATATTGGGGGGTTGAAAGGGAGGTAGAAGCATCTAAAGCAGGTTTGTTAAAAAAAAAAACACAAAAAACAAGGTCAACAGGTGTCGCCCAGTTTGGCTTAGGCACAATGGATCACTTCCCTTCTAATGTAGTAGAGGAATCATCAGTTGGCAATGTTGGTTAAGGAGGTTGGCAAAATGGCAGCTGCTGCTTGCGCTGGGTGGTCTCCTGTCTTGCTCTCAGAGGGAGTTTTCTGGGTTTGCTTCATAGTCTTTATATATTCCGTGTGGAAAAAAATGTTGGGAGGAAAGCTAAAAACACAGAAGGTTTACTCAATTCTCTGGGGTTAGAAAGATGGGCAGAGGCCATGCATCTAGAGAGTTTGTGAGTTGAGGCTGAAGTGTTTAGAGAGCAAAAAGTGCCAGTGGAAGGAGAACAAAAGGAATTTTCCACAGGCTGAAAGAGGAAAGCAAATCAGGCTGGAAAGCAGATTGCCGCCCTGCTCTATACGCTTTTGCTGCCAGGTGCCCAGAGCACCTGCATGAGGCAAGAGGCCAGGAAGAGCAGGAGGTAGAATGGGAAAATGAGTTACTGTCAAGCCAAGTGCACCCCCAGAGGAGTCGTTTGGGGCTGCGCAAGCACCATCAGCTCTCCCAGTGTTTGTGCAGCATCTGCCTGCTCCTGCTGGTGGGGAGGCTTCCGATGAGAGGACATGGCGTCAGTAGAAACGCTAGATCGAAAGCATGTTAAAGAGTCCATTGTAAAGTATGGGATACATTCAGGTTTCGTTAAACAAGTGTTAAGCAACTGGGCTACCCAAAATAGACTTATGCCCCAAGATTGGGAGGGATTGGTGTCAGCTGTGTTAGAAACTGGCCAGTGGTTATCATGGTAGAGAAGTGAAGCCACGGAAACAGAACAACAAAATATAACAGGGGGATCAATGTTAATAAAGGCCAGCTGCTTGGTGAAGGTCATTATGCTGATTTACAAAAACAAATGGATCTGACGATGTAGTGATTGAACAACGTCATGTGGCAGCATTAAGAGCATGGGATATGGTTGGGAGCCTGGTAAAACAACCCACTTCTTTTACTAACATATTTCAAGGCCCTTGGAGAAGCCTTCACCAACTTCTTACAGAGACTGGGTTCAGCTCTAAATAGAGCCATACCTGACACTGAGACCAGACAAGCATTGATACCGATATTGGTGTACAAAAATGTAAATACTGAAGGTCAGACAGCACTTAGACCATTAAAAGCATGAGGAGCCCCAATAGATGAATGGATAAGAGAGACAACTGATATTGGCTCTCAGGAGCATCATGCCAATATCATCAGACAAGGTATACTAGAGGTCTCAGTTATCAAAATACCCGGTGCTTTAATTGCGGTGAATTTGGCCATTTACAAAGAAACTATAAGGTTAACTGCTTTAGAGCACAAAATAGGAGGTACGTTAACTCTGAGGAACACAGTACATTTACAAGTAGATGGGGACAAGCAGATTCTAGCTACAATGGAATACAAGGCTCCCAGGGCTTTGTAGCTGCTATGGCAAGGGAAAGCATTGGTCTAGGGATTACCTTTCCAAAAGGGACATACAAGGTAAGCTCTTGCCAACATGAAAGAAATGGAGGGGCCTGTCAGCTGGAGGCCCCATGGCAAACAATATGAGTTCTCTTCTGTTGAACAGCCAGGAGGTAATGGGCACTGGGCTGGGCAAGAGTGGTGGAGGTCGCTCAATCAGAGAGCCATATATTTGTCCTCCACCAGGCCAAAGAGCTAGAAGGCTGGAAGTGTCTATGGCTCTTGTGTTGGTTTAGCCTCCATGGCTGGGCACAGAGGACAAGCCTGCTTGGGAGCATTTTGACTTCCAGAGGCCAGTCTGCCAATAAGCAGCGTGTGGCTTGTTGAGGCAGCAGGGGGACTAGCGTCCCTTTGGCTGCATTTGAAACAGTCACCTGGCAGAATTGACTTTTGGCTATACCCCGGCGGGATGGGGCACTGCAGATCTCTTGTCTTTTGTGTGGGAATGCCAGCAGCCTCAGAGCAGCAGCTAAGGTCTGGAGCATAGCTATTGCTCTGGGTGAGCCTGGTGGGGAGGCTAGTATTTTATTTTTACCAACTCCTATATGGTGACTCGATGACCATCCTCAGCTGTTTATTAAAAATTGCAGAGAGAGAAGGGAGTGCAGGACATGATAGGGAGAAAGAGAGAGGGAGGGTAAATAGAGGATGTGCCCCGATAGAGAAAGGGGAGAAGGCCAAGAAAGAAGAGGCCAGAAGCAAGAGAGATCAAGAGAGGGACCACATGTCCAGCTGGTCCCTTTAAGGGGCAAGATAACCACACCTTCCAGGTGTGGCCACCTGGCCAGTGACACATGATGACATCATAAGTTACTAGGCAACCCAGAAGGAGGTTTGGTTCCCAAACCCTAACGTCCTTTACAACCTGGAATTCCTTTACCTTCTTTGTTACCTAGATCTTGGTAATAATTTATAATATAATAATGATTTAAAGGATTGCGTTTTTACGATACTCTTGCATGAGCAGGATAGGGAAAGGTTTGCTTTCTCAGTACCTACTCTGAACAATAAACACCTTTAATCTGAACCACACCTTCTGCTGGAAGCCTAAATAACAGTGATTTTCAACCTTCCCGATGCTGTGACCTTTTAATACAGTTCCTTATATTGTGGTGTCCCGAACCATAAAATTCTTTTCATCACTACTTCATAACTTAAATTTTTTTAAGTTATGAATTATGATGTAAATATCTGATATGCAGGATATCTGTATGCAACTCCTGTGAAAGGGTCCTTTGCCCCCCAAAGATGTTGTAACCCACAGGTTGAGAACTGCTGCTGATCAGAACTGCTGCTGGAAGCTTTTGCTGGCAAGTGCATTCCTTCACTGGGATTGGAGCCTCAGGATTCCAGGTCTAATGAAGACCAGCTGAAACATCCAGCCTTGTGGACTGAAAAACTACTGGATTCTTGGACTTTCTGTTCACAGCCAACCATTGTTGGACTTGTAGCTTGTAAGTCATTCCAATAAATCCCTTATGTATATATCAAGAGATTCATTCTATAAGTGCTGTTACTCTCAATAACCCTCACTGATGCAAATAGCTGTTGTCTTAATGTTCTCTTGCTGTGAAGAGACACCATGACAATTCTTATAAAATGAAGCATTTAAAGCTGGCTTACAGTTTCAGAGGTTTAGTTCATTATTGTTGTGGCAGAAATAGCTGAGATTTACATATTCAGATCCACAGGCAGCAGGAAGAGAGAGCCACTGGGCCTGGACTGGCCTTTTGAAACCTCAAAGCCCACCCCCAGTGACATACTTCCTCCAACAAGGCATTATTTCATCTCTTCAAATAATGCCTCTCCCTAAGCAGTCAAGTAAATGAGCCTATGAGGCCATTCCTATCGAAATCAGCACAGCTGTCAAAACAAAGCAAAACCAAAAATGTAAATGGGGCTGGTGATGCAGTTCTGTGGGTAAAGCACCCGTTAGAAACGTAAGGACCAGAGTTCACATCCCCAGAACCCATGCAAACCATGACGTACTCCCACATAAGCTAGGTAGAGCCAGGAGACCCCCAGAAGCTCTTGAGTTAGTGTTGTGGGAAATATAAAGGCTATTACTGTTTGCTATTAATAGCCTATAATTATTCCTATAATTATTAACCCACTACCATATCAAGAAAAGATATAGATTTTTTAATAACTTATTTAATCTTATTTTGCATATGAAGGTGTCAGATCCCTTGGAATTGGTAGTATAGATGGTTGTGAGCTGCCATAGTGAGTGCTGGGAATTGAACCCAGGTCCTTTGGAAGAGCAGACAGTGCTCTTAACCACTGAACCATTTTCCCAGCCCCATACCTGATAGATTTTTAATAAGCTTTATTTCTCCTGGGGCTGGGCAGATATTAATCCTCAAAACTACCTTGTTATCTTCCAGTCCCACATCCATTTGTTCTAATTATTCCTATCTAGGCTACTTCCCATCCAAAATAATACAGTACTTGCACATGCTTTCTATCTGGGCTGCTTCTCTCCAGCCATGCCAGTCCTAAAAGTAAATTCCTCTTGGCCACGTGGTTCTTCTTTGCTAACCCTTGGTGGTTTCTGCTTCCTTCTTCTCCTCTCATACCTGTTTCTACCTTTTCCTGATCCTTCTTTCCTCCAGACCTTCAAACTTTGGTTCTGCCTAACTCACTTTTGCCCTGCTCAGGTGTGTAGGCATTTATTCAGCCAATCAGAGATAATTTAGAGGCAAGTATTACAAATGTTATTTGGGTTATGTGAGTGTGTGCTCGGACCTCATGGAGCAAAATAACATATAGCACAAGACCAACCCTAGCAAGCTAGCCTCGCATAGACAGCAGCGCTCCTGTCTCAAGCAAGGTGGAAGGGAATGACCAACACCCAAGATTAGCCTCTGACTTCTACACACATGTCACGGTATGGTGTATGTGTACCTGCACTCTTATAGCAAACACACACAACCACAAATGACCAATGAAGGCAAGGATTGAGAGAAGGAGCAGAAATTCTTACTCATTGTTTTCAGGAATGTAAATTACAACAGCCACCATGGAAATCAACATAGAGGGCCCTCAAAAATGAAAAACAGGACTACCACAGGATCCAACTATATCCCTTTTAGTCTAACCTGAAGGAATGCAAGTCAAAACCCACAGAGATACATACAACATCCATGTTAATTGCTGCACTTATCACACAGCTAAGTTATGGAATCATCCTGGTATCCACCAACAGTACAACTCGGTTGTTGAGAATGAAGTTCTATTGTATGAAGAAAAATGATGAAACTGGGGGGCGGGGGGTCATCATGTGAAACAACCAGGCTCAGAGAACAGCTGTGTTTCTCTCATATGCAAAATCTAAACC
>CM053757.1:8990900-9011518 GCA_028658305.1 Pachyuromys duprasi | reverse complement strand
TAATATATATAGCCAAAAGCAGGCCCACAGTTCCCATTGAAATACTGGTACGTGATCTGTTTATTTATAAATGTTCTTCATTTTATTTATAAAAGATATGTGCAGTGTGGGTAGGAATTAGTAGTTCATATAGTCCGGCCCTCCAGCTCTCTGAGGGACTGTGATCCGGCCCCCACTTTAAAAAGTTTGAGGACCCCTGACATACACCATATATACACCATATATGTAAAGTCCTTATTTTTAAGAAAGATTATTGACAACTAAACAAAAATAATGAGTTTATAAAATACATAAAACGAGAGAACCAGCATCAAATCATGGGAGGGAATGAGAGCACAATGTTCTCAGGGTCCATACTCTTTTTTCTGAATTGGTACAATTTCTTTACAGCCCAAACTACAAGCTCTAGGGAGGATACGATGACTCTCGCAGCAACGCTGTACTAACAGGAAAAAAGAGTCGCAGCTAATAAACCAAGTAAGGGGAACGGAGCCCTGGCTGAGGACTTGCCCTGTGTGTGTGAGGCTCTGGGTTCAGTCCCCGAGGCCACAAAAACTAGAGAGGGCTGTAAATGTCTGTAATCCCTGCACGTGGCAGTCGGGACAGGGGGATCCTCAGCTAAATAGCAAGTTTAAGGCCAGTCTGGGCTACATGAGACTACATCAAAAATGTCAATAGCCCAAAGGTAGCAGAGGAGGAAGAAAGAAAAAGATCCTAAAAATCATGAAGAAGTAAAAGAAAGGTATATAGTAAAATGATAAATTTAAGCCCACCTATATTCATAGTACCATTAAATGGTCGAAATAATAGGAAAAGAGTCTCAGAGTATACACATTATGTTGCTTACCTGCAAAATCAACAACAAACATCACACATATACCACCCACACATATACACAAATAAACATACATACACACATAAATACATACCACATACACACACACATTCAAATGGGTGGGGAGATGGCTCAGCAGGCAAAAGTTCTTACTACCAAGCCTGACCCTGGGACCCACCGGGGGAATATAGAAAGTAAATCCCTGAAAGTTATCCTCTGACCTTCACGCTGGAACTCCATATGTGTACACGCTCTCACATACACACACACACACACAGAGCAAGAGAATACTTTTAAGTAAGAGAAAAGAAAAAAACGAAGTTCAAGACAAAACTCCTACTTTCAAGGCTCAGAAACCTTAGACCGACACATTAAAGCAAAAGAAAGACAAGCAGATCACGAGACAAAACAGAGCACAAAATACCAGATACGCAGTCTGCTGATTTCCAACAAAGGGGTAAAGATGATTCAGAGAAGGGAGGGAGGAGAGGAAGGAGAAAAAGGCTTTCAAAGATACTGAAGCACATGAACCAATATAGAATCAAGGAGCCACAAAATCAAGTGACAAACCAGAGCTTACCAAATGTAGAAGCCCTGCATTTCACAGGACATGTCTGCAGGTGGCATACAGGTACTGCACACAGCTTCATACATCTCAACAACTTGCATACAATAACGAGAAAATAAACCTAATAAGGATATACAATGGTTCTGAGCAGACTCTTCAGCCAAGTAAGTAAATGAAAACTATGCTCACACCTAACATCAGTCTTGCGAAAATGCCAGTTCAGATCACAGTCATCGGCAATGGTGGTGACATACACCTTTAGTCCCAGCACTCAGAAGGCAAAGGCAGGCTGATCTCTGAGTGAAAGCCAGCCTGGTCTATAGAGTGAGTTTCCAGGATAGCCAGGACTACCCAGAAAAACCCTGTCTCAAAAATAAAAAAGGAAAAAAGTAATCCCAGCACTTGGGGAGACAGAGGCAGGTAGATCTCTGTCTCGAGTAAGGCCATCCTGGTCTACAAAGCAAGTCCAAGACAGCCAAAGCTACAAAGAGAATCCCTGTCTTGAAAAAAAAAAAACAAAAACACCACAGCTGGGAGCAGTGTCCCAAATCTGTAACCCAGGAGGCTGAAGCAAAAGATCATGGGTTCTAGGCCAGCCTTGTATATAGAGAGAGACCTCAAGAGATGGCACTGCATGCCTATCAGAATGATTAGAGTAAAAAGACTGCTGAAGAGGCAGGCCTCAAAAAAAAAAAAAAAAAAAAAAAACACAAATGGGGGGAGGGGAGAATGTTCAACACTCTTTGCCAGGTGTGAGAAATGCAAATCCAAAATGCATGGGTGGAATGTGGTGGACCACATCTGTAATTCTGTCTTGAACTAAGTGAATGCAGGAGGAGTATCATGAATGATGAGGCCAGCCTGGGCTACAGCGTAAGATCCTATCTCAAAAACAACAACTGCATTGAGGCTGTCTTTTTTGTCAAGTTGACACAAGAGCTATATGGGAAATGGAGCCTCCAGTGAGAAAATGCCTCCATCAGATTGCCTGTGGGCAAGTCTGAGGGCCATTCTAGTGGTGGATGATTGAGCACCCAGATCTCTGTGAGTGTGCCATCTCTGGGTAGGTTGGGTGCTATAAACAGCAGACTGAGGGAGCCATGTAGATCAAGCCATAAGCAGTGTCCCCATGGCCTCCGTTCAGTCCCTGCCTCCCGGCACCAGGTTCTCCCTTGCATCCCTTGCATGACTTCCTTCATGATGAACCGTGATGTGGAACTACAGGCGACAGAAACCCTTTTCTCCCCGTGTTGCTTTTGGTCACGGCGTTATGGCAGCATGAAAATCCTTCCTTCTCATTCTAGTTGAATGGCCATCATCAAGAGAAGAACAAAGGCTGAGAGACCTTTAGTCACTGCTCTTAGGAATGTAAATGGATGCAGCCACTGTGGAAATTGGTACGGAACTTCCAAATTAACAACAGCAAAGAACCGCCATAGCACCCAAGTCCACTGCTGTGTGGTGTACCCCTAAAGGAGCCAAGGCAGCTTGCCCACAGGCCACCTGCACTGCAACACTCGTCACAACAGCTAAGCAATGGGATTGGCTGAGATGGTATCAACAGACAAATGAAGGAACCGTGATGGGGGTGTGTATGTGTTGGATTTACCCAGCATGAAAGAGGAGACTGTGTCATTTGTAGGATCATGGTCAGAACTTGAAGCCCCCATGTGTGGTGTTTGAGTGAGAACAGTCCTGACAGGCTCACGCGTTTGAACACTTGGTCCCCAGCTTGTGGCTGTCTGGAGAGATTTAGGAGGTACATCCTCTGGGCAGGCTTTGAGAGTTTAAAGACTCAATCATTTTCTCCACTCTCTGCTTACGGTTCCAGGTGTGAGCTGTCAGCTCCCTGTTCCAGTCACCATGCTTGCCATGCCCCCCCTCCATCACACACTCTAAACCTCCGGAATCATAAGACCAAATAAACTTTCCCCTAAGTTGCCTTGGTCTTCAGTCTTTATCACAGCAGCAAAGTAACTCACATATTATGTTAAGTGAAATAAGCCAGATTCAAGCACACAACACTCTCTCATATGCAGAGTGGACAGCTAACTCCAGATTTTATATATGTATTTTATATACACATTTATGCAAATGCCTTGAAGTCAGAAAAAGGGTTATTTGGGCAGAGGAAGGGGTAAGACAGGAGGGGCCAAGGAAGAGCAATGGGGCAGATGGTAAAAATGTCTTAAACCTGTCCTTTTGCATGCTAACCGGAAACATTAATAAACCAATTTACAATTGTTTTAAAAGATAAAACCTACCAAGGGTTGCAACAACTGATTTCCCCTGGTATTAGTCATGGGTTTAAGTGAAATCTGGTTATCATTTATAAATTTATTTTTTATGATTTTTTTGTGTATACCCACGTGTGCATGTTCCTGTGTTCAGGGGTACATGTGTGTTCATGTGTGTGCATGTGTACAGAAGACAGAGGACAACTTTGAGTGTCATCCACCTCTTTTGAGACAGGGTCTCTCACCGACCGACCTGGGGCTCACCAGTTATGCCGGACTGGCTCACCAGTGAGGCCCGAGGGATCTTGCTCTCTCGCCTCCTTCATGTGATTACAAGTGAACAACCTTGCATACCTCATTTCTACATGGGCCTGGTGACTGAGCTTGGGTTTCCATGCAAAGCAAATGCTTCACCCATTGAGCTGTCATCTCTGCCCTTACCTGTGTGGCTGGTTATCATTTTTATTCGAATGAGTGTGAATGTGTGTGTGTGCATGTCTACATGCCACAGTTTGCACAAGGACATCAGAGGACAATCTCTGTTGGTACCAAATATCAAACCTTGGTCACAAGACTTGTCTGGCAAGCTCCCCTATTCACTGAACCATCCTACTGGTCCTATTTACACTATTTTTAAAGCTAGCAGAGGACAAGAGAGCTAACACACCATGATGACTCTCAAACCTTACAGGTGAGCACCAGTAAAAACCTTCAAAATTCCAGCAGTGAGCCAGTGCCCTACAAAGACATGAAGGCAGCCTTTTAAGAGCCACAAAAAATACATGGCTTCTCTTAAAATCTTATTTTGACTTCCATGAAAGAAAAATTAATGTATCCATAACATGATGAGGAGAAAGAAAATAGGGCATATTTAGTATTTGAGTTTTTAAAAAGGTTTACTGTGTGCATGCACACCAGCACAGATACATCCGGAGTTCAGAGAACAACTTTCAGGAACTGATTCTCTCCTTCCACCCTGGTCCTAAAAGCTAAACTCAGGTCATCAGACCTGTCAGCAAGCAAGTGACTCTACCTGCTGAGCCATCTCACTAAGCCAGTGTTCGGCATTTTCACATCTGAGTTTTACCTATATGTTTGTTGAGTTCAAAGCTACAAGGTGAAAGCAAAAGATAGCATTTGGTTCTCAACAAAGCCTCTGGGACCTTTTGATTCTTTCTCCTTCCATCCTTTTTGTCTTGTCAAGCTGCTAAGAACAACCTGGGAATAATCACCTCCCACACCAAGCACTGAGGAGGATGTGGTAATTGGTGTCTGGTGACAGGGGGTGACAGCTTTGAACAATCGGCTTAAACTCTGTCACCCATTTCATCTTTAATCATGTAGGTATTTCTTCCACTCTAGATTTTTTTTTTAAACATGGTCTCATGTAGCCCAGGCAGGCCTCAAATTCACTGTGTAGACAAACATGACCTTGAACTCCTGGTCCTCCTGCCTCTACCTCCCCTGCCACTGAGAGCTGGGATTCTAGGCCTGCAGCACTGCGCCATGAGGTGCTGGGGACCCCAGCCATGAGGCCGCCTGGCTTTTAGCATAATGCTTCATTCCCAGCTTGCAAACTCTAGGTTTTAATCCAGAGTGGTAAATATGTGATGGAAGATGGCCCAACAGAAAGTGCAAATTTATAAAAAGCTCTGTATATTGGGGGGTTAAAAGATAGTCATTTATACAGTGGGGAATCTTAAAATACAAGACCTAGAAAATGGTCTGTGTAATCATCAAAGTGACATCCCAGGCTGGGGCAATGCTCAGTGGCTAGATGCTTGCTGCAAAATTGTGAGGACCTGAGTTCTGAGCCCCAAGACCCATCTAAATAGAGCAGGTGTGTCTGCCCACACCAGTGAGCAGAGTTTGTAGAGCTTCGGCATCAGGAGTCACACCCGCTCCACAGGGAAGCCAGCTGGCTAGCCTGGCAGGCTGTGGGTTTGAGTAGAGAGCCTGACTCACCCTTGCTCCCCACGCCCAAAAAACACACAAACACACAGGAAAGTAGAAAAGACTTTCTCAACAGTATGGGTAAAATCCTGAGGTTTTGAAATTATATATATATATCGATGACTCCAAATTGAAGTAAATGGTTCTTTCCTTTATGTAGAGGCACACTATCCATCATTCAGGGCAATTCGGTGACAACATATGCCAAGGAATGAATTCTGAATGCTCACATACTGCTTCTTATGAAGTTCATTATTCTAAAAAGATCCCAAGGCATTTGTTTGGTTTAATCTGGCACACTAAACCCTTAGCATATGTGTCAGCCTTGGCTACACTGTCATAAAAAGTGTGGAGCTGGTTGTTTCTGCCTCTGCCCTACCCCACACAAGCCAAAACTGAGGAACTCCTATCAGAGCAAATGCCAGTCTTGCTCCTGTGGGGTAGAGAGGCAGCTGGGATGCTGGGGGGCAGCTGTAGGGTAGAGAGGCAGCTGGGATGCTGGGGGGCAGCTGGTGGCATCACTTACCAGAACTGCTGCTTACAGCTAGTGAAAATCCAGTGAAAAACCACTTCAGGAAAGCAATGATCCTGTACCTGGTCTTGAGAAAGGAGCGTACATGCTCCAGGGTGTGTGCCAGGATGCCAGAGCAGCAATTCTACAATGAAGGAAAAAATGGAAACAACCTAGGCCAGCAATAGGGGAATTACGTAAACCTTATGGTGGCCTGCTGGATTAGGCAGCAACAAATGAGGAATAAACTAGGACCAAAGGTAATATGGCTAGGCTGCCGTTCCAGCTCAGGTGTGAAATGGCCCCTGTCTTGTCCCCAGCTGTCACACCGTTTGGGGAGGTTGGGGAGCCTTCTGTGCCAGTAGCCTAGCTAGCAAGCAAATGTGGCTTGCTCAGGGTGGGTCTTGAAGGTGATACCTGCTTCTTGTTTTGTTTTGTTTTGTTTTTTAGACAGGGTCTCCCTATGTAGCCCTGGCTGGCCTGGAACCCTCTGTGCAGTCTAGTTTAGCTTCAACTCAGAGATCCGCTCGCCTCTTCCTTCTGAGTGCTGGCATGAAGAGTGTAAGCCAGAACATCTGGCCCACTTCTGGTTTTACATGTTGTTCTTTTGTGAGGTTTGTTTTCTGCGACAAGGTCTCAAGAGCCAGGCTGGCCTTGAACTTGCTATGTAGGTAAGGATAACCTTGTACTTATGATCCTCCACTTCTCCAAAGCTAAAATCACAGGCATGGGCCAAGTTTTATGCAGGGCTGGGGATCAGCCCAGGGCATATGCATGCCAGGAAAGCACTCCATAAGCTGAGCTGCATTCTGCTTCTGTTTCTTGTCTAAGCTGTGCTTTGTAAGACCCCAAGATGCAAAGAGGTGCTGCTTCGGGCACTTACCCCTGTATTCCAAGCTTCAACAGCCACCAGATCTTTCTGGCCATGACAAACTGTCTCCTGAAACCATAAGCCAAAATAAATTTCTCTTTTAAATTACTTCTGCCAGCCATTTTGTCAGTGTTGGGGAAAGTACATAACCCATATAGCCAACCGGCTGGACCTCCAGTGCTCCAGGCAATAAAAAGATGGCAAAGTGTACACACCATGATGGCGTTTGTAGGGAAAATAATTCCATCCCTGGGGATAAATGCAGATCAACACAAAAGCAAAGACATGCAATGAAACCAAACCAGTGCCTGGGGTTGAAGAGAGGGCTCAATGCTAAAGCACTCTTGATGCTTTCGCTCTTTCAGAGCACCCAAGTTCAGTTCCCTGCACCCATATTGGGCAGCTCACATTGCCTGCAACTACAGCTCCAGGAGATCAGAGGCCCACACCCCCCATATCATGTATGTATAATATATATATCCATATCATATGCTTATGCATACACCTACCCATACAATATATATATCATACACATAGCATACATATACATGAGTAAAACTAAAGGAAAGTCTAAATGTTGGCTCAAGTCTTAATGTTTCCTCCTTGGAAAGGGAAAAAGGGGAAGAGGGAAGGAGGGAGCTCTCTGCCACGTCGCTCAGGGTGGGAGCAACAACCTGGTGCCAACAGCACATGCTGGTGCTGTTCCTCAAATAGCCTGTTTGTCCTTTGAAGAGCTCAGCTAACTTTTTTGTTCCTAGATGCCAGTGTGGACTTGATCAGGCTCTGAAATGAACCAACCTAATCGTATTCTTTCCCAGGTGGAGCTTCAGAGTGATTGGATGAAATGGTTCCAGGGCATCCCTCAAGGGTGCAGGAAAAAAAAAATGTGCTTTTCCATCTTTTCATTTGAGCATGATTGCTAGTGTTTGCTGAGGATAGGGAAGCCATCATCGACACCTTCTTTCCTGAGCTTGGATCTTCAGTTACACAGACAGCACATGTAGAGTAGTCAGCAGATGACACACAATCCAATGAGGCCAGGGGTTGCTTGTCTAAATGGAATATTAAAAGGAAAATGTTTTCCTCTTAGAGTCACAGGAAACTCAAATTGAAAGACTGCAATGATGTAAATTTGGAATCAAAGACTTGAAAGGGAGAAAGAAGTGGGGGGGGAGGGGAGAAGGGGGAAGAGAAACTGAGACAGGAGAATCAGAAGTATATAGCAAGTTTGAGACCCTCCTGTGCTCTATAAGACCTAGCTCCAAAAACAAAAAAAGAAATCAGGAGGTAAGTCTATAGAGGAAGTCCCAACTGTGTGAGTCCTGAGTGAACGTCTGTCATTAATATGAGCCAACATGTGAAGAAAAATGGCAGAGCCCCTCCCCTAGGGTGTTGAGGCTCGGGGGGGGGGGGGTAAAGCCTTCCTCTGGTCCCTGTGGTGATGTTGATAGTCTGTGCAAATAGTGTCTACCACTACAGTTCAACCCCTGCATAGTTACAGCCTAAAGACTGCTCCCTACACAGTCAGATACAACAGCTAACCCTGCCTCCTTGTTTATCCATATGTATTGATGACACAACCCCTGCCCCGTTCACATGAACCGTGTCTCTCCATTCAACACTATAAAGTAAACATGGTGAGTCTCCAGGGTGCTGGGTGTTTCTCCATTTGAGACTCCACCCAACTCCAACTTTTCCACATGTCTGTGTGTGTTTGCATTTTCTTTATTCCTTCCAATCAAGTCCATCCTTGGAGTAGTGCTGGATGAGGCAGAAGTCAAAACTACTGAAGCAAGCAAATGGAAAGCTCTCCTAGGAAGGTGATTATTCAGCCATTGCTTCCTTATATAATCCAGACATTTTGGTTTCCTCCCTCTCTCTGCATTTTTTCTCTCTCCCTGGATGCCCATGATCTTTCTTTCTTTCCCATCCCCTTCTTCTCTGTCTCCCTCCCTATTGTGACTTCCCTGGCTTCCTTCCTGGGACCACTGAACCCACCTGAGAGCTGCATCCAATAAACCTGCCTTTATGCTTTGATTTGAATTGGTTCATTTCATCAGTAGAGAAAACCCATTAGGTGGTTTTAGGGTTGTGGTTGAACTCAAGACCTCATGCATGTTATGATAGCACTGTTCCACTGAGCCTCACACCCCAGCCTGGGGGTTTCTGTATAAAGACACAAAAAGACTGCAATATAAAGCAATAATCTACTAGACTTCCTCCAAAATTTAAACTTTCTTTCTTAAAAAGCCACCACTAAGCAAGTGAGAATGAGGTGGACAGGGGGATGGCTTGAGAGACCAAAGAATTAAAAATTAGTTTTTTTGGGTTATTGGATTAAAGTTTAATGCACAAGTCTGAACAAAGGCCAGCCAGGTGGAGACATGTCCAGCCACCTTCGGGAAGGAACCAGCTTTACTGCATTCTTTCCTGCCCCCTAGAGATACAGTTGCTAGGAAACCAGGCCAAATCACCCCTTTCCCCTAGCAACAGCCAAACAAAGGAAGGCAGACCATTAATGTGGCGCCTTCCCACAGCCAATCAGTTTAAGATGCAACATCCCCTTTTGTATTTTAATTAATAGAAGACTACCACGCTGGAATTCCCCTGCTTTGGTCACACTGGGAAGGACTGGGACCTATAAATCACCTTCCTCCCCCTGAGCTCAGGGCTCTACTCTCAATTGCTTTGTTGGTGAGGGTGTGAGTCCGAGCTTGTTATAAAAGGGCCCTACTGCTTCTGCATCAGAACTGGCTCCTTGGTGGTCTTGGGGGTCCATGAGACTTGGGCATAACAGGCTAAGGGGGTAAAGTGCTTGCCAGGCAAGCCTGAGGACATGAATTTGGATCCTAACACACACAACTGCGAGATCTAAAAAAATATTCACAATATATATGCCTGACAAAATTCTGCATTGTTGGAAAGACCCTGCTGTTTGAGGTTGCAGTCCTCCCAGTCTGGATAGCCATTCTGAGCTCAGCGTTAAGGTGCAGGATTCCCTCTCTTCAGCAGGGCCTCCTGCTCTCTGCCCAACTTCATCTAGAGAGTGTCTCTAGACAGATGCTCCTAGCCACATTTGATATATGGCCTTTGACACAGCTCCCTGATAGCTCTCCTCCCTGTGCCTATATAATAATTAGGTACTGTGTTCTGGTTCATATGATAGAGCATGATGTTTAATGTAAATCAAGCATCCTTGAAGTGCCTAGTGTTAGATTCAATGAAATGATGATGCACACAGATTTTATATGAAAGAGGTTTATTGGACAGAGATGAAGAGAAAGAGACATGATTGGGGAAAGGAAGGGGATACCCCGACAGAGAAAAGAGAGTAAGAGGGCAAGAGGGCAAAAGAGAGACAAGTGGCTGGTTGATCCTTTTATGGAACAACTGAACCATGCCTGCCAAGTGTGGCTACCTGGCAGGTGACACATGATGACATCATAGGTTGCTAGGCAACCCAGAACAGGCCACCTAAATACTAATAACTAGTCCCAATGAATTGCATACACCTATCCTTGGAGCTCCCTACCCACTCCCCAAGGGGTATACAGCCTTTGTTCTCTAGAATTAGAGTTGAACTAGCTCCCTGAAGTGGTTCCTGGGGTGTGTGATTCCTGTACAGTGCTCACCGGCCATTCCAGGCACCTTCCCAGTGTCGTGCCCCTTCTGACTTTGTGGGCTGGTGGGAAAAAGCCCCCAGGCAGGAGGAGAACCACACCTGTTGCCCAGCGTGGGGCTCTGCACTGCACCAAGAATGGCAAATACTCCCTTTTCATCCCTGTGAAAAGGGTATTTGGCTCTATGCCTGCCTTCCCGTGAGGACTGGCCGAAGTAGAAAGGCTCTGGGTCCAGACTGTTAGAAGTCTGTGGACGCCCACCACAGGAGACGCTGTTAAAAATCTGGGAACACCCCCACCTCAGTGGGCAGTGGGTAGCACAGGTTCCCAGTTCCAGACTGTTAGAAGTTTGTGGGCGCCTGACTGCAGTGGGCAGTGGGAAGTCATTCAGGTTCCAGCACCTTCCCCCAAACACTGGGTAGTAAAATCCTGCCCAACTGGTAGCTTTCATTCTTTACTTTATAAGCTTGTGCTCAGTAGGGCCTTTCATTTGCCTGAACTGATTGTCCCAGAGACCTTAAAAGTCTCTGACAGCACCCCGTTCTTTTCTAATGATGGGTAATTCAACATCACATCAGAGACATCTCCGAATCCATGCCCTTAGAGCTCTACTCAAATCTAGAGGTCTTAAAAATCTCCCAAAAGGAAGGCTTAGAATTCTGAAATCAGGTGCTCCAATTTGCACCTTGGGTCCTATCAATAGATATCTCAGATCCAGATGTCTGCACCCATGTTGCTTATCTGGCCAGAAAAAAAAAAACAAAAAACAAAAAACTCTCAGAATGACCCATCAGAAATAAACAAAAACAAAAACAGGGGCTGGAGAGATGGCTCAGTGGTTAAGAGCACTGTCTGCTCTTCCAAAGGACCCAGGTTCAATTCCCAGCACCCACATGGCAGCTCACAACTGTCTGTAACACAAATTCCAAGGAATTTGACACCTTCACACTAATGTACATAAAATAAAAATTAAATAAAAATTATTAAAAAAAAAAAAGGACAGGCGGTAGTGCTGTACCCTTTAAAAAAAAAAAACAAAAACAAGACAAAACAAAACAACAAAAAACACAAGAGAAAAAAGGGCAGGACTCAAATGAAGAAAAAGACCCTAAAAATTATCTAGTAGCTGACTTAACTGTCTTTACAAAGCTTTAAAAATTGCCCTAAAAAGCAATGTTCTTAAACAAAACAATTAATTTAACTAAATAAAAGTTACTCCCTTCTCTAACCCCCTTACAAGTTTTCAATGGCCGCAGAGAACAAAGACTCTGACTCCTGCGGAGAGCAAAAACTCAAAAAGACCAAGGCTCCTAAAAACACTCAGATAAGCCCTTCTTGACCCTTGTCGCCTCCACTGCCAGCGTTATAATCTCAGAGATGCTGGAACAAACTACCCACAGCCTAGAAACTATTAAAAATAAAATAATTAATCAACAGGTAAGGTTACAACAGGGACGAAACTCCCCCACTCAATTAATAAACTAAAATTACCACCAACTCTTTGGCCAGGATAATTTCTTCCCAGGACCTGAAGAGGCCTCTCTACTTCCCCTCCTAAAACAAAAGCCAACTGAGACCTTTCCAAAATTTATACTAAGGATACAAGCCAATTTAGACAAAGTAATAGACCCTGCTACAAAAGCAATGCTTCAAAACAATCTTATCTGGGAAGAAATGACCCCAAAACACAGACAAATGAGAGATCAAAGAATGAAAAATTAGTTTTTTGGATTATTGGATTAAAGTTTAACACACAAGCCTGAACAAAGGCCAGACAGACACATCAAGACATGTCCAGCCACCTGCAGGGAGGAACTAGCCTTATAACATTCTTTCCTGCCCACTAGAGATACAGTTGCTAGAAAACCAGCCCAGATAGCCCCTCTCCTCTAGCAACAGCCAAATAAAGCCAGAACCATTAATGGTTTTGGTGCCTTCTCACAGCCAATCATTTTAAAGTGCAACATCCCCTTTTGTGTTTCAACCAATACATACTTGCCAGGCTGGAATTCCCCTGTTCTGGGCGTGTTGGGGGGTACTGGGACCTATAAATCATACCCAATCCTGAGCTCCAGGGCTCTCAGTTGGATACCAGCGCCTTGGTGTCTGTGAGAGTCCCAGCTCGAGCTGCATGTTTTACAATGGACTTGACTCCTGGTATTCTTTTGAGGGTCTCGTGAATCATGAATCAAAGCACGCAAGAGACTAAAACATAAACATTATGACAAATGGATTGTACCGACGCTATAGGAACTGCAACTGCCTCTTATCAGGACTCTGCCCTAGCCCAAGCCTTTACAACTACAATAGAGACTAATTAAAAATGTTTTAAATGTGGAAAAACTAGACACTAGAAAGAAAATTGCCCCCAAAATGACTCAGATGCCTTCTGTGTTCCAGTTCATATGATAGGAACATGATGTTTAATGCAAATCAAGAATCCTTGAAGTGCCTATTCCAACAAATTACGTACACCTATCCTTGGAGTCCTTCACCCATTCATCAGGGGGTATATTGCCTTTGTTCTCTGGAATTAAAGTTGAGCTAGTTCGGGGGCTGAAGAGAGAAGAGATGGCTCGGTGGTTAAGAGCACTATCCGCCCTTCCAAAGGATCCGGGTTCAATTCCCAGGACCCACATGGCAGCTCACAACTATCTGTACAACCAATTCCAAGGGATCTGACACCTTCACACTAATGCACATAAAATAAAATGAAATTTGTGTGATCCCAGTATAGTGCTCACCAGCCATTCCAGGCATGCTTCTAGTCTGTGCTTCTCCTGACTTCATGGGCTGGTATGAGACATACCCCAAGGCAGGAGGAGAACCACATGCATCCATCACATACAAAGAACATGTATGATTCAATGTGATAAGTCATAAAGTTTTGAGTCAAAATTTCAGAAGGAAGATAGAGCATATGGCTAATATGCACAGGAAAAGTTTCGCTGATCATCAGGCTAATAAAAATTAGAGCAATACAATGGAAGATGCCAAGTGCTTGGGGCACCTTATCTGGTGGAACTGTAAAACAGCAAACATCATTTGATTCCCTACCTTTTACTCTTCGCTCCAGAAACCCACACAGCTCACAAGTGTGCATGTCACATGTCAAATCTTTAAGATGCCTACCCCCAGAAAAACAGTGAGAAGGGGATTTTTCTCAGGCCCCGCCACGTGGGTCCGTTATTCACAGTTGCTGCACCATGTCCACCCCCAACAGAGGAGCAGAGAATCTACGGGCAGCACACAATGCTTAAAGCAGTTAGGGATTTAAGGGAAAGCCTGTTGTCATCAAGAGGCCTAACTACTCAGGCCTTCGGGGTTTCCCTCCACATGCAAACAAGTTTCTCCAAGAATACTCCAAGCTGCTTGGAGGAGCCCTCCAGGCAAGGTCTGCAGAATGAGTATCTCCTGAGAGTATATCAGTGCAGAACCCAGGGCCTCTGCCATGTCCACCCAATCAGTTGGCCTTTAGCAAGGTTTGAGGAAGGGCCTGTGCACCATGAGCAAGGCTTTGCCCAGACACTGTGCAAAGAATGCATGTGAGCATCCTCGTCGTCACCTCTGAAGGACCCATCGTGCCCTTCCTAGCTCAGTGGGGGCTAAAGACGGAGGTCCAGGAAGCCCAGCTGAAGGAGCCCACTAAAGAACTGCCCTCCTCAGAGACATTTTCGTCACGCTGGTCGTAAACAACCTAGCCAGCAACTTCCACAGTAGACAGATTATTGCATCTGCCATCCACACAGAGACGCATGTTCACCAATCAAGAGAAGAAGGAAAACAGCTTGAAGACTTGGGACACAGCACAGGTGTTCTGCAGCCCGACAGGGCTAGGGTGCTGCTCCATCGCAGAGCTTTTGTCGAGAATAGCCACAGCCAGGCTTCCACTTCCAAGCACCGCAGAGTAGATGAACAAATTTCAAGAACTGGGTTTGTGTATGTGCCACTCACACACACCTGTATGTCGGAGACCACATGTGCAGAGACAAGAGGAGGCTCTGCACTCCTTGGAGCTGGGGTTATAGAGGCTCAGAGGTGTCCAACATGGGTACTGAGCAGCACTGCAACCCCTGAGCCAGCTCTCTAGCCCCACTAGTCACATTTAAAACAGAGAGGGGCCCTGGGACAGAGGTACTGGAAGAAAACAGAAAACCATGTATCGTTTTTCTAAAATCTTTAAAATATATATATAATAAATCTTTAAAAGAAAATATAGACACTTATAAATTACTTGAACTTCCGCAACTCAGTCATACAGGTGAAACCGGACGTCGGACCATGACACCGGGCTCCCCTCCAGGTTCATCAGAAGCTTTTTCACTTGAAGCACAAGCTTGCTCCCCTGTCCCCCAAGAGGCTGCACAGGCCTGTTAGAAGGCGAAAGCAAGTTGCCATGAGTGCTGGGCCAGCCTGGGCTACAGAGACCTTGCCTCAAAGTAACAGGAAACAAAAGCCAACAGAGGCCCTCCCAGAGCCCTTGGGAAGACCTTATCTCCACGCTCCCGAGACTCCCCTAAACCAGAGGCCTGCAGAGACAATGAAAACTTTTGATGCATTTGAGTTCTTTTAGAACAACAGACATGCTGATCCCTGAGAATAGGCATTCTCTGAGCCACCACCAGAGGCTTTGCAGGCACCTCAGAACTGATGAACCTTGCCTGGTACTCAGAAAGTGCAGGTAAAGAACATTTTCAGAACCACTAGAAAGGAAAGGCCACAGGTTGATAGGGCCTTGCACTGTATTTACTGAGGACCTGCACTGCAGGCATCTCTCTGAGCTATGGCCGCTATGCAGGTGTCCACTTCTCTGGTGTTGGCATGACAGGCTTATGAATGTTCTAAAGATTTAATTTTAATTTATAAAAGTATGTGGATTTCCCATGCCTTCCTATGCCCTTGCCCAAATGCTTTCCTCCAAGTGACTTGATAAGCCTAGCCCTGGTGTTCTTCTGTTTTCTGTTTGTGACAAGCTCTCATTTTGTAGCCCAGGCCTGGAACTCACTATGCATTTCAGGCTGGCTTCCAACTCAGGCAATCCCCATGCCTCAGCCTCTCAAGGGCTTGTATTAAGGTTCTGGTACTTGCCTCTGCAGCACAGGCTGGGCTGTGGATACTCTGAACACATGGCCCTACTATCTGTCTATGCAGCACTAGTTCGAGCAGATCTCACTGGCAAAACAAACAAAAAAAGATGCAGGCCCCACAATGGCTAGCTCCCAGTCACAGATTCAATCAATTGTGTGAAAACATGCACAGGGAAAGGAAGTTTTAAATAATGCACATGAGAAAGCCCATCCGTGCATAATAATGTTTTGACACTTGTTTTGGCATACATAATCCACTCAGTAATAATATGCTAACACTATGCAGTGAGCTAATGAGCAGTAGACATTTCTATTTTTCAAATCACAGGCTAGCAATAATTGTGGCGATTCTAATACAAGCCAGCGAAGTAAGGCAAAGAGCTGGGACTGGGATAATCAGTCCACTTAAAGCAGAGCAATGGCCTTTGAATCCATGAACAGGAACGTATATGTTGACACTCCAGACCTCTGCAGCTCAGACCTGGCACATAAATGTAAACCCAAACGCTGGGACCGCAACCCCAACACAGTTCGCATTTTCGGTAAAGATTCCCGATACTGGGACTGATATCAGAGCTATTCCCTACGCCAGACAGGAACAGTCTGAGAAAAAGCCAGCTTTTTATTTTGCAAAATCGACGCTCCGATTCACAACCCTGCGCAGGGCAGCCGGGGTCGCTCTAACGGTGGCGACTGGCCACCGTACCTCTGTTTTCTGTGGTGAGGGCAACGGAGGCTGGGAAACCCGCGGCGCTGGGGAGCGAGCTCACCCGCGGAGCCGGGGTTCCGCCCCCGCGCCCCCGCGCCGGCCGGCGGGAACGCCCAGGCCGCCCGGACCGGAGCCGCCGGCGCGCGCCCGTGCACAGGCCCGTCAGCAGGGCGCCCGGGAGGGGCAGCGGCGGCCTGCTCGTGCCCGCGCCCGCGCTCGCGCTCGTCGGGCCAGCTCACGGGAGCGGCGCCAGCATAGAGGCTCGCGCGGCCGCCGCCCCAGCACAGGCGCGGTGGCCAAGTGGTAAGGCGTCGGTCTCGTAAACCGAAGATCACGGGTTCGAACCCCGTCCGTGCCTGCTGCAGTTCTGTTTCTCTCCGCCTAAAAGAGACATTTTAGGTGAGAACCCTTTTCAGGAGTGACCATGAAATCCCAACCCTTGAACGTTGAGCTACGAATTGCGTATCTTTCCTAGAACAACCGACTGTTTTCTTTCAGCCTGCTTTCAAACTAACTTCTCCCTTCCCAATCGTCCCTCGCGCAAGGTGACAGCTTCGGGACCGAGTCCTCTGCAAGGCTGTGCCTGCAAACAGCGCCCCATTCGGTCCCGGGGGCTTTAACTTCTGGGGGAAGTTTGCGGAGTGCGCCCGGTGGACGGAGCTGCAATCTGGAAGGTCACCTGCATGTCTTGAGCTTCGTACTGATTGGCACCTGGCTGGCTTCAGGGCGCGTCACCTTCTTCTGGTCATTAAAATCCAACGTTACCCGCCCTAGAGAAAGAACCGCTTTTGCCCTACATCGAGTTCACACCCAGAGTTAGCTGGAGTCAAGTCTCGCTTGCAAGTTTTACAAGAAAATGGGCGCAAGCGCTTCGCCTTCCTGGAGAGAGAAAGCCCTACCCGGACTTGGAACGATTCAGATTTGAAAACGTAAGCGTCAGGCGCCGAGCCTCCTTTCTCGCCTAGGTGGGTCACGTGGCCAGAGGCGGCGTTGGTGAGGAAGCACCCAGACACTCGCTTTGTGTAGAAAGCCTGTCACGTGACGTCGCAGAGCTTTGGTTCGCCTTCCCAGAGGATGGACCAGAGAGTGCTTCAAGTGTCTTTGACTGTCTGACCCCAACTCCAGGACCAGCATCTTGTGAATATGGCAGACACCTTGAGATTGAAGCAGGCACCGATGGAGCTATTAGGATGCTCCCGAGAGAGCTGGACTCAGGCGGGGACCAATCATACCAGAAAGGGAGAGGGGACCTGGGGCTGGGGGTGATGGGTCACACTCCTGACTGGACAGTAGTGACTCTCACAAGTGTGACCATTCCGTGGTTAAAACACAGCTACGACACCCCTGGTCCCCTGAGAGGACAGGGTCTTGTCATTTATGTTTCTAACAAGCTTCGGGAAGATGCTGTTTCTGCTTCCCAGGCCATATTCTGAAAACCGCTGCCCTGCTGAGAGCACGTGGCAAGCCACACGGGCGCCCCAGGGAAGAAGGAGAATGTGCTGTACACACGTGGAAGGCGATCCTCGGCAGGGGGAGCGCTGAGACCCGGCTCAGCCAGAAGGTTCTTGCTGGACGACCGTGAGGACCCGCGTTCCGCCTCCAGCACCTACGTTTCTAAAAGGGCGATCCTTCCTCCACCAGCCTAGCTGACTGAAGGAGCTTGTCTCAGAAAGGAGGATGTTACACAAGCAGTGGTGACCCCAGCACCTGGGAGGCAGAGGCAAGCGGATCTCCGAGTGAGTTCCAGGACAGCTGGGGTTGCAGAGAGAAACCCTGTCTCAAAAAAAAAAAAAAAAAAAGATAAAAGAAAAAAAGATAAAGAAAGACAGGGAGGGAGGAAGGAAAGAACGAAGGAAAGCAAGCCAGCAAGCCAGCAAGCAAGCTGGAGAGATGGTTCAGAGGGTAAGAACACTGGCTGATCTTCCAAAGATCCAGAGCTGAAGACCCAGCCACCACAGGGTGACGCGCCACAAGCATCTATAATGAGATCTGCTGCCCTCTTCTGGTGCCCAGGTCCAAGTACAGGCAGAATAAAGAAGGCGTAGAATGATTAAGGAGGCACCCTGTGTCACTCTGGCCTTCCGCACATGTGTGCGCGCACACACATACACACGCACACAGTGGATAGCCACGCATGTAACGTGGCGGGGGTCCACGTTACAATGGAGCCTCCCGAGGCAGACATACTATATCTCTAGCACACAGCATCACCAGGCCACAGGCCTTTTAAACACAGAAATGGAAGGAAGACACTGTCCAAAGGACTGTTCCTACTCTTGTCCTTGTGTTTTCTACAAGATGATGGTGCAGCACGTGAAATTTTATCTTCACAGAATCACACCCACAAAAGAAAGAAGCAGGGAGACGGGCGGGAGAGGGGGAAGCTGCAGAGATGGCCTCTTAGAACACAGGTAACTGCAACAACAAAGTGTAAGGTGGGCAGAGCATGGCGGCGCTCCGACAGTGGGGCCCTCCTTTTGTTGTATCGTGCGCTCTTTTCCTCTTTTCGAAGAGCTGCAAAGAGCAAGTCCCCCACTAAGGATGTTTCCACGCCAGGTGGAACTTGCCTGTAATAGCAGCACTTTCAGGAGGCTGAGCCAGGAGGATGGAGAGTTCAAAGTCAACCCAGGCTATACATTTCAAGAAACAATACAACCACAACAAATCTCATGTAGGCAGAGCACTTGGATTCATAAAGCCCTGAGGTTTCATCTTCAAGACATACAAACACACACACACACACACAAAGTACAATTCACCTATGAGGTATTTTCTGCTTTAGAAAACTATTGTTCTGTGTATGTTTTTGTGCACATGTTGTAGGTGGGCGAAGGCTAAGGTCCATGGCAGGGTCTTCCTCTGTTGCTCTCCACCTTAATTTTTGAGACATGGCTCTCATAGCTCTCACTGAACCTGGAGCTCCGTGATTGTGCCAGACGCTCTTGGCAGCAGATTCCAGGGGTTCACCTGTGTCTGCTCCGTCCACCATGCTCAGGCCACAGCTATGTGGTTTGCCTCCCTACCCAGCTGTTTTCCCCAGCTGGTGCTGGGGATCTAAACTCAGCCCTTGTCAGAGCAGGGCTTTACCCGCAGAGCCATCTCCCAGCTCTTATTATACAGGAATCCCATGGTGTCAGCTCAGGTTGAGAGGTGTGTGTTGGAGGGAGAATCATGGTGCCTTGAAACGACTATGCTGTGTGCTATCGAACTGGAAGCTAGTGACCTCAATCCTGAATTCAAGTTGCTTACACTTTCGTGAGTAAATCTGGTCATGTGTGTGTGAAGGAACCAGGTGTTTTTGTTAATTTAAACCTCTTGTATTCATAAATATGTAAAGCCATGTTTGGATTTCTAGAGCCTTTGCATGGCTTTCGTGCCTGCAGGTCAAAGGCTTAAAGGCTGCTTCTGCTGCCATTACCAAGGCAACTCTTGGATCAGGGAAGGGAAGGGAAGAAGGTCACTGATGCTGAAAGGGAAAAAGGGCTGAACTGCAGTGTACGTCTGAGACCCCAACATGGGAAATGACCACCAGGGAGAAGGTAATTTACATGGCAAGTCCATGACTTTCTGGTAAGAAGAAATTAAATGCTTCTTACATACCTCTCTCTTTTTGAATAAACAGTGGCAGCAAAGAGCTTAGCGGGCTCCCTTAAGCAGAAGGTGCCTTAGTTTCAGGACTGAGACAAGCGATCTCCTAGGATCAAGGATCAAAGGAACTGTCGAAAGATTGCACAGGTGCAAGCTGCAACAGTGCCACCTTGTGGTAGCATGAAGCAAAAGCATTCATGCTTTTGACCCTGCCCCCTTGGAAAAAGCCTCGACCTGGCGATTTAACTCACTGTGCCTTGGTCTCCTCCACTGTAAAGTCAGCATGATACACAATCACTTATTTCTTCTGTTGTGGACTTTCTCCTCCATTACTAGGGGAGGGGTGATCCCAGGGCCTTCAGTGTGCGAGGTAAACACTACACTGGATATAATTTTGAGACAGGCTCTCACTAAGTTGGCCTCAAGTTCCTGATTCTCATGCCTCCGTGATTACAGGCTTGCTCCACCACACGCGGCTCTGTCATGGACTTCTGATGCAGCATGGTTCTGCGAAAGATATTCCATGCCATTACTGAAGAAACCCTTTGTTTTCTGAAGTGGTGACTATAGCCACGGCTGAGTCAGGAAAGTGTCTGTTCCGGATTGTTTTAAGATACATTCTAATGCTCAGCATCCTTA
>CM053757.1:8942682-8990400 GCA_028658305.1 Pachyuromys duprasi | reverse complement strand
AAGAGCAGCTAATGCCAGAGGTTAGAGGGCATAACACTCCAAGATGACAGTTGTTGGTCATAGTCTTGAACAACACCTGCACACACTTAACAAGCAAATACAAATGCCACACACACTTACAGAAATGCTAATGCTCTGGGTTGTGGCTGGCTGGCAAAGTGTTGGTGAGCATAAAGCCCCGGTCCGTTCCCAGCACCATGCACATATATGCAAAACAACTGCACAAATTTAATTTAAACAATTTCATAATATGGGGGTCACCCTTGATACCAAGTAATATGCACACACGTTGCCTCCAAAGGTTTCCTTGAGTCTGTTTGGCATATGTTTAGGTGTGGTAAGTACTTAACACATGAGCTCCTCTCCCTGGAATCTCTAACACTGTGCACTGGCTACTAGGCCTTATGTTGATAGGCAATGCCTGTAATCCCAGCACTCAGGAAGGGAGAGGCAGGCAGAACTCTGTGAGGTTGAGGCCAGCCCGGTCGACAAAGGAAGTCCAGGACAGTCGAGGTTACACAGAGAAACCCTGTCTCGAAAAAACAAAAAACAAAACAAAACAAAAACACCCAAAGAAGAAGAAGAAGGAGAGGCCCTTTCATAAAGGAGTGAGCCGTCTATATACGTCCCTGCCTTGAGAACCACGTTTCAAACCAATAGCACATTTCAATATGAGCAACACTTAAAGGAAACAAGTATGGTAAAGGCTGAAGTGGTGTCATTCAGGGCAAACTAGGAGATGCTGTGCTGAGGAGATCACAAGGTGGCTCGTGTTTCCTTGGCCGCCTCATTCGTGTGAGTGTAGATAGAAGATTTACTGTGGGCAAAGCTGCGCTAACAAATCAGGAAGCCTTACGACTGCAAGATCTGCGGGAGCTCTCTCCTCTCCCTCCCCCTTTGTCCTCTGTTTTCCTTCTTCCTGCATCTCCTCTCCCTCTCCTCCTTCTCTTTCTTTTAGTTCAAAACAAAGTCTCATGTAGCCCAGGCTGGCCTAGAACTAAGTAGAAGAATGGCCATGAACTTCTGGTCTTCCTGCCTCGGCCTCTCATGCTGAAGTGCTTATAACCATGCAGCAGCACACTCAGCTTACCTGGTGCTGGGGAGAGAAGCCAGTGTTTCATGCATGCTAGGCAAACACTACCAACAACCTCAGCCTGTATCACCATTCTGCTCCAAAAGGCTGTGACCCAATGGGCTGTGGTCCTTTGATTGCCAAATCCTTTAGTCAGCTAGTTTGTTTTTGTTTTTAAATCTGGATTTTTTTTAAATATAAAATTTCCTGATTTAAAAATTTAGCTACTGAATCAAATGTATTGCTATTATTTTAGATGCTATATGGGTTATCTGGGTGTGGACAAACATCTAGGCAAAAAAAAAAAAAAAAAACCAACAAAAACAAAAAATTGCACATCCAGCAGACATTTATTTTTAAGTTGCTATTGGTATAAGTCAGGGCCATAACAATGCTTGCTTGTATTTCAAAGAAGAGTTCTGTCCCCATGGGGAAGTAAAACAACCTTCCATTTTCCAGTTAGGCCAGAATTTCTTATATCTTTTTTTTCTCTCTTTTTTATTGTCATGTATTATAATTTATTCAAATTATATCCTGGCTATGTCCCACCTCCCTTATCTCCTTCCAATCCCACCCTTCCTCCCTTTTCTCTCCCTATGCCCCTCCCCTAGTCCATTGATAGGGGAGGTCCTCCTCCCCTTCCATCTGACCCTAGCCTATCAGGTCTCATCAGGACTGACTGCACTGTCTTCCTCTGTGGCCTGGCAAGGCTGCACCTCCCAGGGAGAGATGATCAGAGAGCCTGTCACTGAGTTCAGGTCAGAGACAGCCCCTGTTCCCCTTACTAGGGACCCACTTGGCAACTGAGTCTATGGGCCCATTGGGCCACAGCCTTTTGGAGCAGAACAGTGATATAGGCTAAGGTTGTTGGTAGTGTTTGCCTAGCATGCATGAAACACTGGCTTCTCTCCCTGGCACCACATAAGCTGAGCGTGCTGATGCATGGTTATAAGGGTTTTAGGTTTTCTCATGCATGGTTCTTAGCAGGGCTCCCAGGGCTCAGGTTTGTGGTTTTCTGTTTTTGTTTTTGTTTTGTTGTTTTGTTTTTGGCTCTGTTGTTCTCCTTGTGGAGCTCCTGTCCCCTCCAGGTCTTTCTATCTCACCCTTCTTTCGTAAAATTCCATGCCCTTTGCCCAAGGTTTGGCTATGAGTCTCAGCCTCTGCTTGATACCTTGATCAGTAGAGTCTTTCAGAGGCCCTTTGTGGTAGGCTCCTGTCCTGATCCCTGTCTTCTGCTTCTGATGTCTATCGCGTTTGTCCTTCTGAATGAGGATTGAGCATCTTCCCTCTTTTATCTTTTTTTTTTAATTGCTTGCTTCTTTGCTTCTCCTTTTCCTCTTCTTCCTTCTTTTCCTCCTTTTCTTCCTTCTCCTCTTCTTCCTCCTTCTTCTCTTCTTTCTCCTCCTCCTCTTCTTCCTCCTCCTCCTTGTCTTTCTTTTTCTTTTTCCCTTTGAGACAGGGCCTCACTATGTAACCCTGGCTGGCCTGGGGTTGGCTATGTAGAGCAGGCTTGCCTCAAACTCACAGAGGTCTACCGTTCTGGGATAAGATGGTGGAGCTGCTCCCTCACCCAGCTCCCTCACTCTTCTTTCTTCCTTTCTTGCATTTCTTGCAAGAAAGTTAATTCTTTCCTTTCTTGTTGGCTTTTTGTAGTTGTATATGCTGTGTTCTTTGTGGGTATGCAGTGGTAATGTGTGTGCACGTGTGTGTTTGTAGAACCTGGAGATCACTGCCAGTATCTTCCTCAATGATTTGTATTTGGAGACAGACTCTCTCACTGAAACCTGAGCATGCCTACTCAGTTAGACTGACTGAACAGCAAGTCCCAAGGATTCTCAGTGTCTGCCTTCCTAGGTGTGCACTGCCACACCCTACTTTTCATGTGGGTGCGAAGCCAAACTTAGGGCTTCATGCTTGCAGAACATACACTTTACCAACTGAGCCACCTGCTCAGCCCTTGAACGTTTTTATAAAGCATGACATCCTTGAGAGGGGATCCTCACTAGCCAAGGCTAGTCTTCAACGGAATCCTTCTGCTTTCCCAGTGTCGGGATTACAGGCATCCACCAAGCCTGGCTTCCTCTAGTGCAGTGACATACTTTGGCCACATGTCTGAACCTCTAAGCATTTAATACTCTTTTGCCAGGTGTCTAGGGACAGGCCAGATAGGTCATGCTTGCTCACCCACCCAGGTACAAATGCCTCCTCTGCTTTGGCTTCAGTGGGATTGGATCAGTGGCCCTGATGCTGCTTCCAGGGCCAGCTAACCAGACCTACACACATGTAACTCTATAGCATACACAGGCACACCTTCCCCACATCACAGGAGTGTGCTCGTGATCATTGCTATAATCTATTGCGCACTTACTTTGTGTGTGATCTCTGCAAGGCTTCCTGGGGATCATGCAATTTGATCCTTTCATCCCCAACATTGCCACCATGGGAACTGAAATTCAAGAGGGCTAGAGCTCTGTACTTAGTTGTGGCTGGATCTCTGGTTCCTTTTTGTTGTAAAGCCATGCTGTAGCATCAGCCCCTAACAGGTGACAATCTTTACCTCAGCCATGAAGCCACAGGCAGCCTGTCTGTCTACATGGGGCCTGGAGTTCTCACCTCCTAGAAACTTCCTCATTGCCACAAATGAAAAGTCATCTTGACCTCACCCAATCAGTCCCTCTCTTTCTGCTGGAATTTGTTCATTTTCCTAAACAAATATTGCTGGAGCTCCTTTGCGTGCCAGGTGGGGCATGGTGCCAGGGCTCCAGAGCTGGAGAGAAAGGAAGGACAGCTGCCCCAATAGGCTCCCAGATGAGGGGTGCGGTAACTGATACAAGGATACAATGTAATGAGAGAGAACAGGAGCTCAAGGCCGGGCTTGGAAGCAAAGAACAGTTACCAGGCAGAAGCCAGGGAAGGTGGTCCAGAGGAGTGGGCAGCCACAGCCTGGAGGAGTCTGAGCAAAGCTCATGCTCAAGCTTATGCCTGCCCCTTGCCCCAAGATCTCACACACACAAATCTTCTGCTTGCTTTCATTGGTATGCTTGGCTACATGCAGCCAGTGGGCACGCACTGGACACCCCAGAGCCTCTCTGAGCCTCAGTTTCCCCATCTGTAAAGTGGGAGTTAAGAAGTCTTAAGCTGGTGGTGGTGACACATGAGTAGAGGAAGCCACTTTGTAGCCCTTTGGAGGAGGGGGAGAGTTAGAAGACGCTCTCTATTAGGAGTACTTAGCAAAACCGTTACTCACTACTTGTGCTTGCTTGCATTACCTGGAGAGGACTGAGCCGAAATCAGGAAGAGGGAAGATACCAGGCTACAAGAAAGAGGAATGGGGCAGTGTGTGTGGCATGGAGGAGGCCCGAGCCCCGCTCTGCACCTGAGGCATCTCTCCCGTGACAGCAGCAGCAGCAGCTCATGGTCCTGCAGGAACGACCACCTGTGTGTGGAGCTGCGAGATCCCCCGTTACACTCCAATTCAGGAGGCCCTGCCTGAATCCAAAGAGTTAGCTGGTCGGATGCAGGCCGGCAAAACAGACTCTGGTGGGCCAAGTAGGCTTCACAGCAGGCCTGGAAGGCCGGGCTTTCCTCAGTCTGGCTCACAGTCCAGATGTCAGTGTGGTGCCACTAACGCAAAGGGATCGGGGGTGCACCGTCTGGCTTCCTCCCCTTGGGGGAGATGTCCTCTGGAACAACACATACACACGCACACACGTGCACTCTCCCCCGCAGATTCTAGAGTCTAGGTTGGTTGACGTGTTTTTTTGTTTTTTCTGAGTGTGACAACCACCGGCCAACAGAGGACAGCAAATACGTTTTTTTATGATCCCGGGAAGCTCCGTCCAGTCACGTTTTCGCGCAGAGAGGCTGGGCTCAGATCCTCTTTGGCCAAGAGGGGTGGTGGCTTCTGCAACAGTTCTAGGGATCCTTGGGTAGGGGTGTGGGAGGGCGATTTTAGGAGCCGGTTGAGCTAGGGAAAACTCCCTAATGTCGAAACCAAAAGTACCTTCTGGGGGTCAGGGTGACAGTGCCAGGACCAGTACTTTGTCAGGCGGGAAGAGTTCCCTTCGTGCTCCACCCCATTTCCAGAGCCTGGGGCTGCAAGAGTGCGGGTGTGTTCGGAAGGGGAAAACTCAACTTCACGTTTGGGTCTGATGGTGGGTTGGTTTGGCAGTAACTCTTGGGAACTGAGTGGAGCTTACCCCTGAAATTTAGACTGGGGGTCTTCCAAGGGACTGCAGCCACCCCACAAGGAGATTTGAGACAAGGGGTGGGCGAAGAGCTGGGGGCGCGGCTTGCTGCCTTGCCTACTTCCGTGAATGCATGTGTGTGTGTGTGTGTGTGTGTGTGTGTGTGTGTGTGTGTGTACGCGCGCGCGCGCGCCCGCGCGTGCTGGGGAAGGTGGGGGCTGAAAGTTGGGGGAGGGGCCGAAGGCGCTCCCTGCGGCAGGCACCGGGAGTTCCCAAGAGTGACCCGAGGGTTGGTCTGAATCTTAGGTGGATGCTTCCCCCAATTCGGGCACCCCGGCTGCAATCACTACGGTTCAGGGATCCCTGGAATCCTACCTGCTCCCCACTTCACCACCCCCAGCCTCCCAGAGGAAGGCACAGCGGCAGCTCCCTCATTAGAAGTGGGGAGTCTTCTCCCTTCCCTAGTATGGACAGCCCTAGGATCTGTTGTGTCCCTCTCCGCATCTCCCGCAAGGGTCGTAACTGACGTGGCCCGGGCCACGTTTCTAGGAATGCGAGTGTCTGCGGACTGTATCTGTAGAGGGTTTCTAGGAAGGCATCTCCCACCCACCCGGCCCCGGGGGCGGGCGAGCCCGGCTGGGAAGCTCTAGCCCTCTCCCGGCCCGGCCGAGGAGGAGCCGCCTCCCCGGCCCGGCCAACCCCAGCCGGCCCAGCTTCCGCCCCGCGCCGGCCACAGGGCTGGGGGAGGGGGCAGGGGCCAGGCCGTAGGGGGCGGGGGCCGCCGGGCAGGGGCGCGGCTTTGTGGCGGGCGCGGAGGCCGGGTGCAGCCCCGTGGGCTCCGCACGCTGCTCTCGCTCGCAGGAAAGCTTGTCTCTCCGAGCGGAGCTGGGGAGGGGGCTGGGTTTGCTTTTTGTTTCTGAAAGTCCCCCTTCGCCCTCGTTAGCCCCCGCGTACCGCCGGGAGGATCGCGTGGAAAGGCTGCAGGGCCCCAGAGCGCACCCCACCCCGCGCACGCCCGCTGGGGCGCCAGAAGGCGCAGCCCCGGGGGGCTCCCTGTACCCAGGACGAGGCTCGGTGAGTGTCCCGGCTCTTCCTGCACAGCTCCTTGCCTCGGGCTGGGGAGGGGAGTGCGGCAGGTGGGTGCCCTGGGGCGTGGGGTGCGGGGCGGCTGTCTGCGGGGCTGGGTGGAGGCCCGAGTGGGGAGGTGGCCGCGGGGTCCCGCGCTCGACTCTTCCGGGGACCCAGCTCTAGAAGCTTGTCTGGGCTGCTACCATCCCGGTGGCTGGAGACACGATCCCCACCCGAACCCCTTCCCCAAAGGGGCGTGTGTGAGGCCAGGAGGTGGGACAGGGGCGTGTATGAAAGCACGAGGTGGGACCGGGGCGAGGCGGCTCTAACGCTGGGGCCTGGAGATGGACCGGGAGGTGGAAATCAACTACCCCGCCCCCACCCCGGAAAACCCATTCGCGAAACTGACTCGCTGCGTGACCCCGATATCAATGCCGCGCAGAGCAAAGCTGCTGGCTGGCTGCCGCGCCCCACACTCCGTGTGCGTCCCGGGGCCCGACTGGTCCCCGAAAGTAAATCATCCCCTAGATAAAGTTATGGGGCCCCTCCCCCTAGGAGCAGTTGGCCTTGGCGCTTTAGCTGTAGCCTAGCCCGACTGGAGTAAAATAAATAGATTAAAACTAGGTTTCAGGGTGAGGATCCGGATGTCTGGGACTGAGACACCAAGTTGGGGTGATTAGGGGAAAAAAAAAGACATTTGATTCGTGTTGGGGGGAGTGGAGGTTCTGGTTTCTCTTCCAATCCCACCAAGGGGAGCGGAGGAATGTGCCACTCACGCCTTCTGAGGACACATCCATATTTATAATTTATTTTTAGGAGAAGTTGTGAAAAAAAAAAGGAGGGGGTTAAAGTAGGAAGAAAAGGTGTGCTTGGAATGGAATGGTGTCCTCTCGGGAACCCGAAGGCTAATTGAGCTATTAAAGATGGAAATAATTTCTCTCAATCTGGACTGAACAGCAAATTTGATTTTAATGAGCGACAATTAAGGGCATAAACGGAATTTTATTATGCTGGAGGTGGGATGGGGTGTTGGCGATTTATGCTTGGTAAGAGGACTTTTGGCAGCCCTGGTGTTTGCTGTAATGCTTTCAAGCTTGATTGTGTGGGCCTGGCGGCCCAGGTAACAGTTATCTGCGTCCGCAGCGACCCCCTGACTTTGGGTGGAGATGAACTTCCTTCCAGCAGGAAAAGGCAGGCATTTTTAATCACCCTGCCTTCTTCCAAAGCCTGGAGCTGGCAACTGCGAACTGCAAAAGGGGTTCACTTCACAGAAGATACTCCCGAGGCTGTGGGCCCAGAATCGGGGTTTTGAGGGCGAGATGAGTTTGTGTTTTATCCAACTGGCCCACAAAGTCCCGCTTTTGGGGTCATCCTAACTGCAAAGGATTCAGGCCTTGGCAGCTGCTGGAGAGTGAGGGCAGTGACCCAGCACCCTCAGGCTACCGGTCTGAAACTAAAACCCTCAGAGGCGAAGGAGGGCTGGCTTCTTTGGTCAAAGGGAAAGGCTGTTTTAGAGTGGGAGGAACGGGAGGGTATTCTTATCTAGCTCAGTGCCATCTCAGTACAAATCTGCCCATGACCCCTCTCCTTGAGAGACAAAGAGATAGCAGAAGGTGGGAGTACAGGCTCTACACACACCCCAAAGAGGTTCAGGAATCGTTTTAGTGGAAAAGACCAACAGAAAAAGGTCGTCTCGGTGGGCTGTGTTTCCCAGCTTGAAATCCTAGAACATGACTGAGATCATAAACTATAATGTATGGGAATTCGGTTTACCTCTGTCAAAGGAGCAAGTAGCTGGCTGTTTGTTCCACCTGGACTGAAGAATTTATAATTCTTTGCTGCCTCCATGTTGAACAAAGCATTGTGTAAGAAAGTCTGGACAAGGAGTTCAAGAGGCATCTATGAGGCAGAGCAGGTGCTGCTCTCCGGACACATAGTACACACACACACACACACACACATACCCCTCTGCCCTCTGTTGGGTAAGCACACCATATATGTATCCACACATCCTAAGCCATTTGTAAACCTGAATTTAAATTAAGACTCACAGCAGAGAATAAAATGCCTCGGTAGCTTTTGAACTCAACCCTTGATATCAGATTGAGTGATTTGCTGTGTGTGGCACATGGACATACAGATGACATCTGTCCTGCTTTGGCAGACAAGAACAGTTCTTTACTCCCGCAGTTCCTTGTTTTTTTAAAAGGCACAAGGAGCCCACGCTATCTCCAGGAGCCCACACTATCTCCAGGAGTCCACAGGGGCACTTTGGCTCACCTGTGAGCGACAGCCTATGATGAGCGGTGTTTGTGCTTTGCTGACTCGGCACCTTGAACTGACTGCTAGATCCTTCTATTCAGCTAACTGATCTCACCAAATTAGCTTCTAATGATAGGTGTACAAACAGAGTGCTTTCTGTGAATTACTGAGCCTGGAGCACCAGAGCACCAGAGAGGATGATGCTTCGATTAGATCATGAGCTGACATGGAGGTGAGGAGGCTGGACGTGAAAATTATGGAATTGTTAAAAGCGCACAAAGTCAAGCAGAATTTAGTGTTAAACAGGAACCAATTCCTGCTTTTAAGGTGAGCGTGCCCATAGCACAGGGCGGTGTTTACACTCAGCTCTCTGGGTCCACACATGGAATTATGAATATATTTAGCAAACTACCCCCCACACCACCACCCCCGACAGAGTCTGCACACAGGTGAAGGAGATAAGTCAGAACTTTGCAGTGAGATGTCACAGGCATGAAATCAGCAAAGCAGCGCAGGGTTTTTTCAGGCCCTCAGCAGCCGCCCAGCTTCATTCCCCTGCCAATAAGGGGAAAGAAACCTGACAAGGAACTGTTGCATGCTCTGACTGAATACATTTAGGCTTTTCTCGCTTGGCCTGTCTGTGTGAAATTTCATTAAGCAGTTGCTACTTCCTACCACTCCATCCCTTTTCTCATGCAAGAAGCGTGCATTTAGAAAGGAGCAGGGGAAGCAACTTTAGTCCGTTGCAATGTACAATTGGTGCAGTGAAAAATATGTCAATCACATATGACTAGGGGTGACATGGAAGGGATGTGCCCTTCAAAACGAAGTGTGCATGAGACTGTAGCCCATGGAAGCAGGAAAAGGCTCTGCTTCCCTGCCCCTCCGTCCAGCTGAAGGAAGGGCTGGTGTGTAGTTCAGTGACAGAGCATAAGGCCCTGGGTTCAACCCTAGCCCTGTAAATAAACAAACAACAAGAAGATTCAGGCTAGGTAAGTTAGAGCTCCTGAGTTAGCAAATGGCTGTTTTAGACATGAAAAAAGAAATTAGGTTCAGGAGTCCCCATTTCAGAGCTATTCGTCAGTAAACACAGAAGACTGCTCATTAGACTAACTGCTACTGCTGTGTTCTTCCTTACTCACCATTCTAACCCAAAGTCCTTGCTTCTTAGATTTAGAACAAGATGAAAACAAACCGCAATCAACCGTGGTTCCACGCAAGCATGTTATCAAAAACTATAGACTTTTCAGGGAAAGAGGTAGATGTTGGAGAGAGAGGGAGTTGGGGGGACATGGGCAGATATTGACAGTTTCTGTTCTTTGGCCATTTTTCTCACAAAGGACACTCGAATTGTACAGTCCCACAAAGTGTACTTTCTCCCAGTGTTTCATGCACTGTGGCAAGAAAGGGACACCCTGGAGAACACAGAGGAAGTAGTGTCCAGAGAAAACCACTGTAGGTGGCCTTGTGAGGACCGAGCCCAGGCAGGGAGAGAAAGCCATGCTGACGCGGGCTGAGTAGAGCTGCTGAGTTTCGATGTGGTGTCAGAGTTTTGAGACATCAGCAAACCAGGCCCTTTTGCTAGAATCATCCATGAGAGCTGTGCCCAGGGCCTGCTGGCAACAGTGCCCAAGACAGCCTGGACCGCTGCCAACTGAGGCCCAGAGATGGCCTTATTGCTATGACTAGAGCCCAAACAAACTCCAGATAGTGGGCTGGAGGTCTTTCGCTTAGGGTCTGAATAGAACCAGTTTAGTGAGAAAGTAGATACTTGGCTCCCCAGGATGGTCTTCAGAGAGATCCTGCTAGGCTCGGTAGTTTAGTGACCCTGTGGGCTCTGGGGAAAGAGATGCCTTCCAGACCCCGGAAGGAAACATGTAAAGCTGTTGCACTAAGCTTGGAACACACACAGGGTTCTAGAAAGTTTCAAGTGCATAGCGTGCTATTGTAAAGCCATCTTTGTTGCCCAGGAACAGCTGTAATTCTCCATTTTGGGGTGGCTGAGAGAGGTTGGGGTGCCCTATGACCTATCTCAGCTACTGAGGAATTCTTTGCCAATTGCTCCCCCATCCTGTTGTGCTCTTGGGAGCTAAGCTTTCTCTGCCTAGGCCTGAAGGGGCAGACTGTGGGCCTAGAAGGAGGGAGAGGTTGCAGGGTATTTGAGGACCTGGAGGGAGGGCCAGGTGATCAGCGAGGAAGGGGGACATCTGAGACACCTAGATATAGGCTGAGAAGAAGCCCTGCGTTGTCATGTCTTTGGGGTGTCATTGCCTTGGATTCCTTTTTATGTTTTTTTTTTTTTTCAAGACAGTGTTTCTCTGTGTAGCCTTGGCTGTGCTGGACTTGATTTGTAGACCAGTCCAGCTTCAAACTCACAGAGATCCACCTGCCTCTGTCTCTCTGGAATGTTGGGATCAAATGTGTGCACCACTGTGCCTGGCCTTGGAGTCCTTTTTACCCAGACCTAAATGGCCAGACCCCAAGTGGGTATGTGGACCTTCACAGTGTCTTTGCCCATCAGCTACAAATACCCAGTGCTGCTTGCTTCTCTAAGTCTTCACGATTCCATCAGTCAGCTGTGGAACCAGCCACTCAACCAAGTATTCCTGCCCGTGTCTCGAAGGCAGCTTCTCACTCTCCCTTAATGCAGGGAGGGAGGCCCGGATGAACCGCTTATTCTCTTTGCTCATCAGTGAAGGCCAGGAATGAATGTTTGGGAAAATAGGGCTGGACCCTGTGGGTGTCCAGCTTTAGGGCATCAGCTGTGTGGTCATTTCTAGAGCCTGCTCTGGGGTCTCAGGTGCCAGGCTCACTACACTTGGACTGAGGCATGTCTGTATGGAAGCTTCTGCCTAGAGATGCATGTGGCCAGTTGCTGCAAAGATGCTGAGGTTCCTGGGAGAGTGCCTAGCGCCACACACCCCCAAAAGTTCACGTGTCTGAAGTTTGCTTTAACTTTCTGCCTTTTTCCCCCCCTGTTTTAGTTTTGGCTCTTGGTGCCCCTGAGAGCCTCCACTTCCTGCCAGCTGGTTGGTTACCGCAGGGAAAATGAGGGACTTTTGGGGGCAGATGTGTTTCCATTCCGCTATCATAATGCCCCTAAAAATCCTTATTGCTCTTGCAGTATTCCACGGGGGTCCCTGGGCCAGAAGCTGCCAGCAACTCACAGAAGAGTGTTCCCTGAGCCCTCTGTTCCCAGCTCCTCAGGTTCTGGGGTAGATCTCCATTGCCGCGCTCAAAACCCGTGGAAAAGAAAGAGAGGCCATGTGAGGCCTCTTGCTAAATGTGCTTTTTGCCCTCTAGGGGTAAAATAATGGTGCTCAGGCCTGGGAAAAAGTCTGGCTATGGCTGCCATCCATCTTTGCTCCTGGGGATGTAGGGAGGAAGGGAAAGTGCCGAAGAAACAAGAGTTACCAGTTTGACAGGCCTGGTCCCTCCAGGGCCTCTAGGATCATCACTCTGGCAGGGGGCCCTGGGCCACCCTTACTTGCCAACTCCCAGATACAGAACACTTTCCCCCCACTCTGCCTCAGTTTCTCATCTTACCAAGGGAGGACCTGTATTGGACATAGCCAAGGGTGTAATTAGATCAAAGGTACAAACTCTGATGGCCCTTGAAGGAATGAGGAGGTCAGTGCCTACAATATTAATTAGTATTAAGACAAATGTTTACTAATATATGCAAATGACTCAGCCAAGAGGGTTTATAAACCATGGCCCAGCTGCAAGCATGGGTTTCTGGGAGCAGCTGTGTGTGCTTAGCCGTGTCATGCCTAAGCACTGGGATTCTCTGACTGTGTCACTGCAGGGAAGTGACCTCAAGCCTGGGCTACGTGGCTTAGAGTAGAAGTTTCTCAGGTCTAGTATACATATCCCCCAGGTGATTTTAAGTGAATTGTGGCTAGGGTTATTATGCTAATAGGCATTTCTTTAAGCAGTAAATTTTTAGTTATGGCAGCTGGTTGGTTTCCATTTAGGGTAAAGCTATTTCACATGAATTTAATTTTTTTTTAAATGAGAAGGTTTCTTTTTCTCACCCCACCCTGTCATCTTTCCTTCTTTCTCTCTTTTTTTTGGGGGGGGGGATTTGGGGGAGGAGAGTCTCACTATGTAGCTTTGGCTTTGCTGGAGTTTGCTTTATAGACCAAACTGGATTCAAACTCACAGAGATTGTACCTGCCTATTCTGCCGTTAAGCCGCCACCATACCTGGCTGAAGAGTGCATTTCTTGAAAGAAAACTGTGAAGCACTGTGCCGATGCAGAGGCAGGAACCAAGAGGGTAGGTCGTAAAGTATCCTAGGTCAGCTTTCAAAATTCCTGTTTCTTAGGTGTTTCTGCCTGGGAAGGTTGGTGGGGAAGCCGGAGGGTACAGAGATCAGCTAACATTGACACTTACCAAAGACTCCAACTGTAAGCCCGGAAGTGAGGTGGAGTGGCTCTCCAGGCCCATCATCCCCAGAGGCCACTAGCTGTCCTCATCTGTGGCTCTGTTTTATCTCACTCTAGGGTAACATAAGCCAGTGCCTCCTTCCTGGTTGGGCTCCTCTCTGAACCTCAGTTTTCTCTGGGAAATGGGGAGATTCGAACATCTGGGATAGGCCACTGTGAGATCCCGAAGGAGCCAACACACAAAGGGTTCATGGACAGGGCACCAGGATAGGCAAGGACACTATACTGCTTTTCACCTTGAAAGTTGCCAGTTCAAAGGGCCACAGTATGCTGGGCTGGACTCAAGTGCCAGCTCCCAGCCAATCCCCCAGGGTGGTGGGAAGGGAAACAGCTGGCCCAGCAAGGGGCCAGCTCTGGTTACACTTTATGCTGTGTCATGGGGTGGGGTGCCAGAGGGGCTGGCTTCCAGCTGGGGCAGGTACAGAGGCCAGCAGACAGCTGCCCAGCTGCCAGAGCACACGCTGCCCCCTCTCTACAAGCCTGCCAGGATAGGACAGGGCCCTGGGGTCACCCCTTATGTCTCTTTCCACCCACACATTGGGGAGAACTTCTAGGACTGTTTTGTTGTTGTTGTTTGTTTTGTTTTGTTTTGAGACAGGCTTTTACACTGTAGACTAGATTAGCCTTGAATTTGCAGAAATCCTCCTGTTTTGGACTCTACGTTAGTGGCCTACAGCACTATGTCTTACTACTAAAACTAGTCTGTGTGTCTCTCTGTCTTTGTCCCTCTGTGTAGCTCTGACATTCTGTGTTCCTGTCTCTATCTCTGTACCTCCCTTTCCCTTGGACACCCTCTACACTTTTGTTTTTTTAAGGCAGGGTCTTTCACTGAATCTGGAGATCGCTGAAGGAACAACCCTGCCTGGCTGGCAAGCTCCAGGGATTCCCCTGTTTTTACCTTCCCAGTACAGGGGTAACAAAAATGTCCCCCACAGCAGGCTGCTTTTTATGGTTCTGGAGATCAGCAAGGCAAGCACTTTACTAATGGAGCCATCTCCCTAGCCCTAAGACACAGCTTCAAGCCACATGGATTTCAACTTTAGAGGTTGTGACTATTGGTTCTGGATCAAGCTGGATATCACATCTCCCTTCTTCCTCCCTCCCTACTTCCTTCTTCCTCCTTCCCTTCCGCTTCCTTCCCTCCCTCCCTCTCTTCCTCCCTCTTTCCTTGGTCAGATGTCTGCTAAAGCCCAGTATACCAGACATGGTGCCAGATGCTGGAAGTCTAGTATTGTGTGAGACAGAGCCCCTACATTGACAGGTTTCTTACGTGAAGGGGACAAGATGAAGAAAAGGCAAAGGCGTAGATAGCCCATGTGAAGGCAAAGGCTGTGCTGGGTACTCAGTGTTCCGTATGTGTGCCCACCTCAGAGGTGGAAACACAGGCAGCAGTGGGTGTGCTTGGCAGTCCTGTAATCCCAGCACTTAGAAAGCAGAAGCAGAGAGTTGTCTCTGAGTTCAAGGCCAGTATCATCCAGGCAGCATGTTCCAGGCCAGCTGGAATACAGTGAGCCTGTCTCAAACCAAACAAACCCAGTAACAGCAAAAAAGGAAACAGACAGATACCTGACTGTTCTATATTTGAATTTGGACTCTTCTGGGGACAGGTTTTACAGTCTCTAGCATGTGATAATGTGCTTTGTTCCTCAGTTTCCCCATCTGTAAGTACTAGAAAGACAAATGCAGGGCAGCAGTGGGAATGAGATAAGCAGATGTCAGTACAAGCTTGAGAACAGCACCAGGCGGCAAGGTACTGTGGGAGCCTAGGCTATTAAGTCAGAGCAATATACACAAATCAGCTTTGGAAGTCAAAATCTAGCTACCCATCAGGCTGATGACATCAGGAACATTACAGAGTCTCTCCCCATGATGAGTATTACACAAGAACCTCATACCCCTCAGGGGGCCTTCATCAACTGGAGGATGTGATGGCCACTCATGCCTCTGCAGGGGTATGCTGGTAACTTACTAGCAGGCAAGCCATTTAAGCCTAGATTTGAGCTGCTTCCCAAGGGCCTGGGATCCACACTTGGGTTGGTCCTGTAGTGTTGCTATCTTGAACTTAAATGATTTTGGAACCAAGGCCCACACATTTTCATTTTGCAAGTTTGTCCTGCCTTACACTGATGGACTTCAAAACTGTCACTCATCTGCTGTTGGTAGTTTGTATATCTGGGCCCAGTGTAATTTGTCAATTCCTCAATCCAGCATTTGGCAGGTTTTGTTGGTTCACCTTTTGAAACAGTGTCTTTAGTTCAGGCTGGCCTAGAACTCATTATGTAGACAAGGCCAGACTTCAACTACTGGTACTCCTGTCTGTATCCCCTTTCTGGGATTATAGACCACACTCAGTTTTATGCCATGCTGGGCCTTGAACCAGGGCATCTCCATACATGCTAGGCAAACAGCCTGCCAACTAAGCTATATCCCTTGTGTTTATGTATGAAGTGATTTGTAATGGGGTTGAAACCTCCAGGGGAGAATTGCATTCACTACAGGCTCCCAGGCAGGGTGGCTGCTGAGTGCAGGCCAGGCCCCTTCTCCACTGAAGTTTCAGACTCTAGCATGGATTAGGAGCTCAGTGGATCATAGGCTATCGTTTCACCTGACCTGAACCTATCTAAGCAACTGACCCCTTCTGAGGCCCCAGTGGGAAGCCACAGGTCAGGGTTCCTGGACTGTTAAATATAACAGTATAGAGAATCAGTCAGTAGCGTAACTCCCAGAGCACTTTCTGAGACAGGAAGATCCAGGCTAGCCTTTGTTACATAAAGATACCATATATTGGTGGTGTATGGCTGTAACCCACCAGGAGAAGGACAGAGTGGGACTTCAGCAGTTTTACTGTGTGATCCACTTAACAAGGTAACATTTGCATTGGAAATGTGACAGTTGGCCTTGGGTATATTCAGTGTCCTATCATCAAAATGAACTTCAGAGCCTTCCCATCACCTACTATTCTGCCTCACTGATCGTTAACAGTCATTAATGAAACTTTTTGGGCACGTGTCATGTATACTGGATCACTCAGTCTGTGATCCTTTTACGTGGAACAATTGTCTCAAAGTATAGCCATGTTGAAGTATCGGGATGGAGTTCCTTCCTTCTTTCCTTTCCTCCCTCTCTTCCATCCTTTTCCTTCTGTTTTGTAAATTTTTGTTTTGCTTTGTTTTTCAAGTTAGCCAAGACTAACTTTGAATGCCTGGTCTTCCCGCCTCCGCACTCTGAGTTGCCAGTGTGAGAAGCTTGTACCACCACACCCAGCTTAAGGCTTCGTTTCTTCTATGCCTGAGCACCATAGGGATAGCTGCCTGTTGCCTGTCCATTTGTCAGCTGATAGACATGTGGGTTCTTTCCATTTGTGGCTATTGTGAACAGTACAGCTGTAAATATCCGTGTGTGCTTTTGTGCAGATGTACATCTTTATTTCTCTTGGCTCCATTGCTAGGAGTGGAGCTGTGGGGTCCTAAGACAATACCACGTTTTACATTTGAGGAACTTCCAGAGGTGGGTCCTGTGTTGCCTTTTCTGACTGTGTATTCTATTAGAGGAAGCAGTTTTGAGCAGCAGGCACCAGGCGCACCCCCGGCAGCCTCTAGCTTGGCTCCTGTCCTCCCTCACTCCCCTTTTCTTCCTCTGAGTATGTTGCCTCTTAGATAGTGGTGGTTTTTTTTTTTTTAATTCTTTTATTTTTATTTTTTTCTGTGAGAAAGAGAGAGGGAGGGAGAGAGGATTTCCCTGGAGTTAGAGTTCCAGGCATTTGTGAGCTGCTCGATGGGGATGGTAGGGTCTGAACTCCACTCCTCTGATTGAGCAGAGAGCACTTTTAGCCGCTCAGTCATCTCTTCTTCATGTTTGTGTGCCCACGTGGCTGTGGGTGTGCGTACGTGTGCAGTCGGAGGACAGCATCACATGTGGCTTTTCATGTGCCTCCCACCCTTTCTTCGGGAGACTCTACCACATCTGGCCAGAACTGACTTTTAACACACCATTCAATGTTTTTTTTTAATTATCCCAGATGTTAAAGAAAATGTAATCTTTTTGCTTAGAAAAGACAGTACAAAGAGAATGAAGGACTGGCGAGAGGGCTCAGGGGGTAAAGGTGCTTCCCATCGGGTCTGATGATCTGAGTTCGAACCCTGGGACTCAGATGGTGAAAGGAGAGGGCTGACTCCCAAAGTGTGCAGCACATGGATGTGCACAGCCACACACACACACAACACACAGGAAATGAAAAGCTTTTCTCTAACTCCAGCATCACCCTCTAAGAAGTAACCACCAAGCTGGGGAGATGTCTCAGTTGGTACAGTGCTTCCCTTCCATGTATGAGAACCCAAGTTCAATTCCCAGAGCCCACGTGAAAAGCTGGGTGTGTGGTGCATGCTTGCAGTCCTAGCATTGGAGCACACACGCTCACTGGCCAGCCAGGCTAGTCTACTTGGAGAGTTCCAAGTCGGTGAGAGACCCTGTCTCAAAAGAACAAGGTGATCAGCACTGAAGGAGCACCCTGAGTTGTCCTCTGACCTCCACACTTGTACCCACAAAGGAAACACACCATTTGTGCTCAGTACAATCGAAGTAAATCATCTGGGCATCAAGTAGCCTTTGTTTTGTGTTGTTTTCTCCTGAGGTGAAGGCCCTGGTGTGGCCACATCCGCTGAAGAGACAGTAACAGCCAGCACTCCCCATACTTAATGCCCCCTACTGGCCAACATTTGTATCAGCACCAGGACTTGGCTGTGACAACAGGCACATTCCTTGGCACAGGGACTTGTGGTGTAAACCCAAGAAATAGAATTTTTCCATCAGAGTATCTGTGCATTTTAAGTTCTGCGTCGATCCCCTGCTGCCCTCAACAGTGCTGTCAACAGTGGGCGTTAAAGGGGCCCTGTTTCTGGCAGCTTGTCCCTCCAGCAGAGAAGCAGTATTCTCACTGAGGTAAGTAGAGTTTAAGAGCGGGCCTGGGTGGTGGATGGCCATGGCTTCTAAGGTGATCCCTGTAGCTTTCAGAGGAGACCAGCCATGTGTGATCTTGGGAGCAGAGGTTCTGTAAACAAAGGCAGAGTTTGAGGAGGTGAGCCAGAAAGCTCGGGGAAGTAGCATTGCGCCAGACAGTATTTATTTCTTTAGCATGGTTAGAACTTAAATATGGTCAAAACATATTCATCTTAATTTTACACAAACAAATATGTTCCCAGGCTGACGCCTCTGATGCCAAGTTTCTAGGGGAAACGAAATTCTACTGCAGAGCAGTAAAGCAGCAGAGAGCCCTGGGAGGGTGTGAGCGCCGCAGAGAGTGGGATCACCCCCCACCCCCACCACTGCGCTGCCCAGGACTGCCTCTCTGTTTTGGCTACAGGTAAAGTCGGGAATCTCTGACACAGGACAGTGGGATCTATCGAAGCCAAGGATAGGAAGGCTTGCCTTTGCTCAGTGGAGTCCCCCTCGGCTTGATACCCTGCTGCCAGTCCTGAGATGCGTCCAGAAAGGGGCTGAGGAAACAAGGATCCAGTCACCGTTGTACCTTTCAGGACCATGTTCACGAAACAATCAAACAGCCTCAAAGTGTTGCAAGCAGAGGATTAAAGCAACATGTTATGTGGAGTGACAGCTTAATTCAGCTGCCACTAGACCTGTAATGGAGTGAAGTTTTTGTCTGGATTGGCCTGGAATTATAACCTCTTCTTTTTAAGTGTGTCAAGCTGATGCTGATAATAGACATAAGCATTTTATGGGGGCTTTGTCCACCCCCGGTCTTTTATACCCACACCCGTGATCTTATCCACCCCATTTCCTACTAAAATAACTCCTTGTTAGTCCTTGTTTTACAACTGTGAAGGCAAGCATAATAAATGAAGGATTTTCTAGAAGGGGGCTGTCCAAAATGGTAGCTGCTAGCTACTTGTGGTGATTTATGTTTAAATTAGCTACAATTAAATACATTTTAACTAAGTGTGGTCCTGCTGCCTGTATCCAAACATGCAAGAAGCTCACGCAAGAGGATTGAGACTTTAGACAGCCTAGGCTATATAACAAGTTCTAGGCCCGCCTGGGCTACAGAGCCATACACTGTCTTTAATTTTTTTTATAATGGTCCCCTAGAGTCTCCTAGCATCAATCCAAAGCCTCAGTACCCCCGAGTGGGCAGGTGGCTGTCTCCTGCAGTGGGCCTCACAAATCTTGATCTCTGTGATGGACAGAGAAAGTTCTGGAGGTTAGCCTCACAAATCTTGATCTCTGTGATGGACAGAGAAAGTTCTGGAGGTTAGGACAGCCCCAGAGATTTCGTAGCTGGTAATGAGCAGTGCTGAAACCAGCCAACGGGTCAAATGGCGGAGCTGCCCCTTCCTTCTCTCCTGAGGCCACCGCACAGGGTCTCATGTAGATCAGGCTGGCCTCAAACACACTCCCTAGCCAAGAGTGACTTTAAACTTCTCTCGTCACACTCACTCTCTCTCTGCCCCCTCTCTGTATTTGTGTGTAGACATGTTCCCATTTGTGTTGTTTCATGTGTGTGTGCACGTGCAGGAGCCCAAGGTTGGTGTCTGCCGTCCACCTTATATACGGAGATGGGTCTGGCTAGCAGGCTTGCCCTGGGGATCCTCTGGCTGCCTCCCAGATTCGGGGATTACAGGTGACCTGCCTGGCTTTTCCAGAGGTTCCAGAACCAAAGCTTAGACTTCGTGCTCTGCAGCAAACACTTGCACACCAAGCCATCCCAGCAGGCCCATCCTTGACCCTTTGAGCCTCCATCCCCTGAGAGGGACCCTAGCTCTGCACTCCCACCCCAACTGAACCATACCCCCGGCTCTGTACCGACAGCACTTATGGAAGAATTCACCTGAGCGCTGTTCTGTGATCTCTACTGAATGAGTGGGTTGACACAATGACCAGCAGCTGCTAGGATTCTGGGCAAGGGGAGCCAGATATCACCTTTGAATGGAATGCAAGACCACCCCTGGGAAATAGTTGTAATAAAGTAAATAAGACATAAATCTAAAGGCACCTCCAAAGCTGAGTGCCGGTATATAAGAAATTCAGGAGGAAGGGGAACACATCCATACCTTTATAGGGTCAAAAAAAAAAAAAGCAAAATCCAGATATTAGTTAACCATAACATGGCCCAAGTTCCTCAACAAGTTAATTGGGAGTGGACTTGTGTGTAGACTCTGGGAGAAGTGAGCAGCATGGCCTGTTGTAACATGTAAGTCTTCTGTACATCCTAATGTTATCCAACTGTGAAGAAAGCACCAACAAGGCCCCAGGAACATTGAAGGGGACCATGCATACAGCAACATTAAAGCATTTTAGAGGGTGGTGGTGGCAAAGTCTAGTGTTTGTAATTTGCTTCAAGATAGTCTGGATGGTGAATGTGCATGGAACAAAACTAGCAAATTCATCCTATGTGCTTGCTTGAATCTTTTCCAACAGTGAGACAGATGGCTCAGTTGGTAAAAAGTACTTTCTTGTTGCATAAACGTTAGGATCTGAGTTTGTATCCTCAGCATTTGGAAAAAGCCAGGTGCTGGGCATGAGCCTGTGACCTTAGTGCACAGGCTGAGGAGGCAAGGGATCTCTAGCACTCCAGCTGAACCTGCAAGCTTGGGTTCACTGGAGGGCCAGCCTCAAAACTAAGACAGTGATTAAGGAAGACACCCACATGTACCTCTGATCTCCACAAGCATTCACACCTTCACACACCACACATGCAAAAGGTACTCTTTCCCAACCTCTCAAGAGCATCTGATTGGTTCCTGTACCAGTCAGGGTTCCTTAGAAGAACAGAGTTTAAAGATGAGCATATATGTTCCATATATATGAAATTTATTAGAAGGGCTTACAGGCTGTGGTCCAGCTAGTCCAGCAATGACTATCTACCAAGAAGGTCTAAGAGTTGAGGCTGGATGTCTCATCTCATCTTCAGTAAATCTGGAATCCTAAAGAAGTAGACTCTCCTGCTGGTGAAGGATTGGGCAAAGAACAAGAACTTCCTTCTTCCATGTCCTTATATGGGCTTCCAGCAGAAGGTGTGGCCCAGAGTAGAGGTGAGTCTTCCCACCTCAAAGATCCAGATCAGAAGTAGGTCTTCCCATCCTCAAATGATTTCATTAAGAAAAAAATCCCTCACAGGCATTCCCAGCCTTTTGATTTTTAGTTAATTCCAGATGTGGTCAAGTTGACAACCAAGAAAAGCGATCACATTATCCTACTCCATTCTACATCTCCAGGATGAGCCTGGAGAGCTGGTTTAGACTACATCTTCAAGTATCCTGCCCCATCTCCATGGCAACTAGTAAGCCTACTTCCTACAGTAGGGTCATGCCAGGCTGCCAACATCATGTCAGGACAAAATATTGTTCCCTTTGGAGCCTCCCCTAGATGGATATTTCAGCACCACCCCTGCTTGCTACACCCTTTTCTCTCTGGAACCAAGGAAGGAGTGGCCATTTGGGGAGGGGGCAGCCCCTGTATCATGTGTGTTCCAATTCTGACCCCACCACTTGATGGCAGGACCTTTTCACCTCTCTGAGCATCTCCTGTACAGTGAAGGACCTGCGCACTGCTGGGAGATGGCTCCATGGGTAAAACGCTTGCTCCACAAGCATGGAGGCCTGAGTACAGGAGCACACACACGTGCAATCCTTGAGCTCCTCTAGGGGAAATAGCAGGCAGAGTGTTGCCTATCCTGGTGTACCCAGAAGAAAACAGAAGAGCCCCTGTCTCAACCAAGGTGAAAGGCAAGGGCTGACACCCAAAGTTGTCCCCTTTTCGCTGCTTATACAATATAGCATTTGTGCACACGCACACAACCTCAACTAGCTCAATAGATCTGCGTCAGGAGAAAGATGTCCATGAGGACCTCATGTCCACTTGGCGGAGCTGGATTCAGGAGTGAAGGCGACCTTGATGGAGTTCAAAACCCCCATGAAAAATGTGAGGCCGGGTTGTCCTGTCACACCCACTTCAACAAGCGTGGCCCCTTTGGAGCAAGCAGAACCACTGATCTTGCTTTTCACGAATGGTGCTCTCACTGCCATGCCAGAACACAGAACACCTTTACTCACTCTCCTCATCCGTGAAGTAAAACCCAGGCCTGGGAGACACACCTGCTCAGGGCCACCCTGGTAGCCCAGGGTTCCTCCCCTCTTCCTGGTCGCCTTGTACGGATCAGGCACCACCCAGAGGCCATCACAACAGGGCCGGCGCTCATTTCCCATCACAGTGACTGACACAGTGACCATCACAAAGTGTCCACATGATAGCCATCACGCAGTGACCCTAACTCATTGACTGTCACAGATATGGTGATGGTGCTACCAATCGGCCAAAGGTCTTCCCAGGTCTGACTTCATTTTTAAAATGAAAACAGTAGCCCGTAGCATCCAAACCTGCACAGAGCAGCTCAGCAGCAGTAGCTGAGTCCAGTTTCTTTGGGGAGAAGTTGTTCCTTGTAACAAGGAAAGCTGACTTTTTTTTTCTTTAAGGATATGGCCGCATGTCCCCTAGGTTGGTCTTAGACTTGCTCTGTAACTGAGGATAGTCTTGAATTTCCGGTCCTCCTGATTCCACTCCAGAGTGCTTGGCTAGCGTCACAGGTGCATGCCTCGACCCCTAGATGATGTGGTGTTGCAGATGGAACCCAGGCATCACTCATGTTAGGCAAGTGTGTGCTGACGGCTACATCCCCAGATCGGAAACGGACTCTTTCCGGTTTCTGTTAGTTGTTACAGGTGTGTTTTTTGTTGTCGCTTTTTGTTTGTGTTGTGTGTGTTACCAGGAATTTAGCTCAATCTGGCCTTGACATTACTTTGTAGCCAAGGCTGGCCTTGAACTAACTCCAAAGCCTACCTTTGCCTCCCAAGTGCTGGGATTATAAGCATGAGCAACACCTGTCTCGAGGCTGGTTCTGTTGCATCCTGTCCTGGAGTAAGAGGATGTGCTCGTCTGCTCATCTTGGACTACAAGGTGCTTTAGTCCTGGGAAATTCAGGTGCTAAACCAGAAAGGTCTGGTTTAGCTATCCTGCTCTGCTTACATTCAATCCCATAGACATGTGAGGCATGGCCAAAGGGGTGTTTTCTAAGAGGCACACTCTGTGGATGAAGCCAATTGAGGAAAGTTTACAAAATCCCATCGAGTTTGAGGCCTTCATGTGTGTGGCACTCCTGGACCACCCATGTGTCACCTCTACGGCCCCTCAGGTTGCTCCGTGGCCCAGCATCCTTACTCATGGCCATTCCATCTGCTATTTAGCTGGTGCCCCATAGGTAAAGTGCTCCCTCTAGCCTAAAAATAATAGCACCCTGACTCAGTGTACAAGCAACAGAAAGTTCTCATTTTCCCGTTACTTTAGGACAAACTGGAGACTTTTCAGGTTCAGGGCTCATAGGACCAGGGTCCCCTGAGACTCCAAACAGGGCTAGGATCACCTTGGATCACCTTGTAGCCATATCCTTCCTGCCTCGTATCCTTGATTCCTAGTAGCCTAACCATTCCTTCTCGTATCAGCACAGTTCTGGTTAAAGATTTATTGGTCCCGTCATCTAGTTATCAACATCTTGGGCCTAGGGAGATGGCTCAGCTGGTAAATTGCTTGCTTCTCAAACATGAGGACCTCACCAAATGCCCCACCAATGCTGCCATCACTGCTTCATCTCAAAGAAATCCTCCACACCCACCAGGGTCGTCTGTCCTCATTTCTGCCCGACAGGTCACCCTGATGTCACAAGCTGTAAGATGATCCCAGAGAAAAGACATAGTCTGACACTTGAGAGAAAATGTGATGCCTGGGGTCCAGTTTTCTTCACTGACTTGTATCTGTTTTAGCTCTGTTCCTATCCCTATCCCAGAATTCACTTGATGTGGGGGACCACGAGCTGGAGCTGGAGTTGAAGTCAAGCTGGTTCTCTGGTTTTCGCAGTAATCAATGCTGAAAGTGTTTGTTCCTTGCCTCGCCAGCCAAGGTAATAATAAAACTCACAGCCTCATGACTTGCCTGCTTGCTAGTTCCCTTCTCATTGTTTTTCTTCCCCTTTCCTCAAATGGATTCCTGAGTTCTTCCAGATTGCTCGTTGCTAAGCTATAAAGTTCCAGGTTTTGCAGTTTTGCTGCTTATTGGTGGAGAGTTCCTGGGCTGCTCCAATTAGAAAGAGGCTGCGAGAAAGGCATTCACCCCAGGAGTTGGGAATTTTCTAGCAGTTGATGTCACGAAAAGATCTTTGTCTAGCTGCACTAGACTCTTGAAATGACTGAGGAGGGACACAGGTTCTAGAATGTCCCCCAGGAGGATGAGGGACCATGGAAGGACACTGAGACCTCCCACGCTGAGATTAAACTGCCATATCCACCTCCCGGCTTGGTCAATGATGACAGCAGCAGGTTGAGAAAACTGAGTGACACTGGGTTTGGGGTGCCTGGAATGAGGACCTCATTTGCAAAGGAGCACTGAACTCCTAAGTGGCAGTCACCCCCAGAGAACAACAGAGAAAATAGGACCTGTCACAGGTGAGTAGAAAGGACTAGAAAGTCTGTGGATGAAAGAGTGTTTACCTCAGCAACCACAACAGCCTGAAGCCCAGCTTCACCAGGAACTTTGTCTCCTCACATTCAAAAGATGCTTCCCTGGACATCTGGAGACCAGGAAGGACAGCTGTGGACTTCAGCTTCTGTTGGTCAGAAAGAAGGAAATCATGTGACCTAGACCTGGCTCTGATGTAGTTGAATGGCCCAGATGGACCAGTCAGAATTTTCTCTGAGACTTTCCTGCCAGAACTATTGGAAAAGACCTCATGCACTGCACTGCACTGCACTGGGTGTGAACACATGTGGAAATGTTTGAAAAAATAAAAATTCCTAAAAGATAGAGCCCCTGAGCTCTAGCTTGGGGTAAGCCAGAGCCATGCCCCACATCTAGTAGTGAATTATTTTCTGCTTGGAAAACAATGACTTTGTTTTGTGTGTGTGTGTGTGTGTGTGTTAAGAAGCAGGAACATACAGATTCACTGTATGGTACTTGACAGTATGCCAGGTGATTTGCATACAGTCCCATATAAGGTCCTTGAGATCACCTGGTATGTTACAACATTTTGCAAACTGAGAAACTGAGACTCTAAGGGGTACAGGCGTCTTGCCCAGGGGACATTGCCACTGTATGCTCAAGGGTTCCAAACTGTGCTATCTAAACCTTAACAAAGTCAACTTGTCCAGAACAGTCCTCGACAACCTGACAGCCCTCCAGCCTGCCATCGATCTAGCAGATTCACTAGAAGCCTGGTCCCCTCAGACCCCTTCCTGTACTCGGTACCCCACACCTGACCCTTGCTGAGCCAATCCAGCCCCTCCCTCTGCTCACCTCTTCTCTGCAGTCTGGAGCAGAGCGCTTCCTTCTGTCCTCTCTCCATGCTGCCTTGGCTGCTGTTCTCTGTCTCTTGCCTTCTAGAACTGTCTCCCCCTTAGGTCCCCTTCCCCATGATTATACCTGGACCCCTTCTCCAGCCCATCTCCCCACAGCACCCACAGTGGATTGTCTCAAGTGCCAACCTGTTTTGCTGATAGAGGTTGTATGTCATGTCATGAGGTAATGCCACATGTCCACTTTTGGGAACCCCACTGGGTTTCACCTGGCTCTTACACTGAGCTGGAGAGCCAGTAGGGAACCTCCAGGAAACACATGCCTACAGATGCCACACAGCTAGCTGTCTGTGTGAAAAGGGCATCCTCCACTAGGTCTCTAGGACACTGATCTGAAACGAGTCATTTTGGAAGCAACAGTGTGGTATAGCAGAGGTGGGGAGAGGTGAGAGGGGTCTGTGTAAAAGCAACGTCATTGCTATCTTGACCCAGGATGCCTTCTGCCATGACCCAGGATGCCTTCTGCCATGTCAAATGCAGTGTGAGCCCATATGAAAGGTAAGCAGACGCTGTGCTCATGAGCGCCTCCCACTCCAGGGCTATGAGCTAAATAAAAAATTCTTTTTAAGCTACCTGACCTTGAGTATTTTATTACAGCAACAGAACCCAGACCAAGGCAGCAGCATTCTGTTAGGGTAATGGTGTGTGTGCTGGCAAGCAGGGTGCTCACCAAAGGCAGATGGAGGGAAGGCATGAACAAGGCCTGGAGAAACTCGGTGACACTTGGCCAGGATCCCAGATAACTGGGTGTGCAGGGATTTTTGCGGGCCCCAATTAGGTGCATCCCTTGGGGTCCACAGCTACTTGCCCTGTAGAAATCATGTAGGTCTGTCTTCCTTCAAATATGTGGCCACCTTTCCAGATCCTGAGAGAGTCTTGTTCACTCCTGGGATAAATTGCCAAAGCGTTGCATTTTTTCCTGTGGTTTTCTCTCATCCTCATCTGCTTCTGCTTTGCCTTCCAGCCTGGGTTAAATTGTGTTCATAAGCTTCATGACCAACCAAAACTGCAGCATCTGACTTCATTAGAAATAGCATCTTAAGAAGAAACATTTGAAAATACTGTATTTGCTCTGTATGGGTGTTTAGCCTGTATGGGTGAAGTGCACATGCCTGGTACTCTCGGAGGCCTGAAGAGAGCATCAGATTCACTGGAACGGTTGCTATAGACCGTTGGGAGTCACCATGTGGGTGCTGGGAATTGAATCTGGGTCGTCTGGAAGAGCAACCAGTGCTTAGACACTGAACCCAATTCTCCAGCCCCAAGAAATAGCATCTTTGTAGATGCAGTCAAACAAGGTCACCCTAGACTCTGGTGGGTTCTAACTCCAGTGAGCACAGACTTAAGAGCAGGGCCAGGAGCGGTGACTCACATTTTCAAACCAAGCAATTGGGGGACAGATGCAGATGGATCTCTGTGAGTTCAAGGCCTGCCTGGTCTACATAGCAAGTTCCAGGCTATTCAGGGATAGTGAAATCCTGTCTACAAACAAGGAAAGGAGGTAAAGAGGAAGGGAGAGAGAGGAGGTAAAGGGCACAGAGACTCACAGGCCAATCCTGGAGGGACACACACAGCTACAGGTTAAGGAAGGCCAAGATGAGTGAACCCTCAGAAGCTGGAAAGAACTAGAAGGTCGTTCCCTGAAGCTGGCAGAGGGAATGGGCCTTGTTTCTACCTGGGCTCAGAGTCTCTGGTGTACTCTGGATTGGATTTCATTTTGAAATCACAAGGTCTGTGTACTTAAACAGCCTTGATAGCAAGCACAGCTCCCTCCTTTTTCTCTGGCTCTCTCCTGTCTTTCCTGTATCTAGGGTCACTCAGTACAGAAGAGCCTTGTCAATTAGGTGCTAACAGCCCCACTCATTACAAGTCCTCTAATCAACCCGCAGCTGAATGCTCTCCACAGCTCAAGACAGCTATGTACCTGCCTGGCCACAGCAGCCCTTGGGGACAGGCTCTGTCTAGGTAAGGGAAAGGGTTGTCAGTCAGCCCAAGAAGTAGACTCTTGCTCTGGAGGGGAAGCCCCTCATGACTCCATTCTCAACCATACCCACACCTGGTGCCCCAAAGAAGGACTGTCCATAAACTGAACTCCCTTATCTCCAGTGGGTTCCTGCCTACTGCTTCCTTCTCCAGAGGAAAGCCAGGCTGTAGGTGTCACAACTGGGGTTTTTGATTATGGCATGGGCTTTGTGTCTGCAGTTATGGGTTGTTTGTTTGTTTGTTTGAGGCAGACCCTCGCTGTATAGCCCTGGCTGGCCTGGAACTTACTGTGTAGACTGGGCTGGCCCCAAACTCAGAAAGATTTCCCTACCCTCGTCTCTAAGTGCTGGGTTTAAAGGTGCACAGGTCTGGCTTTGGTTCTGGTTTTACCAGACTGTGGAGAGGTATTGCAGGCTATGCTAGAGGAACTACCTAACCTACCCACTTCCCAGACAAATACAGAAGGTTGAGCAAAAGGGTCAGATCAGGGCTCTTTACAAATCAAGGTATTTGAACTCAACAAGAGCTGCTGTTCACTGTAAATCCCATGGAATACCATGATTTACTATTAACCTCTCATCCAGTTACACCTTCCCTCTACAGCTTCCTCAGTAAAAAAGTTTTTTCCACCAGATGGCTACTTGTTTCCTTTCTTTCTTTCTTCCTTTCTTTTGTTTTATTTCATTCTTATTTATTATTTATGGCTTTTCAAGACAGGCTTTCAAGCTGGCCTCAGACTTCCAGAGCTTCACCTGCCTCTGCCTCCTGCACGCGGAGATTAAGGTGTATGCCATCATCACTGTAGAGCTTGCATGTGACATCACTTTCATCCTCACCACTAATTCTACAAAACAGATGTTACAAGACCTCGTTTGCTGAAGGTGAAAATGCAGAGGGGCCAAGATGTGGGCCCCAGACCTAAGCAGCAGATTCAACAAGCCCAGAAGTGCCTCTTCCTCTGCTTACAATAAGGTGAGTCTATTTCCCCACTCCTCTGCGACTAGGCTGTTCTCTTAACATTTCTACAGACAGAAAGTTCTACAAGCTTGGAATGCTGGGTAAGGATGCTAGTCTTACCTATTAAAAGATGCAAGGCCTTGTGAAAAACTGAGACAGTTTAGTCAACGGACGTCAACTGTCACTCCAAAAGGTCACCGTGGGCCCTCCAGACAACCATAGCCATGAGCAACACCAGGTGCATTCAGTTGAGGAACCATCCAGTTGGTGCACCAAACCATTCACTGTTGGCTGGTTTAAACCATTATAGATTGGGAACTGTCATGCAGCAAAACCCAACAAATACTTTATAGAAGGTCAAGCCAGGTTTCCAACCCAGGCCTCCCACTGTTAGAATCTAAACCTCTCAGAAGCAAAGTCTGTGGTCTCAAGCTTGAAAAAGACAGCTCAAGTAGGGAACCTCCAGGAAACACATGCCTACAGATGCCACACAGCTAGCTGTCTGTGTGAAAAGGGCATCCTCCGCTAGGTCTCTAGGACACTGATCTGAAACGATTCATTTTGGAAGCAACAAGTGTGGTATAGCAGAGGTGGGAAGATGTGGTGCATACTGTCTGCGTCATGAAGCTTCAAACTGGGGAGGCAGTGGACAAAAGTAAGTCAATAGCCAAGCCTGCGCATGCTGCTCTTCCAGGTCCTCCGTCCCGTGTCCCCAGCGTCACCTAAGCCGCCGTCGGCTCAGCCAGATTGTCCTACTGCTGCCTCATCCCCATTCACATCCCACCTTTGGCTCTGCTCTAGATGGCTCGCGTTGCCAAGAAATTAGACAAGGATGTTGTAAAGTGTGAGCTGTATGCAGGTGAAAGGGTTAAATACCTTTCCTGTTCTTGCCACCGCATGCTCTCTCTAGATTGGTGAATTCCCTCGAGAGCTAACCATGTGCCCTCCCCCCCGCCCCAATCTTCTCTTCTGGACTGTACACTGGCCTTACAAATTATGAATAAATTTAAAGTCTTTTCTCTTTTTAATTTTTTTAATTTTTTTAGTATTAGTTACAGTTTATTAAAGTCTTTTCTCTTTCGTGCTACTTAGTCTTAAGTAATAGCGGTAGAAAGAAGACTGAGACAGTCTCCGTCCAGAAACCAGGCTGATCTCTTATATGGAAAACCAGACTGTATTGATACAACCTCCATTGTGAGTCTAGTAACATTTAGGCTCTTATCGAGCCTGAGAGTCCACATGGCCATGCTCCTGCCCACGTTGTCAACCTCAGCCTTCACCACTCTCTCTTAGCCCACTCTGTCCCTGCACAGACACATAATCGGTTCCTCTCACACATCAGCTCTTTTCCTGACCCTGGACCTTTGCAAAGGCTCTTCTGCCTGGAACGCTGTTTATTCCCCCTGTCCTCTTGCAGGGTCAATGCCTTCTGAGCCTGCATGTCTCAAACTCAAAGGCCAACATACTAGTCAGCTGTTCATGTGATGGCTTTTGGCCCATCCCGCAGAATTCCCACTCTCCTTTTCCTCAGCATTTGCCATAGGCAGGCTCTACATGTGCTCAAGGCCCAGTGGGCGTTCAGTGTTTGTTTATAAATAGCAGCTGTGTTGACAGGGTCCTTATCTGCACCGAAGGTTCTGAGCCACAGTGAGACATGAGGTGTTTGCAACCATTCCCCACCCCAGCCCGGCTCCCGTGTGGCATTCCGGGAGTGAGCACAACACCCAGCCTTCATGCATTGTCCCAACCCCTGTTGTGTCTGGATGTCCACTGCCATTTGCTGAGACCTTGCAGAGAAATGGAAGCCACAGCTGTCACCAGAGCTAAGTCATCCTGTGATCTTGCTGGGAGCCACCACCACTTGGCAGCACTCTTCCTGGCCAAGCCCTAGATGCTCTTCCTTCCAGATCTGCACACTTCTGATGAAGATCCAAGTCTGAAAGCTCCTGTCTGCACAGAATGTGAGCGACTCCTCTGTGAAGTCCCTTCTTTCAGCACTAATGGACACTGATGCATGCTGGGAAATTCAAACCTCAATCACTTGTTACCTTTTTGCCTTTCCCCTCTCTCCACAGAAGGGGGGTAGCCCAGCAGTCATGACAGGTGTAGGTGATTCATAGCATTCCCCACTCCTGATCCCATCCCACCCCAAGGCAGCCTTCCTCATAGCTGGACTCCTGCACCGACAGAGCCTATTCGATATGATGGTTTGTGAGCTGTGCTCCCTTGGGCAAATCACTTAACCTGGCCCTCAGTTTTCTCACCAAAAATAGATCAGAGGGAGCTAGCCTGATGGCACATGCCTTTAGTCCCAGTACTCAGGAGGAAGAGGCAGGAGGATCTCTCTGAGTTCTATGCCAGCTTGTTCTACATAGTGAGTTCCTGGACAGTCAGAACTATGTAGAGAAACCTTGTCTCAAAAAAAAAAAAAAGAAAGAAAGAAAGAAAGAAGAGAGAAAAAAGGCAAGGAGAGAGGGAGGAGGGAGAAAGGAAGGAAAGAAAGAAAGTGCCCTCGACAGATACAGCAGCTTTAGTCGTGTACACAGAGCCTAGCTTAGTAAATGTCTAAAAATATTTTTATTGCATTTTCCTTTAAAGCTTCAGAAGCAATTCATGCCCCTGAAACAAGCCAGTCAGCAGAGAGGGAACAAAAGAGATGTGGTCTTCTACCCTTCCACCTCGCAGCTTCCCAGATTGCCTCTGGCATGATGCCCCCAGGAGGAGACAGCCAGGCTCTTCCTTCCACCCTGGTCTCTCCCGAAGCTGTCTTCTCTCTCAAGGGTGTGCTTTGTTTCACATATACATGCCCTTTTCCTGGTTGATGCAACACCAACTATTCCCTAGTGGCTTCAGCTCAGTGTGGGCCCTGCTGCCGGACACATGGGTTATCTCCAGTCCTTCCATTTCTGCCAAAGCAGCCTTGACCCGTCTTCTTTCTCTATGAAGAGTCCCTAGAGTGTACACGGGGCCAAGAGTGCAGTTTCAATTTAATAGAAGTGGGTGGCTACGTAAGTATGTGTTGAATGACTGATTCTGAATAGCTCTGAACTTAATTCAGCTGCCTCCAGAAGGTCCACGTGGCCTTGACAGCAGAAAGGATGCCCATTCCTGTTTGTTGTTGGTCTTTTTCTGGCTTCCTTCCTTCCTTTTCTTTCCTTCTTTATTTCTTTCTGTTTGAGACACAGGATCACTATACAGCCTTGGCTGACCTGGAATTCATTATGTAAACCAGGCTGGTCTCAAACTTAAAGAGATCTGCCTGCCTTTGGTTCCCATGTGCTGAGATTAAAGCCCAGCTTGTCTTTGTCTCTTAACCATACTGGGGATTAAATTTAGGGCTGTTAAGTGCTCTGGCACTGAGCTATATCCTCTGCCCTCTTCTTACTTTAATTTTGAGGCAGGGTCTACTAAGTTTCCCAGGTTGGCCTTCAACTCACTATGCAAGCCCAGGCAGGCCTTGAACTCATGATCCTCTTGATTCAGCTTCCTGAACTGATGAGTGTTGGCCACCATCAATCTCATTCCTGTTAGTGATAAGCATGTGGTTCATCTTCAGTATAAGTATGCTCACCTCTCGTCCTAGCTGGCACTTCTGGGATGAAGGCAGGAAGGTCAGAGATTCAAGGCCATCTGTAACAGAAGTTTTGGTTTCTTTGAAAACTCAGTTATGTTATGGAAATACTTTTTTGTTTTAATCCCAAGTGTGGGATTTTAGTTGGGCTATAGTTTGTCCACATCTGTTAATTGCCAGAAGGAGAGACATGGTGTGCGGTGTTGGTATGTGGGGGTGTAGCAGTTTGGAGAGACCTGAGAGACAGACAGATGGTGTGGCAGTTTGGAGCAGAAGGACGGAGAGAAATGCTTTGGGATGCAGTGTCTTGAAGGAGACTGCTGGGTGGGTCTTGACAGAGATTGGTACAGAGCCCTAAAAACAACAAAACAAAACAAAACAAAAAAACCTCTCGACCCTAAACATCCCAGAGAAGTAAAAGGGCCCTCTCTCCCCACTAACTTTATCTCTCCCACATAGGGTTGGGAGGTTGGAAGGAAGGTTGAGGCCTAAACACCTCAAATAAAGTACCATTTAAAAAACGAGTGCTACAACCACCGTTGGCTATATAGAGAGTTCAAGGCCAGGTTGGGCCACATGAAACATGCAAAAAAAAAAAAAAAAAACTACCAGAGGACAGAGGGTGTTAGGTAGGGAAGAAGTGGGAGGCCCAGTCCTGGCTGGGGTAGTGCCCCTCCTAAGGGCCAGTGACATTCCTTAGTGCCAGCTTTACTTTAGGATGGAGAGGAAGGGTTGCTGGCTTGTTGCATCTTGCAGCCCTGTAGGAGGGAAGCTTACTGTTGACTTACTGGGGCAGAGACTATCATTCCAGGATACCCGGCACACCTGCCACCAGCAGGCTTCTTCACCCACATCCTCATCTGCACCTCCTAGCAGCCTTCCCCACCCCGATTTGGCCACCTAAATCCTAGGCCAGGGAGATGACTCTGTGGGTGAAGGCGTTGTCACCCTACCTGATGACCTGAGTTCAATTCCTGGAAGGAAAGAACTGACTTTTGTAGACTGACTCCGACCTTCACCTGTGGAGTGTGAATGGGCTGATGTGTCCACATACACTCTCTTTCATACAGTAAATAGAAGTAATAAATGAACAGGTAAACAGACAGACAGAAAGACAGATGGCTTGCCCTGCCACTCCCTTGGAACCTGGCTCCTCCAGAATATAACCTTGATTTCTGCTCCCAGCCCTCCAACACCTGCCTGCTGTAGCTTACTCCTTCCCCAGCTCTGTCTCCCCAACTATGATATTGGATGCTGGTCATTCGGGCTCAGCTCACAGGGTGCAGAGAGACCTGGGTGGGCCTGTCCCCCCAAAACTCCTTACCCAGGAAGCATTCTAAGTTAGGTGTGGTGGTGCACACCTGGAATCCCAGCACTCAGTGGATAGAGGTAGGGGGATGAAGACTCAGAAGTCAGCCTGAGCTACATAGAGAGATGCTGTCTCAAAATAAAATGGAAACAAAAACTATCCAGGTCTTTCTCACGACACTTCACTGTCTCTGACCCCTCTAATTCCCAGGCTCTGAGTGTCCCCCAAGCAACATGATGCAGGCTTTAGAGGCCTTGACTCTACTCATTTAAAAAAATTATATACAATATATTTTAATCATATTCTTTCCTTCCCCTCTACTCCTCCCTGGCCCTCCTCACCTCCTTGACAACTTCCCTACACTCCCACTTTAGTATGTCATGTAGACTAGGCTGGCCTCACACTTGCTGTGAAGTGTGATCTGAGTGCTGGGATGACAGGCGTGCATCTCTACCTGGATTGTCAGAGCTGGGGGTGAAGCCCAGGGCTTCCATGCTGGACAAACACACTGCTGCCCACTGATCCGGGTCCCCAACCCCTGCTCTGTTCCTACACTTGGCAAGTGGCTGGAATACAGTTGGTGCTCAGCATCTACCATAAGCAAAGTAGAAACATCCCACGCTGCTTTGAGAACAGGCCAGGGATGAGGATGTGACTTCCGGGTTGCTGTGTATACACAACACTGTCACAGTTCCCCTTTTAACATCTGGGTTGCTTCACTAGGCCAGCCTGTCACTTCAAAGCAAGGAAGAGGTAACATGGCTTTAGGAGAAAAAAGTGCATGTGCCCTTTCACCAGGCAACCAATTGGGTGGGCTTGGACAGGCTAAGCCCACATGGGCACTGGCCACCTTCTCTTAAGTCCTGTTCAGTCAGGCTGGCTTCTCTGTGAACATTGTTCCCCCCGTAAGCACAGTGCCAGACCCCAAAGTGACTCCCCTCCCCATCCTGCCTGAGCCAGTTTCCATCCATTCACTCAGCAATTATTTATTGAGTGTATGTCAGGCAAAATGGAGGTCAGGCAGATACGGTGGTTATCAGCCAAGTCCCTGACTCCCAACTGTCATGCACCCCGAAGGTGTCCACATTATAATCTAGGAACCTATGTGTCAACTATATGGCCAAGCAACTGTGCAGAGGTGCTTAAGTTAGGAATTCTGTGGTTGTGTTTAATCATCTAAGCAGGCTAACATAACCTCAAGGGTTCTTAAAGGGAAAAAGGGATAGATCCCACTTTCAGGAGATCTAACACCCTTTTCTGACCTCCTCAGACACTATCCATGCATGTGATCTACATATATACATGCAGGCAAAACAGCCATGCTCATAAAATAAATAAATCTAAAATCTTAATAATGTATTTATTTCATTTTATGTACATTGGCATTTTGCCTGCATGTATGTCTGTGTGAGGATGTCAGATCTCCTGGAACTGGAATTACAGATAGTAGTGAACTGCCATGAGGGTGCTAGGACTTGAACCCTGGGTCTTCTGGAAGGGCTCTTAAGCACCGAGCCATCTCCCCAGCTCCTAAATCTAAAATTTTTAAAAAATAATTTCAAAACACCCACAGCAGGCATTTTGCAAGGGTAGACCACTCTAGTCACGTAGTCAAGTCTGGCTACACAGGCTCTGAATCCCACCAAGATCCACAGGATGCAGTGGTCCAAGAGGCAGAAGCAGAGCCACAGGGGCCTCGGGGAGGAGATAACGGTGAAGGTTATCTTAGTCCAGAGTGAGGAAAGCTCCAGGGAGAGAGCACTTGTGACTTCACTGGGGCCAGGTGAAGAGGCACAGAAGAGAGGGGAGACACCTGGACGGGGTGTGGTTCCCCTCTGAGCCTCTTCCCCCATTCCTTCTAGGGACACTTCTTAACATCTCCTTCCTGTGGCTTTCCACAGGAAAGCACACCCTCCCCTTCCCTGATAGGTGATGCCGCCTTCTGGATGTTTCTCGGTCTTCTCCACTTTCCTATCAATGCCCTTTCTCTGTTCCATCACACCACCTCTCCCTGAACACCTGTATTCTGCAGTGCACTGGACCCTGCTCAGCATTTGATCTTAACCATTTAGCTTCCCTGTCAGCTCATGTTACATCTTGTAGGCTTGGAGATTGAGGCTCAGAGGTTAAGTAACTACAGTCCTCAAGTACTGCTCCACAAACGTTGGCTTCCTATGTTGCTGATCCCAAGGCTCCACTGTACCCCCAACCTCTCCAGAGCCCCAGTACCCGCCACATTCAGGAGTCTCCCTCCTGGGCCAGTGTGCCTTTTCCTCCTGTATGCTTTCTCTGCTTTGGGTTTTCCCTAAGCAAACTAACTTAAGCCAAGCCATAGCGTTAATATTACTGTTGCTAGTACTCTATTGATGGGGGTCTTGCTATGAACAGGCTGGTCTTGAATTCTCAGTCCTCCTGTCTTGGCTTCTCAGTGCAGGGATGACAAGCCCTTGACACTATGTCCAGATTAATAAAACTTCTGAACAGATTTATGGAAGCCTGCTTGGTAGCCATAGCAGAAAGTAATTGCAGGGGCCAGGAAGATGAATGGTATGACAAATTACCACAGTGGTGCCTGCTATCAATCCAGCACTTAAGAGACTGAGGCAGGAAGATGACAAGTTCAAGGCCAGCCTGGGTGACACTGTGGGTTCAAGGCTAGCCTGTGTTACATAGTGAAACCCTGTCTCAAAAATGACTCCCTAAAATGCTGGATGTAGTACACACAAAATCTCAGTATTTGAGGGGTGGAGACAGGAGTCTGAGGAGTTTGGGGTCAGTCTTTACTATGTAATGAGTTTGAGGCCAGCCTAGGCTATATTTGACCCTGTCTCAAATAACAACAAACAAGCACACACACACGTACACGCACACAAAACTGAACCAGAGTGGAGCAGAACCCAACAACACAGAAAGGAGGAAGCCACATGATGTGTTTGCACTTGTTGAGCTCATCAGACCCAGACAGAAGACCCTAACAAACACCAGCTACTTTGAGCCTGCCTGCTTGCAAACCAGGCAACACAGAAGGGTGAGGAGTCTAGTCCAAGGTTACACAGGCTGAGTGAGGTCTTCACTCCAGTCCCAAACAGGAGGCCTTAGCATCCATGGAACAGAGAAACCCAGGCCACTGAAGAGTCTGTGACCCCAGGCTGAGTAAGTAGCTGTAGGCAAATCAGCATAGGGAAATACATCTTCCCTCCACAGGTAAATTAGGGGTAACATTTGACTTTCAAAAGCATTCACAGACAGACGGGATGCAGAGTGAATACCTGACTGTCTCTTTGATACTCTGGCTCCTCCCTCCTTTCTCTGGCTCCTCCCTCCTTTCTTAAGCGAAGAGCCAAGCATGCTTCGCACATGTAGCAGCACCATGCTGCCAGCACTTGAGAAGTGGAGGGCTATCAGGAGATCCAGGCCAGCCTGGGCTATATGGTGAGACCCTGTCTCAAAAACATAAAACCAGGCATGGTGTGATCCATGCCTGTAATCCCAGAACTGGGGAGGTGGAGACAAGGAGGATCAGGAGTTCAAGGTCATCCTCAGCACATAACTCAGTGAGAGGCCAGCCTCAGATACATGAAACCTGGTCTCAAAGCATAAAAACAAAACAAAAGAGGATGGTTTGCTGGACCATAGGTGATGCTAATTTGGACGAACTACCTATGGTCACTTGTGTCTTTGTGGAGAGATGTCTGCGCAGATCCTTTGCTGCCTTGTTATTGTTGTTAGCTATTGTGTTGTAGGGGTTCCTCATATATTTTTAAAATTACCTGCAGTGGTAGTTCCCATGAACCACCAACTTGACACAACCTCTGGTCACCTGATGAGGAAGCCTGGATGGAAGGATTGCTCAGATTAGATTGACCCGTGTTGGGGGTTGTCTTCATTGTCGGTTGGTAGAGGAGAGTCCATTCCACTATGGGGCCAGCACCATTCATTCCTGAGGCAGGTGGTCCCCGGCTGAAAAAGAAAGCTAGCTAGCCACGACCCATCAAGCAAGGCAGCAAGCAGTGTTGGCCTCAAGTTCCTGCCTGAGCACCTGCTCTGACCACCCTCAGTAACAGACTGGAACATGAACTGAAGCCAAATAACTCCCCTTTCCTCCCAGAGAGGCTTTTGGTTCAAGTGCTTTATCACAGCAACAGACAGGAAACAGAAACAGCCTCTAAGTAGACATGTGGCTCATGATCATGGTCTCCCACTCTGGAGATTGTATTTTTTAATGTTCATTGTTTCCTTTATTATGCTATTTTTTGTAAATAAAGTTTTATTGGAACACAGCTGTTTACCTCTGTATGTCCAAGGTTGCGTCTGACCTGCTTTGGCTACCTCACTGGCACATACATGGCACAAACAGTCCATCCCTGTGTCACACAGAAAGCTTGCCAGCTCTTCCACCACCCTCAAGGGCAGCAGGGAGCTGAGGTCAGGCATCACAGTTGGTAGCAGAAGCAACAGGGTGAAGGTGATGCTAAGCAGGTACGGTTGTGTGTGTGTAGGATCCTGATGCTCAGGGGGTTCAAGATCAGGAATCTCAGGCCAGCCTGGGCTGTGGAGTGAGAAACCTGTTTCCAGACACCATGAGCTGGGGTACAGGTTAGTAGTAGAGCACTTCCCAAACATATGAGGCCGAGTACCACAAAAAAAAGAAAGAAAATTACAGTGGGCAAAAGGAGGAAGAAGAGGAAAAAAAAAAGAAAGGGGGATATGTCCAAGTACTAAGAGGACCTCCACTCTGACCAGGGATAATCCTGCCTGTAGGATCCTGTCCTGTGCTGACCAAACCTCCATGAAACTAGGCTCTTGACATGGCATGCACTTGACTGGGTCAGGACAGGAGGGCCAGTGTCAACTCTGGAGTTTCTACACACCTGAACCTGGGGCTGCACTCACTTTTCCTGTTCATGAGCTTACTGTAAATGCATGCACACCACAGCATCTGAAGCAGAAGAGACTCACAGCTGACACCTCAAGTCTGCCCGTTAGTCCCTGCTCCTTTCACAGTGACTGCAAACTGCATCTTGTCTGCAGGACGAGGGGGCGGCAGGGTTACTTCTGGTAGCAAGAAACTCCTACAATGCATGGAAGCTTCTAGAAAAGGCCTCCCTGGTCAAGAACAGGACAGCCTGTGAGCTAAGAACTGTGAGCTGGTGCCCTGTTCATTTGTTGCCAGACCTTGGACATGGAGCTCCCTCAGCTGGAGTCCTGAAGGTTGGGTAGAGACAGGAGGTGGCTCAGAGAAAGAGAGACTTGCCATGTGTGTCCTCGGTTACCGCTGCAGCAGTATGAGCGATATCTACACGATTTAACTCCCCCGCCCCTGAGAGTGGCCAGAGAGACAGCTCAGTGGTTAAGAGCGCTAACTGCTCCTCCGGAAGTCCTGAGTTCATCTTAGCATCCACATGGTGGCTCAAATTTATCTATAACTGTAGTCCCATGGGTTCCTATGCTCTCTTCTGGTGTGCATGCATACATGCTGACAAAACACCCATATATATAAAATATATAAATAAGTAAATCTTTAAAAAAAAAAAAACAAAAAGACTACTGAGTTCCCTCATATTGTCTGTATGGAGTTGGGGAAACCTGCCCCTACCAGCCCCCTCTCATTGCCTGCCTCCTGTACATCAGGCTTCGATTATAGTTGATTTCACTGAAGTGTGTGTGCATCCCAAGGTTGGATATGTTCTTACCCACATTCCCTCCGGGGAGGAACTGAAATAGAGAAGTGAAATGTCCTACCTGCGTCAACACAGCCACCAGAGCTCAAGCAAGATTTATTGAAAATAGATCCTTTTCTTACATGATAGATACTGATTATGATTTCCCTTCCCTCCACCCCACCCTGTCCTTCTCCTGCCCATCTGAATCCACTCCCTTTCTGTCTCTCATTAGAAAAGAACAGGCTTTTAAGAGATAATAATAAAATATGACAAAATGAAATATAATAAGATAAAACAAAGACCATCACATTGAAGTTAGACAGGACAGAAGAAAAAGAGCCCAAGAGAAGGCTTAGAAAAATCAGGGACCCACTCATTCACACACTCAGGAGTTCCATAAAAACACTAAACTGGAAGCCATAATAAATGTGCAGAGGACCTGGTGCAGCCCTGTGTCAGCCCTGTGCATGCTGCCTCAGTTTGTGAGTTCTATGAAATTTGCTCATGCTGATTTAGAGGTTCTTGTTCTTCTGTCTCCTCTGGCTTTTACACTCCTTCTGCCGCCTCTTCCAAAGGGGAGGGATTTGGTGCACTTAGAGCTGTTTCCAGGTGTCTCTCTCTCTGTGTAATGTCTGGCTCTGGGTCTTTGTATTTGTTCCTCTCTGTTGCAGGACGAAGCTTCTCTGATGATGACTGAGCAAGGCACTGATCTATGAGTATAACAGAATGTCATTAGGAGTCATATAATCACTATTTTTGTTGTTGTTTTTGTTTTAAGAACAGTAGTAATTGATTTTATCATAGGTTTCTTAAGTATCTAGTCTCTGGTTCTTGGCCACTCAAGCAATGTCAACTATGGGTTCTATCTTACACAGTTGGCCTTAAGTCAGATCGGTTATTGGTTGGTTACTCTCACAAGTTTTGTGCCACCACGTCCTACCGTATCCCACAGGTTGGACACCATTGTAGATCAAAGAGTTTGTGGCTGGCCTGGTGTTTATGTTTCTCCTTTGATAGTATGTATAGTGCCTTTCTTTACCAAACACACTTGAATGTAGGGATGAAGGCTCTATGTAGGCACCAGCCTGACCTCTCCATGTTCAATGGGTGTCATCGTCAGCGATGGGACTTGCTGTGAGTGTGTGGAGAGCAACCTATTGTCTTGGCAGAAGCCTGACACAAAACATTGTGGTTTCCATGCTATCTCTCTGGCAGCCAACTCAATTAGATGTAACCCCATCTCAGTACTAAAAGCTTCATTTAGTGACAAAAGGTGGGCAATTGGGACTCTCTCTCCCCCATTATATGGCAATTTCAATCGAATCACCTTCATATATGTGTATGTGTGTATATGTGTGTGTGTGTATAGTGTGTGTACGTTTCTACCATATTAGGTTTCCATACCCCTCAAATGGACCTTAATTTTAGTTGTCTCTCCCCATAGTCTCTCCCTCAACCTCCTCTTCCCAAACCCTTCCCACTTGATCCTATCATTCCAGCCACTCCCCCATCCATTCATAATTATCTATTCTACTTACCTTTAAAAAGGTATATTTTTAAAATTTGAAAGTTTGAAAAGTAAATAATTTGTAAAGACTGAATATATGCCGATAGGAAGATAATATTCACACGTTTCTCTTCTTTCAGGAAGGGCTACATACAATGAGTTGTTTAGAGCCTTTCTTTTTTCACCTGATAAAACTTAGAGATTAGTCCTTGCTGCCTTTGCATTGCTGTATAGAATTCCATTACACAAAGAGCATGCCACTTACTGCAGCAACACCGTGCTGAGGAGGTTGCTTATCCTCAGTCTTTTACTTTTGAACACAAACTTGCAGAGGGCTGGGGGTGTAAACCAGAGAAGAATGCTTGCCTTGACCCTGTAGGGGCCTGGGTTTTACTCTGTGATATTGCATAGAATAACATTGTACATAAATAAGGACTCACAAGCTTCATTTGATTGGGCTAGGGCTGGGTGGCAAACCAACTGGAAAACAGCTTTTGCATTTGTCATTTGGGCAGATACTGGCAAAAGAGACTGGGTGCCCAACCAGGCCCAGATCCTAAAGTCCCACTTCCTGAGAGGGCTGGATCCAATGGGTGGGCACCTTTATGAGTCCAAGCAGAAAAAAAAAGAGAGAGAGAGACTCCTGCCCCCAGCAGAATTATTATGGCAATCACTGCCTTAAAACACACTGTGGGACCTGGAGAGATGGTTCAGAGCATAAACCACTCTTATAAAGGACCTAAGTTCAGTTCTCAGTAGCCAGCTGATTCATAACCACTTGCAACTCTAGCTCCAGGAGAGGCAACATTTTCTTTTGTGGACACCTACATGCACATACCCAATATGGACACACACACACACATAAAGATTTAAAACTTAAGAACACACACCCTGTGAAATAATTTCTGGCCAAGAAAGGCAGGAAAAGGTCATGATTTATTAAGAAGGGGAAGAATGGAAAAGCATGCCAGAGAGGGGAAACCCTCAGCCCCTGTCAGCCTTCAGAGATGATGGTCAAACTAGGGAGAAGATTGTGCCCAGAACACCCAAACCTGAAGCTAAGACATACCTGTCTGCCTCTTTCCATGGCTATTAGTTCATGAGCAGGGTGTCTGAGGCCGTCATTCCTGACACAGAGCCTCACAGGAGTGGGTCCAGTAAACTTTCCAGCAGCCTGTTAGGTCAGCGTTATTCTTAACCATGTCAGCTGGGAGAGGTCACAGGTGAGCTCACTGCCCGGCTATGCCACACACTGGGCAACGGGATGAACAGAACCACAGATCACGCATGAGGTATTTAAAGGAGACACGTAATGGTACTAAAAACATTTGGAAAGAATTCTCAGGATAGCCAGTTCCCATGTCCACCTCCTCTAGGGGACAGAGAAGGACTGGAAAGCTTCCTTTCTAACTCCTCATTTATCACATGTGCAATTCGGTTGACTTAATGCCCCCCTGAATGCAGACAAGGCTGAAACATGGGGAGGAAATTAATCCACAAACCCAGGCCATGGGAAGACTCTATGATGAGTATATGAGCTGGCAGACTGTTCCCAACACAGGTGGCCCTTTGTTTTCTACTGTGGCCCCTGAGCTAGAATCTGGACACTGAAGAAAGAGTGCACTGTAAGCCTATGGCTCGAGAATACAGAGCCAGGCTCCCGTGTGATAGGAATGTGTGCATTTCAGATTCTTGTTTTTATTTCTGTCAGCTGCATGAGTGCAGGTGCCCACAGAAGCCAGGATCCGCTGGAACTGGAGGTATACAGGGGATATAAACAGCCCCAAATGGGGGCTGGGAACTGGACCTTGGTCCTCCCAGATCCTCCATAAGAACAATATGCAATCTTAACCACTGAGCCATCTCTCCAGCCCCAACATTCATGCATTTTAGGCCCAGCTTAGCCCAGCTAGGCCTAGCAGCAGCAGTTCACGGATACATGCTGGAAAGAGAACTGGAAGAAAGAGGGATATTCAAGGAGGGGACTCAGATGGCTCTTCACACACAGGGTCCTTGGGCAAAGGAAGGGGGCATTTCTGCTGTGTTTTTACGGGAGGGGCTGAGCTGATTTAGAGGGAGTCAACCAGGATGTTCCTGAACTTCTCATCCCCAAGTACTGAGAATTCAGGCAGGTGCCATTATGCATGGCTTATGCCGTGCTGGAGATCAAGTCAACCACTTTATCCACTGTAACCCAGGACAAATTGTAAAAAAATTAGGCAGTTTAGCTCAAGCTGGCCTCTGGCAATCCTCCTGCCTTAGCTTACTCAGAGCTAGGATTATAGGCCTGTGTCACCATACCTAGCTATGTCGGGATTTTGTTTTAATCTCTTATTTTTTAAATTATGTGTATAATTGGGGTGTGGTGAGCTCAAACCAGAGAGGGTTGGATCTCTGGAAGCTGGTATTTTAAGCTGCTCATAGTGGGTGCTGGGAAAGCAACTCTGGTCTTCTGGAAGAGGAATGCGTGCTCTTAACTTGTGAGCCATCTCTCCAGTCCTGTGTCAGGACTTTTAAGAGAAGGCTCCATCTTGGTGAAGTGGAAGAGCCACATGCTGCCCACTAACAGATTCGTCAGGTGGCAACACAATTGTCCCAGGGCTGCCATGAAAATCAGCTAGCTGCAGCTTTGCCCGCTGCCAGGCTGCACAAGGGCTCCGCACCTAGGAAATCCTTCCATACACTTTCTATTTTCCAAACACCATCAGCGCGATGATGAGTCAGCATATCCTACGTAACTTATAAAAGAAAACGTTGAATTGGGGTCTTGCTTAAAGTTCCAGAGGGTTGGAGTAGATGGTCGTCATGGCGGGGAACATGGTGGCCACTGGCCAGCATGGCGCTTAAGAGCTTACAAGGGCGAGGCAGGGAGCTGAGTGAGAATGGCGTGGGCTTTCGAAACCCAAAGCCCACCCCCAGCGACACACCTCCCTCAGCAAGGCCCCAGACACCAATCCTTCCCAAACAGTTCCACCTACTACAGACCAGTCCTCCAAACGTATGAGCCTATGGGGCCATTTTTCACTCAAACCACCCACTTACCTCAGGTCATAAGTAATCGCCACTCTCTGAAGAGCTGCCATTCAAGCCCACGGGTAAAGTGCTGAGGTCAGGGCCTTTGCAAGTGGCGTTATCTTGTTTTGTTTTGAGACAGGGGTCACCATGTCTTGGAACTCACTGTGTAGGCAGTCTAGCTTCAAAACACCTGCATTTGCCTCCCCGTGCTGGGATTGCAGGCATGCTTGGTTCATTATATTTATTATTTTAAAATGTAAAGAAGGTTCATAATGTAAAATGTGAAGCGTTTGCTGGATAGGAAATACAGGGTTGAAATGACACGTAGTTGCTCTCAGTTTGGCCGCACCAGGTCCTGATCCTCAGACCATACCAGCGTCATCTGCCCCGCTGGGGGAGCAGGGATGCAGTCACATCTGGGCCAAACCTGGAGTCCCTAGACAAGTGGGCAAAGAACCTGACCCGCAATACTCAAGGTCTCCAGCAGCTGCAGTGCGGCCTTCAGAGCCTTCAGCAGAGGGGCAGACTTCTGCAGCCAACCTCAGCAGCAGAGCCCAGCTACTTGTCAGCATACACCAAGCCTTAGTTTCCCCATTGTGCAATGCCATTGGCCAGGCCCACGACCCAGGGGTCTGTAAGGATGGGCTTGTACCCACAGGGTTCTCTGTGAAGTCCCCCTCTTTCCTGAGGCACTTTCCTCACAAAGAGGAATGTGCTAGGAAGAAAAAGAGATGGCTGAGGGAGAGGAAAGATGGTTGCAGGTCAGGAAAGCCTATGCTTGGGGTAGACCCAGATACATTGTTGTGGGCCCCACCTTACACAATTCCTTCATGTGCCTGTCCCATCCAGGGCTGGGCACATTCTGGGACAGACATTGTATCTTGGCCTTACACTGTCCACATGGGTACCAAGACACTGAGAGCCTTGGTGGAGTGGGTCTAAAAGAAGCAGATACAAGCAGGCATGGGAAGCAAGGAGATTAATGCCCTGGGATGGGGTTCTTTCCATTCCCGCACATTCAAGATGGAAGGTTCCAGAGAAGAGATGCCTCAGGGTGAGGGGAGAGGCCTTTAATTACCACTGATGACAATCTAGGTTGCTTTGATGGCACAGTTTATGCAAAGTCTGACCCAGACATGAAGAGGTTCCTTGCAGGGCAAAACATCAGTGCGGAGGGAACGGCAAAAGCTGAAGATGCTTAGGAAAAGGATGCTCACCTATATGAGCTCATTGAGAGAAAGCCAGCAGACAGGTCAGCACAGAAGCTTGTGCATCCTTCCTTAACCTGTCGCCACTGTGAGGGGCCAAGAAGTTGACGCGCCAGGCCCTGGTACATCTTGACCTTTCTAAGTCCCCACCTCAGCTTCAAGTGTCCTCCCAACGCTGCAAATGCGTGTGCCCTCAGATGTGGCCCCCCATGACTTCCAGCAGGAAATGCAGACTGCACATCCTAACACATGCCAAGCAGGTGCTCTACCACATCTCTAACCCAGAGCCTGGCCTTCTAAAAGCAATTCCACCATCTAGCCAGCCCTTCGAGGCTGGGTTGTATGCTACTTCCCTCTGTGAAATTATTTCTACTTCTTCTCAAGACTACCCTCTCTGGCAGGTCCTCTCTCTCCATTGCAGGAACCCAACAAACGAAGTTGGTCTTTGTGGACCCTGAAGAAATCTCTCCCTTAAGGGTTCCCCTCAGAAGTCAGCTGCACAGAGAAGGCTCCCTGCAAAAAGTCCCAAGACTCCCTTCTTGCCATTTAGGTCTTTTTATTTCCTTCTAGAACTTATGGCTCCCCAAAGTTATCCTTTTTATTTTAAGAATTATATTTTCTTTGTTTAGGTATGATGGGGAGGGTAGGAGAGATGTGCACGCCGTGATGTGTATGGAGATGTCAGAGGACAACTTGCAGGCGTCTGTTCTCTCCTTCCACCGAATCAGCTCTCAGAACTGAACTCGGATCATTACGCTTAGCAGCATGCACTGTGAGCCATTTCATCGGCTCCTCACATTGTCTCTCTCTCTCTAACATGCATGTGTGGTGGGGAGGGGGGGGTTAGATAGCTCAGGCTGGCCCTTCCCTAGCAATTCTCTTGCTTTCACTTCCTGAGTGTTTAGATTACAGGGATGCACCGCCACACTCACTACTTAAATTCACCTTAATCTATTCCTAATTGTCTCCCTTCACCCACTCTCTGTGCACTCACAGCGGCACAGCTTTGTACTTCCTTCCCTGCCCTGTGTTACTGCTGTTAGGAGGGTATGGTTTTTTGGAAGATCTTACAATTTTTTTATTTGGAAATGCACAGAAGGAGAAAGCATTCTCTAAGAAAAGTCCTACTCCAAACCTGCCTCCATTGCTGCCCATGTGCCCTCGGTGGCAGGCCTGACTAACTTTGGGTGTTCTGTGTCTGCTGCTAGGCTTGGCTGCAGCCAGCTCACAGTGGCAGGGTAGCTTCTGTGTCACATCCTGCCACCCCTAGGCCAGGCCTCTCTGCAGAAACTCAGGCACAGAGCCCAGCTGCCCAGCTCACATTGTTTTGGAAGATTGAAGCTACTCTTCAGAGGAGGCTGTGGGGAGACTCACAGGGTCATGCTGTCCTGGCCCTGGTTCAAAAGCTCCCCCCAAGTACTCTGGGGCATCGTCCAGAGAGAGAGCCCCCTGGTTGCTGGGTCAGAGCAGTGGGGGGGGGGGGAAAGAAAGAGCCTTTGGTTGGAACACTTCCCACTTAGTCCTGCTGGGTGGCCTGTGGGATGCTCTGGTAATGAAAGGCACACAGATAGGGCCTTGGTAGATGCTTGCTCTAGCATTTGTACAGCTAGACTCTCGACCCAGCATCCAGGGATGACACCTTCCTTTCTGGACTTAGGGAAGGAGCTACTGTCTTGTTGGGCTCCAAACATGGGAAGTGCAGAGAAACTTGGTCCTGTCCTTTTTAGACCCCAGATGGTGACATTTCTTGGAGATAAAGAAAAGCATGGAAGAGCAGTACTGCTCAGCTTTGAGGGAGAGAGACAGACATAGAGACAGAAACAGAGAGAAAGACAGAGAGACAGAGAAAGACACATAGAGTCAGAGACAGAGAGGAGAAATGACTGAGCTTTATCTTGCAGAGGACTGGAGTTCAGTTCTTAGTGCCCATATCACCTGGCTCACAAGGCCTGTAAATCCAACTCCAAAGGATCCCACACCCTCTTCTGGACTCTGAGTTGGGGCAAGCAAACCTGTAAACCCCAGTGTTGTGGAGACCAGAGACAGGAAGATCACTGGGGCTTGTGCCAGCCTAGGAAATCCTGTCTCAAGGAAGTAAGAGTGATAAAACAAAATGTCTGATGGCCTCCTCCCGCTCCACAAGAGAGTCCACGCGCACGTGTATGCACACACACTCAGACTTGCTCTGTAGCTGGGAGTGGCCTTGAACTTCCGCTCCTCCTGGGGTTAGCGGTGTGTACCACTATTTGGTGCTATAGGTTGAGTGCAGGGCTTTGCTAGTGCTGGACCAGCGCTGCCCACTGAGCTACAGCCTCAGCCTCACCTTCCCTTTTTATGCTTGCATCAAGGGTCTTCTGGATCTTGGGGGTCAGAAAGAAGACACTGGAATAGATTGGGGCACTTGGCTCCTTGTGAAGTGCACACTAGTTTAGATGAGCCATGAGGGAAGGAATGTGAGAAGCCCCCAGATAATGATACCATTATCATGAGAGTACAGAACTGTGATCCGAGCTACTCGTGAGGCGGGGGCAGGAAGTCTACGGCTTGACTGAGCTGTGATACAGTTCAAGGCAACCTTGGTAATGGAGACTCTGCTTCCAAATGGGAAATGGGCTGGGGATGTAGCTCCGTGATAAAATGGGCCTAATGAATTAAAAAGGAGGAAAGCATGAAATTTGCAGGCAAATGGGACCTGGAAACGATCATCCTGAGTGAGGTATCCCAAAAGCAGAAAGACGCACATGGTACATACTCACTTATATAGACCTATAAGATAGGATAAACCTACTGAAATCTATACACCTAAAAATGATAAACAAGAAAGAGGACCTGGGGTAAGAGGATTAATCCTCACTTAGAAAGTCAAATGGGATGGACATTGGATGTAGGAGAAAACAAGTAACAGGACAAGAGCCTACCACAGAGAGCCTCGGAAAGACTATACCTAATAGCGTATCAAAGCAAATATTAAGATACATAACCAACCCTTTGGCAGAGGGCATGGAATCATATGAAAGAAGGGGGAGTTAGTATGACCTGGAGAGGACAGGAGCTCC
>CM053757.1:8923443-8942582 GCA_028658305.1 Pachyuromys duprasi | reverse complement strand
GGAGGAGGTCCTCCCCTATCAGTGGACTTGGAAAGGGGCAGGGAGGAGATGAGGGAGGGAAGGGTGGGATAGGGAGGGAATGGGGGAGGGGGCTACGGATGGGATACAAAGTGTATAACCTGTGATTAATATAAAATAAAAATGTTTAAAAAAATGGGCCTAATGTGTGAGAGATGCTAAAAACAATACTCAACACACACACACACACACACACACACACACACACGCATGTACACACAGTCTCTCCAGGTAATGATAAGCGTTTTTATTTGTAGTAAATTCTGAATGTTATGCTGATGTAGCTTTGGTATAAACCTGGGAAGAGACCATGGAACACACCAAACTGGACCCAGAAGCCCGTGCTGAAGCCTGGCAATGCGACTTTCATGGAAGCTGCTGGAAGCAACAGAACAGTTCCTTCCAACCTGAATCTCCTGGTGGAGATGTGAGCCAAGTCCTACTGTGAGGGCTGGAAACAGTGACTGCTGCCAGCCAGGCTCATGGGTCAGGGTGACCTCCAGGTGGCCAGGCCAATGCCTACTCTGAGCCACACTGCTCCCGGCAGCTCCCGTGTTCTCGGGGCAGGGGGAGGGGGACGAACCTTCATAGGGTCAAAGTCTCCTGGTCCTGCCCTGTGAGCTCCTTGGCTTTCAGCCAGTACCCGAGGGAACCGGCTCCTTCTGTCTCTGCAGGACTTTCGGGAGCCAACTCTCCTCAGAGCTCTTTCCCCAGCCCTACTTGAATAGCCTCAGCCTGTCTCAGGTGGCCAGGAATGGGGGTGTCAGCTGTCACTTCCTCAGTGCAGGCAGCACACAGGTATCTCTATTGTTCAGCCTCAGGACCCAAGCTGTCACCCTCCCTTGTTTTTCTCAGACAGCTTCTTTGGGTACCATGCTTCAGATGGGTGAAGAGAACCAGGAGCCACCCAAGAAGGCACAGACAGTGGCAAGAGGAAGCATCCTTGTGGCCTCTGCTTCTTCCTCACTCTGGCTTGCACAGAGCCAGGGTCATCGGGACGGGGCTCTTTGGGTCAGGTGTGTCTTAAAGGATACTGGCCTGTAGCACGGGGTAAGAGGTCATCCTCAGTGCTTCCCTCTGGAGATGCAAAGGCGCCACTTGTGGGGGACATGTACAACTAGGAAAGAATAGGGCACGAGGAAAAGGCTCTCTGACCTGTCTCCTGACGTCGGTATGCATGAGAGGTCGCTTGCTGGCAGGTCACCCAATACAATTGTCACCCTCTGCCATTCCTTGGTAACAGACACCCTTGACACCTTTTACTTGGCAGAAACATGGCCAAAATGTTCAGGGACATGCACTGCTAAGTAGTACCTGGCACTGACAACAGCCTGTGGGTGCATCAGGGCTCATTTGGCCAGGGCGAAGGGAAAGGGGTGCCATGGAGTGTTACACAACTGGAAAGTCTGAGGAGAGAAACTTCTACAGAGAATTGATTCAGCAGCAAATCAGGGAATATGTTACAGGAGGAGAGAACAGCTGTGTAAGGGTCCTGTGTAAGGGGTAGGGGTGATGTCTAATGTCCTCCTCCCAGTCCACAAGGACGCACACACACACACACACACACACACACACACACACACGGATGCAGCCAGTTTGGGTGGCTGGATGCCATTGGCAGTTGTTGCTTCACAGTCTGGGGTCTGCGAGGGCTGTCCATCCTGTGTCACTGTAGGCCTGCTCAGGAGTCCCAGCATCCTTGTTCCTTCCCATTCTTTTATTTTGTGTGTGTGCGTGTGCGTGCTGTATGAGATCCTATCTTTAAAAAACAACAACAACAAAATGGTGGTGGTAGGGGGACCCAGCAAGATGGCTCGGTAGGTAAAGGAGCTTGATAACCTGAGTTCAATCTCCAAATTCTACATGGTACAAGAAAAAAACTGGCCCCCACGCAAGTGCCATGGTCTATGCCTATGTGCACACACAAGTAAATATAAGGAAAAACGTTTTAAAGAGGGTTTCACTGTGTAACTCTGGCTCTCCTGGAACTCTTTCTGTAGACCAGGCTGGCCTCAAACTCACAGAAGTCTGCCTGCCTCTGCCTCCTGGTTGCTGGGATTAAAGGTATGCACCACCACTGCCTCAAAAGAAAAAAATTAAAGGGACAGGTCAGTATACATTTCTTTTACCCTGACCTGAGTGTATCCCCAAATCGTGGAAAACTAAGATCAGCTGTCAGGAAAGAATGGGGAAAACAAAATAAAAAACATACAACTTGCTTGGATGAGAAAGAATCCAGAGGGCCTAGGCTGGACCACAAGCAAGCCTAGGCTGGACTGAAAGCAAGCCTTGTTGCTAAGGCAGCCAGTGGCCTTGTGCTGGTCATTTCCCCAGTGTGACCTAGTGTCAGTACTCACGGGACAATACAGGACAGCACACCTAAGTAGGATGAAGGGCAGTGTCAGCTTCACAGGACCTACCCGGCAGAGAAACACCCTCTGAGGACTGGGTTAACTGAGGTGGGAAGACCCACCACAGGCCGGGGTTCCAGACTGAATCAGGAAGGAGGGGGAGCTGAGTGCTAGCCTGTATCTCTGCCTCCTGACTGGGCACAGCGGGGCCAGCCCCTCATGCTCCTGGCGCCACAGCAGATCATTCCCTCAAACTGAGCCAAAACAAAAAACAAACAAAAAAACCTTTCCTCTTCCAGTTCCTCTTATCAGGCATTCTGTTGCAGCTATGAGAAATGTAACTCATCCATCCGGCTAAGGACCCCACACTCCCAGCTGAAAGCCACAGGGGCCCTCCCTCATAGCTAGCGCACTGAAGTCTTGTCCATTACTAAAACGGTAAGCAGGCACAACTCCATAGAGAATTGATTGAGCTTTCTCAGGAGAAAGGGACAGCCTCCTGCCACAGTCGCCCTGAGAGGTGAGTGTCCAAATAGGGGACAGAAGGACAACAATTGAGGAACTGGATTAAGATCACTAGTGGGGGGGTGCTGGAGAGATGGCTCAGAGGTTAAGAGCACTGGCTGTTCTTCCAAAGGTTCTGAGTTCAATTCCCAGCAACCACATGGTGGCCCACAACCATCTATAATGAGATCTGCTGCTCTCTTCTGGTGTGCAGGCACACATGCAGGCAGAGTACTATATAAATAATAAATAAATAAGTCTTTTTTTAAAAAAAAGATCACTATTGGGGTGGGGCACCGTGACAGCAAGGGCTGTCAGACTTCACAGACTTATAGCATGCCCAGTTAGCACGAAATTTTACTCCCTCCTCCCTCCCCCAACCCTTGTGGTGCTGTGAATTGAACACAGGGCCTTGGCAACGCTGAACAAGTGCTCTACCCTACTCGACGCTGAACTTCAGGTCAACAATATATACGTATATGTGTGTGTATATACATCATATATATATATATTTAAATATTTGCTGTGTGTGTTTGTGAGAGAGAGAGGGACACATGCTGGTGCCTGTTGAGGCTAGAAGAGAACATTAGGTCCTCCCTGGAGCTGAAGTACCGTGCAGTTATGAACTGCCCTTTGTGGGTATTGGAATCATAATTGAATCCTCTGGAAGAACAAGTGTTCTTAACCCCTGAGCCATCTCTCCAACCCCAAGAAATATGCCTTTTAAATCTTTCTTTAAAATATCTTAAGCCAGGTGTGGTGACACACCCTTTTAATCTCAGCACTCTGCAGGCAAAGGCAGGGAGATCTCTGAGTTCAAGGGCAGCCTGGTGTATGGAGTGAGTTCAAGGACAGCTAGGGCTACACAGAGAAACCCTGCCTCAAAAAGTAAATCCATATTTATATGTGTGTGAGAGAGGTGTGGCCAGGAATGTATGAGTGTGAGGAAGGTGTAGGCACGCATGTGCGACACATGCACGCGGGAGTGAGACGGAAACATTCAAGTGTCCATCTTGTCTGAGACTGGTCTCTCCGCCACTTTGTCAGCCAGGCAATCTGACCCACTAGTGTCTGCAGATGCTTCTGCATCAGCCACCCACTTCCTATAGGCAAAAAGGGGTTACAGACACTGCTCCTATGTCTGACTTTCACGAGGATTCTGGGGATCCTAACTCAGGTTTGTCAGGCCTGCATAGCAATTACTGCCCACTGAACCATCTCTTTGGCCCTGTTCTGTTTCTTATCCTGCTCTAGGTGACTGTGGAAGGGCAGTTACTCAGACACCCATGGCATGATGGCACCATGACACCTTACTGAGTTTGTTAGGATGAGAATGCAGAGGTCAGGCCACGCATCAGAGTCACCTGCAGCTCAGAGAAGCACAACCAGGGCTAGACCACAAACAACTGCTTCCTTTCTAAATTACAGAATGTCATATAAGGCCATTCCATGGAAGTATACAATATACTTTTGAACATATCCATCACGGCCCCTTGCGTACCCCTCTTTGTGTCTGCTCCCCCTTTCCCATTTCATCAGTCCTCTTGACTCCCTTGACACCTTCACTCCCACTTTGGTATCCACATTGCCTCCTTCCAAGGACAAAAGAGTTGTGACACCAAACCTCAGTTGGTGAAAATCCCCACTGGCAGGGAGGGAGCAAGGGCCACCAGGGCTGGGCTGGGTAAGAAATCTTTGCCTGGGGAACCTGGTGACAAGGCAGGATGGCAAGACAGGGAGAAGGTACAAAGGGCATTGGTCAGGCTCATTGTGAGAAAACCCAGCAAGCCCATGTTCAAAGCTCACAGGCAAGAGGGACGGTAGAGCCGGGGGCCAGGCATGAGGCCATTCGTGCCTACTCATGCTGTCCCAGCCATCTCTAGCCACCTGAGGCCAGCGTCTGAATCCCCAGCCCCCTGCTCCCCAACCCAGAAGTACCATGGAAAGAGGGACTACCTTAGCCATTCAGTCCATGCCCAGAACCACAAATGCTGGACTTGGCCATGTTCAGGCTTCCAAAATCCAAAGGCAAATGTCCTCATCTTAACTTGAAGATGTGAGTGTCTCAGATCACGGCCCGTTTATATAAAACACATAGGCAAGGGAGTCCTATAGAGACTATTGGTAACCAGGGGAGTGAGGGTAGGAAAAGGCTTGACTTTCCGCAGACACCAAGCTCCATTTAGAACAATGCAAGGGTTGTACAGGTGTACTCTGTAGCTGCCAGTTTCTTATGACACCTTGTGACTCCAAAGTTAACCTACGCTTAAATCATGCCTTCAAAATTATGAAATGGAAAATTCTAGAAACAACATATAAGTTTTCAGCTTTATACTATTCTGTGTTCTGTGAGATCTTGTGCCTTACACCTAAGATGCAAACCTTCCCTTGGGGCAGGGTATCCACTCTGTTTATGCTGCTCTGCCATTGCTCACATAGAGAGGGACTGTCATGAAAAGCAAGTGCTATAGCCAAGTAATACATTTAGCCAATCATGATCTTAATCTCTGGTCAGGTAACCCAATTTTTAAGCCAATAATGATCCCAACATGCAAGAGTCATGATGCTGGTGATTAGAAAGGATGATGAGATAGTATAGCTATAAAGTGTTTTCATTGAGTGAAACGGCAAAAGTATGGTAAGGTACTGTGAGAGACAAAGAGGGACCATATACTTACTACCATTGTGTATGTGCATTCCATTTTGTTGCATATGTATGTTTGAAAATGCATGGGAGGGTCTGGGTGCACATGCATGTGTGTGAAGGCCAGAGGACCATTCCTCAATTGTCATACAGCTTGGCTTTTGAGGCAGGGTCTCTCGCTGGTCTGGAGCTTGGCAAGAGGAATGGAGCAACTGGCCAGTGAGCCCCGGGGATCCATTTGGACTGCTGGGGTTGCACACGAGCATCCCCACAGCTGTCTGTGGATATGGTGCAGAGGATCAGACTCGGTCCTCATGTGTGTACAGCAAGCACTTTACCAACAGAGATACTTCCATTGGCCTCTATAATATTTTTTTTTTGAGACAACAAGGTCTCACACCATAGTCCAGATTGACCTGAAGCTCACTGTGTAGTTCAGGCTATTCTCAAACTAATAGCAATCCTTCTGCCTCAGCTTCCCAGGTTCAGGAATTGCAGGAATGAACCACTGTACCAGCTTTCTTATTGAATGTGGTGTCTCTTATTCTAAAATATCTTGTGAACGAAGGATTATCAGAGGTGCATACTTAAAGAAAAATAGAGCGTTCACAGAGCATTCAGAGTGCTACCCATGGTCTTAGGCTCCCAATGAGGACTTGGACAAATCCCCATGGATCAGCTGGCACACTTGTAAAATATGAGAACAGTGAAGGTCGTACTGATTTGTACATTTACTAAGATTCACACAACTGTTTAGTGACTTTCACAATGTGTACAGTGCATCTCATTAGAGCTGTTTAAAAAGCAACCTCCCTCAGTAGCAGCTAAAGATATGAGGGCAGCCTGAAACAGCCATTCTAGCCATGAGATCTCCTGGGCTCCCTAAGTCTACAAGGCAACTCAGGGTGCCTCCTTCTTGGGGGAAGTCGGGAGTTGGATAGGCCCAATTGTCCTTCCTTTAGTAGAGGCCCTATAGCCTGAGGACACATCCCTAGGGGAAGATGAGCAGAGGTGCCAAGGAGGGAAAGGAGCCTTGTTTGGTAATCAACCCATTTGATGCTGCGACAGCCTCTTGGAACAGCAGTTACTCAGCCAGATGACTTGGGCAGGATGAACAGTGATCAGTGCCAGCTGAGGTGAGGAACATGGGCTGAGATGTGGGCTCCTGGGACCAGCTATCCCCTCCTCTGGGGTCAGAAGGAAGCCTCTTGTCATTGCTGGCCCTTGACCAGATGTTGTCCAAGCAGAACTGGAGTCCTCTACCCTTGAAGCACCAAAGGGCACCCTGGGCCACTCTCCCACTTTCTCAGGGTGTTCATGGGTGTGACACTGCAATCAGGATGTCTGGGTTCAAATCTTAGCTGGGTCAACTTTCATATTTTAAGAAATGGCCCCCATTGTACTAATGCCACTGGAAAGGATAAAGCCCTGAAGACAACATGGAAACTCCAGAGAGTCCAAGCTTCTAGGAAATATGGAGTATCTACCCAGGAAACTTGCAGAAAGAATACAGCCGCAGAGAGAGAGGGGCCAAGTGGGCTTCAAACAGCTGGGGACAGGGCCGCATAAGCCCTCTGGAACCCTCACTCTGCAGTTGCATGTCCCTGCTGGCTTTTAGGATTGCTGTTGTCTCTTTCTCCCTTTCTGGGCTCCCATAGCCTACTACCAATGTTTACTGTTGGAAGTTTACCATGCTTTCTGAATTTTATAGGGCTCCATAGTGGGGAGTTTGTATGAGCCTCAGAGAATGTGAACTTCAGTGTGTAAACAGTGCCAGAGTGTCCACCCAGATGCTGGGGACGCTGGAAAGTGAAGTGAAGGCCTTTTGGTGGAATGTTTGAATTTACCCTTGTGCTGTTTCCCAAAGAGACTCAAGTGCTGAAGGTCTGATCCTCAGCTAGTATCAACAGAGTTAATAGAATTAGTCTTAGAACCACTGGATGGCTGGTAGCCACTCTATCAAACGTTCTTCTTTTCTGATTGTTGAAATATATTTCATAGCTGCCCTTCAAACCAGGCTCTGCCAGATATAGCTTACACATTGCATTTTCTCTCTTTTTGTGTGTGGAGGGGATAGTTTTGTTTTGTTTTTTTTAAGAGTACATGCTTAAGTTAAGTTATAGGAGAGCAGAGGACAGAAACGATTAAGGAAAGGACAGCCGTAGGGCACTCACAAGGCAAGGTTTAGGTGTGAGCTTTTCAACAAGAAAATCACGAGAGACTGGGGAGTGGCTCAGCTGGTGAGGTGCTTGCTCTGCACTCATGAGTACCCACATACTAACCAGATGTTGTAGGATGCACTAAACCCTACCATTGTGGAGACTGAGACAGGAAGATTTTGGGGATTTGCTGGCAGTCTAGTTGAACCAATGAAGGATCCTGTCTCAACAAATATTGTGAGTGTATGATTGAGGAGGATACCCAGTGTCAACCTCTGGCCCCCGCATGCATGTGTGCACACATAAGCACATGCACACATGAACACACACACATACACAAATTGAAGTCACCAAATACATGCCTTCTTCGGCTTTTTGAAATGGGTTCTCTCTGTGTCGTTTCTGCTGACCTCAGACCCCTGATGGTGAGTTTGTGCTCCTGCTATGCCTGATTTGGTTGCATCATTTCAATCTTTTGATTTATTTTTGTCCGGCCATCATTTTGCATCCCCACCTACCCACACTGTTTTTTCGAAGAATCTAGATTTTTAAAAAACTCATAAATAATATAAAATTCTGTGATGATCTAATTGTTTGCTTATGGAGTTGTTGAATTTGATCTCCCGCTCACCATGTTCACTGTGACACTATAAGGGCGGGGTGTGGGGACTCATCTTGGTGGCCCTTATCATTAGGTTGCACCTCTTTGTAGTAGCCATGGGGGAGTAGCTCCTCATGACTTTTAACCCAATGCTTGGCTCTGGTCCTGACCTTGGTCCTGACTCAGCTCCGGTTTAGGATATGCCAACTGTTCCTTTCTAGTTCCATTCTCCCTATCAGTTTTGTTTTTACTGGTGTTCTTCAAAAGAAAAGAACTTCTGTTCCACTCTATCTTTAATTATTACCAATCTTCCTCCTTACCACAAATCCATCAGCAGATATGTCCCCTGATTAAGTCTGCTTCTTTCTCCCAGGGCCACACATGTACTACATGTGACTACTAAGCATGTCCTACAGCCGAATTGCATCCTGGTTCAGCCAGGGCAAGAAGAACTGAACGGAGAAATGTTGCAGTTGCTGCTCTGGGCAGACAGCAGGTGCTCCCAACACGACTATTTAACGTTTTGCATGCATGAAACTTCGTAAAAATCAGAGCATGACCTTTTTTTGCAAATTTTAAATATATCTTTATTTCTCTTAACTTGATTTAATACACAAGTTTTTAGGCCTAATATTTGTAGGGAAATAGCTATAACTCAAAATTATGTTAAGCAAAATCAGCCAGACTCAGAATGACAAACACCACGTGTTTTCTCTCATACGCATGTTTTACAGTCTGTGTATGTGTGTGAGTTTATATGTTGTAGACCTAGAAAGTGGATCATAAGATTCCCTCTTATGAACCTAATGGAGAAAAGAGGGAATGGGACACATAAAAGCAGAAGGGAGACTATTTGGGAGAGGAAGAGAACCAGCCAGAATGGGAGCGAAGGGGCATGGGACAAGATACTGGAAGAAAAAATTAGGAGAAAATATAATGATATATACATATAAAACTGCTATAATGAAACCCTTACCATGTATGCTAACTTTGTAAATTTAAGGCTAGCCGGATGGCTCCGTGGGTAAATGTGCCTCACAAGCAAAGGGACCTGAGTTCAGTCGCTAGAACCCTGGTGAAAGGAAAAAAAAAAAAGAACCAGCTCCTCACAGTTGCCCTCTGACCTTCACCATGTGTCTGTGCCATGCATGCCTCCTCGCCCACAAATAATAAAAATCTTTTCAAACATTAATGCCATGTTTGCTGGTTTCCCAAAGGCTCTGGTTTAATCAGGCTGGGCAGGGGCACAGTCAGAGCCTGGAACCAACATGTGGTCCACCACACCTAGCTGAAACAGTGGCTGCTTGACTTGTGTGTGGGATGGGGAGATCTGTGTGGACCTGACACTCTTAGCTTCTGGCTTCTGGCTTTGCATGATTGCAAGTGGTTTCTTTTGACTAGACCAAGGGGTCCCAGAAGGAGGTATCAAAGTCTGTAAGATGTGAGACTTTCTCTAAAGTGGGGAAAACTTGATTCTCACAAGCTGGAGCCTCAAACTTGGGCTTCTGTGGTTTCTAATCCCTGTGTCAGTCTCCCTCCTGACCCATTTTTGTCACCCCAGAGCCTATTGTACCCCATGATCAATGAAGAGTTCTTGAACAGATGAGGTATGCCAGCATTTGGAAGGCTGAAGCAGAAGGATCTCATGTTTAAAGTAAACCTGGGCTACATGGTGAGATCCTGTTTCAAGAAGGGGTGTGTGTGTGTGTGTGTGTGTATACATACATGGAGAAGAGGGAACCAGGAAAGGGATGTGGACAGCAGTACTCATCAGTGGGCTTTAAGTAAGGGCAGGTCTTTAATTCAGCTTAGCAGGACCTTACAGTGGAAAACAGAGGAGGTGCTATTGAGAACCATAACTAATGCCCCTGCCCTCGCCTGTGCAAAGCAGGGCCACCCCCTCTAGACTCCTTGACAGCCACTTTTCACCAACTAGGATTTAATATTAACAACTAAATGAAGCCTGGCATGGTGGTACACACCTTTAATCCCAGAACTTGGGAGGCAGAAGCAGGTGGATTTCTGTGAGTTTCAGGCCAGCCAGGACACAATAAGATCCAGTCTCAACAACAACAACACATGTACACACACACACACACACACACACACACACACACACACACACACCAGATTCGTTCTAATCCTGGTCAGGCAGGAGAGGAGAAAGAAATGCCCACTGTCCCAGGCACTGAGCTAAACACTTTACATTCCTGCCATCTTGAAGACACACAGCTTCTGTCAGGAATGTTCTCTATTACTCTCATGCCTGACTAACAGCCTCTGTCCAGCTAGCCAGGATAGGACAGACATAATGCCAGTGTCTGGCTGAGCTCATGCTCCCAGACACCGTCCTCTCTCAGGAGGGACCCCTATGGGGCAAACAGCAGCCTGGTTAGGAGGCAGGCCACTGCACACTAAAGACTATGGCTTTTCAGTTAGATCATGCACATCCTTTTTTACATTTAGACATGTAAATGTCCTTTATTTGTTTTGTTTGGTTTGGGTTTGGTTTTTGGTTTTTGGGTTTTTTGTTGTTGTTGTTTGTTTGTTTTTGAGCCAGGGTTTCTCTGTGTAGACCTGGCCGGGCTCAAACTCATAGAAATCCTCCTATCTCTGCCTCCCCAAGAGCTAAGATTACAGGTGTGTGCCAGCATGCTCAGCTATATCATGTACTTTATACATTCACAGATATACCATTAAACCAAGCATAACTAAGATAGTGCCTAGAAGATCTATCAAATGTTGATTGCATGCATCATGCTGGAACATTTATCTACATGTATGTATTTGGTTTTGATTATTTGAAGTAGTCTCACTTTGTAGCCTGAGCTAATCAAGAATTTGCCACAGAGCTGGAATTGTGGCTTAGTTTGCTTGTGTAGCATACATGAAGCAATGGTTTCTAGCCCTAGTACCAGAAGAAGAAAAAAAAGTTAAATTTGTGATATTGCCTAGTTGGCTTCAAACTCTCAACCTCTCAAATGGTGGGATCATAGGCCAACTCCACCTAGCAATGTGGTTTTGGTTTTGATGCTTTTTCATCCAGGACTCACATCCTGGCGAGCATCTGTCTGTTCCGGGCAGCAGGCTCCTGTTGAACCCTTACTACCAGCTGAACATTGCTTTAGTTGTTGAACACAGTGAATTGACATTAAAGTCCCTGTTCCAGAGAAAAGAAATGGGACACTGAACTGGTTTTTCCAGTGACACTGGTCTCTCACTGATGGTGGAGATGTAAAAAGTTCACTGAAAACGTAACTGATGGGATGCTCAAGGTGGGAGAAGATGCCTCAGTGACTGGGGTTGGAGCCATGGTGCACATGAGAAGACTTGTGTCCCAGTCGGGGCATTTTTTTGCAGTGGCAGCAATGGTCGCGTGGTACTCAGAGGTGCAGAAGCAGGTCCCAGCCACGCTGGGCTCGGGCTTTAGGGAGCAAGAACAGATTCCGGGTAGAGCTGAGTGGGAAGGTGTGGCAGGTGAGTGTCTGCTGGAGAAACTGGAGCTGGTCAACGTGCCCGGTTCACAGAAGGTGGTCAGAGGTCAAAGCAAGCCCAGAGAATCCAGGTCTCAATGCCCCATATCCCAGATTTCCTTAGCAGTGACCTCAAGCATGTCACTTGTTACTTAGTACTTATGAAAGTCAGGCTAACTCTAGCCCTCTGTGGGGCCAAGAGGAGAGGAACAGTTTATGAGTTTCAGAGTGTCAGCTGGGTTTTTAACTCTCCAGAGAACTTTTAAAACTTTAAAGAGAGATGAAGGCCTTTCCCCCACCTGTGTCACAGACCAGGGGTTGGAGGTGCATGCTGGGTGCGGCCAATGCTCCTGCCAGTCATCCCTGCGGCCCCTTCACTTCTCCCCTGGACTTTCACAGAAACATGATTGAGAGTGGAAAAGATAACACGAAAAGGAGTCTTAGTCTATTAATGCCCCCCCTTTTTTTCTTTGTAGCCAGTTTCAAACAAAAAGAAAGATAGCATCGCCTGGGTGTTCACTCTGCAGACACATCCCATCAACCATAATGCCCCAAGCCCTGGCCTAGATACAAAAGCAATGGCCGGGTCCTGCTGTCCCAGCAGCTGTCACACCAACACAGCCTAGGAAGAACTAGCTTACACACAGGGTGTGTGTGTGTGGAGCGGGGAGGGGCTTGTGAGCCAATTTCAAAAACTAGGTTATTGAAGGCAGAAGAACATCAGTGTTGGCACCAGTTCTTGACATCCATCCCACAGGATGTGGGAAAAGATATCTTCTAGAACTGGGGCTAAAGAGTTGCAATCCATGGGCCAAATCTAGCCAGGCTCTTGTTGTATAAATAAAGTTTTATTAGAATGCAGCTGTTTCTGCTAATTTACAAGTTGCCTGTGGTTCCTTTCCTATAGAGTGGTTGCTGTGGAGACTGTATGGACCACGAAACTTGAAGCATTTACTCTCTGACCCTTTATGGAGAAGGCATGCAGCCACCTGTTCTAGAAGATGCATTTGCTGCACAGGGCTGGGCTTGATCAGAGTCCCTGGGAGCATGCCTCAGAGTGGATGTGTCACTGTTTAATCCTGTTTACAGGAGCTGTTTGCCAACATGAGAAAATGCGAGTCCCCTGTTCCCAACCATCCTAGAACAGAGAAGGTGGTGGCCCCTGGGCAGAGCTCTCTGTCCACTAGGGCCTTGTCCCCTGTGTGACTGATCTCTTGCCCTGCCCTTTGTAGCCTGGGGCTGCCCTGTGGGCCTTGCCAGGTCTGTGACTCATCAGGCCTGACTCACTCCCTGTCTAAAAATATAGATTGTCTCATACGGGCAGTGCAGCCCTCATTGCTGTTTGCATTCAGCTTGGTCTCTTTCTGCAAGACTCTTTATGGGCAAGGTCCTGGCTTTTGCCATTCTGGAGCCACAGGACCAGTCACACCTACCGTTTTGAGTAGGAAAGAAATCTTGGAGGAAGAGTTTGGAAGTTGGGGCTGGCAGAATTGGGTGCAAATTCTGACCTGTAAATTCATTTGCTGTGTGACTCTGAGCTATATGGTAGGAATTAAACAGGGTCCACACTGCAAAATGGATGCCACAATAAAAATCAAAGCAGGAGGCTGGAGTTGCTTCTGTTCAGCAGGCTGGTTCCCAGGGTTTGAGGTCCCTGGAGGCTCTGCTAATCACAAGTGCCTCTTTCATACGGGGAAGGGGAATGGTGTGTCTACTGTGACTGGGCCCTGCCAATGAAATCATCCAAAACCATCCAAGGAAACTGGGAGCCTTACCCAGCGGGATCCTGGTGCCAGGCGCTAGGGGAGCTCCAATTATAGAAAGCAAGTGGAAACTGCAGGCCCAGGCTGAACTTGGACTTAACCTGGGAGCAGCAATGAGATGCAGCTCCGGAGAGGCAATCGCCAGAGGCAGGAGCCGCCCTTGCAACTATCTATGTCCTATTTTTGGACAGGGCGAGGGTTGGGCTGGGTCCCACCTCCAAGTCTTCAGGGGGCCTATACCAAGAACTGTGAGTGAGCTACAAGCTGGAGCAACTTCCTGACATGCTGTGTGGCCTGTGGGTTGTGTTTTATCTCTCAGAGCCTCAGCCACCGCATCTATTATGTTGGAGCCCTCATAGAGAACTTCTGATGATGCTTGGCTTCCAAGAAGCCACCACATCTCAGGAATATTAAGACTTGATATGTGGATGGTAATTAGAAGTTGACAAGAGGTCAGTAATGCCACCCTCTGTCTTAGTTTGACTTTTATGGCTGTGATTAAAAACTCTGACCAAAACCAACTTGGGAAAGAGTTTATTTCAGCTTACAGCTCACAGTCCATCATAAAAGGAAGTCATGGCAGGAACTCAAGGCAGGAAAATAGAGGCAGAAATTGAAGCAGAGGCCGTGAAAAACACTGTTTACTGGCATGTTCTCTTATGCAGCTGAGGACTGTTTGTCCAGGGGCGGCATGGCCCACAGTGGGCTAGGCCTTCCACATAAATTATCAGTCTAGAACTATCCCAATAGGTGTGCCCACAGGCCAGTGATGGAGGCATTTTCCCAAGTGAGGTTCCCTGTTCCTAGGTGAGTCTAGCTGGGTCAAGTTGACAAGAGAAGGAGTGTTACGATATGGAACAGCAGGAAAGAAGCTGCACCTTCTCCTGTACCACCAAGAGAGGAAAAAATAGCCAGCAGCTAACTCTCAAACATCCCTAGGACAGTGAGTGAGGGATGGAGAGGAGCTCCAGGCAGAGGGAAGCAAGGAGCTTAGACAATGAGGCAGGAGGAAGTTGTGAAGAACCAGATATCACAATGAGGGCAAAATGGGGGTATGAGCCACTCAGGATGTCCAGTGGCCCAGGAATGTGCTGGGGCCAGAGTGCCAGCTCAGGATGGGAGACTTGAACCATCTTTGGGATTTGCCCAAAGAAGCAAGTCCGTCCTAAGGAGGAGAGGAAAGTTGCTTAAGGTGATTGCCAGCTGAGGAGTTAACCTTACGCTTACATCCATCCAGATTTGCTGAGCCCACAATGTACCATGCCCATGGCAAGCAGAGAGTACAAAGCAGGTGAGGGTCAGACCTGGCCTTTGTACTAGAGTTACCTACATTCCAGACTTATAGACACACACAAACACCCATGCCATGCCCAGAACTGCATGTTCCTGTATTTTCCACCTCCCAGCTATTTTCAATCACTGCTTGCCCCATCCACTGACCCACCTCCAGGGTAACCCAAACACACAAACTTTCCCCAGCCCTCCTGCCTTACCTTTGGGGATGAGGCTCAGGGGAAGTCCAGATGGAGGAGAGGATTGTGGGGAAAACTCTGATCCTTGGACAAAGGGACAGATGGAAGGATAGAGTCAGGCTAGGAGCTTACAGGATCCACCCTACCCTATTCTGCTTTCTCTGCCAGGAATGGCATCCCGCCAGTGAGAAGTCCTGACCACCCCCAGCTCTTTACAGTCTGGTCTGAACCCACATGCACTGTCCCTAGGCAACACCATCTTGCACATGGAAGAGCTCTCCGGAGACACGTTTAAGCTCCGAGGGGAGGTGCGAAGGCAGCAGCGTGGACAGGACAGATGTCTAGTACTTGCCTCCTGCAAGTTCCATAAGTGGGGTGTGTGTGAACTCTCAGTTATTGGTCAAGCAAGAGCCTGGGGGTAATGGAAGCCCCAGGCACAAACAGCTCCCCTCAATGATGTCAGCATGCACGGACACTTCTGGGTCTGCTTCCTCTTCCATTAGTAGAGAGAGGATGTCTTTCTCCTATTGTCTCTCCACCCTATGGTTTAAGTTCAGGAGTGGTAGGAGGTCCTAGGAATAGACCAACTGGTTCCAGCTGATTGGGACTGGGAAATTTTTCTGGAGTCTGAGAATGTTGGTGCTAGGACAAGAGAGTCCTGGGGAAACTGAGTCTAAAGCAGCTGAACCCAGTGAAATAGGAGGTGTCTGGAAGGCTCTTGATTTCCTGTCAGCCCTCCCTTTCTGTCTGCCTCAGGGCTCCTCCCCGGCTCCTCTTCCAGGAGCAAAAATCTCCAGGTGCTGAGGGAATCACAGCAACCACAGAAGATGAAGAAAGGGCCAAGAGTCTCCTAAGCCATCCCTTTTTTGTATGGTGGGTTCTCCACCCCACACCAGTCCTGACCTCATGTGCTGACAGGCAGCTCTGGCCATGTTAGCAATTCTTTTTCCCTTCATGGTACTGAGGCAATGGGACCTTCCTGCATGCTAGCCAAGAGTGCTGCGGCTGAGCTCCATCCCAGCCTATGGCATCTGTTTCATGTCTTCTAGCCCAGGCATGAGTATCATATTTTTCATGAAGTAGATGTTCAGGAAATGCTGCCACCTGTCTTTAAGACCATGTGGCTGACACCCAGGTCCTGGCCAGCAGTACTTTCTGGGAGCTGTGAGAGGCTCCTCTAACTTGAATTCCCTGGATGACAACACTAGAGGCTTTTAGTACCCTTGGTCACCATCCGTGGGTCCAATATGTGTGTTCTGAGCCCTGTGTTGTGCATTAGAGGAGCTGAGAGGTTAATCTGCCTTTCAGGGGCACCCCTTGGAGCCAGGGAGCCCAGCCAGAACCCAGAGTATCAAGGCCTGAAGAGCTGGACCTGTATGGGAGGCAGTGTCAGTGGCCAGGCTCAGAAAGCTGGGCACTCTCCCATAGCCCACATGAGGCAGCACCTCAGTGTAGTTAGGACCCTAGAGTTCCCAGGCCTGGCCAGGCTCAGAAGCCCCTTCCCCTCCTGAGGCAGCATGAGCTCCCAGCCCTCTGAGTGCAGAAACCACTAGGGCCCACCACACCCACAACCAGAGACAAAGAGGGGTTCAAATGATCACGTCTAGGATGAGCAGTATTGCAAGGTTAGGGATAACATGTAGCCTTGCAAGGCTCCTCACTGGGAGACCTCACTGGGGTTTCCATACAGCCATAAGCACACCCGAGTTTGTTAACAGGCCAGGTCTAGAGTTAAGCTCAGGGTCTCACCGGCTTCATGGCATGCTTGGGAGGTAGTTCTTGTATGATCAATGCTTTACAAGTAGTGAAAGTTCAAAAGGTCACACAAATCCAGCTTTTGGCTGCCCCTCTGGCAACAATTAGGGCACCTAAGATTGATTTTATTTTGAGACAGGGCTTCCCTTTGTAGCCCAGGCTAGCCGGGTACTCCCAATCTCTCTCCCAACACTAGGATTACAGGTGTCACCATGCCCAATTCCCAGGGCAGCTGACATTTTGTGAAGCTACTTCACACAAACCACACAGGAGCCTCACATAGGAAGAAGTTACTATTTTGTGATATGGAGCAGGGAAATGAGGTTCAGAGACAATCAGTAACCTTCCTGAAGCAACTTCATGATGGCAGAGCCAATGCCCAGTGACAAAACCCATTGAACCCAGATGGCAGAACCCTGGCTTCCAGGGAAGCATTCTCTGACTTCCTGAACAGCCTCAGGCATTTCTCAAACAGGTCGCCAGGAATATGCAGCCCCACCCCACTCTGAGCAACCAGAGGTACCCCTACTAAGCAGCTCAAGGCCCTGTTCCTAAGTAAGGAGGCTCAGCTTTCAAGAAGTCCCAGGGCCCTTATGCAACTAGAAGCCCTGCCCCAAGCAGCCAGAGGACCAAATGCTTCCCCAGCTCCAGCAGTTCTTGGTCCAGGGCAGCTGCAGCCTGAACTCACAAAGCGATGAAAGGCAACAGTAAATTCTGGGTTCTCTTTGCTGGGAACTGCAGAAACTCCAGCCAGCCATGTAGCCAGCCATGATATGGACAGAGATCAGAGATAAGGCTTCAAGAGCCTGGCAAGCAGAATTCCCGTGTGTGTGTGCGTGTGCGTGTGTGTGTGACAACATGTGAAACCATGTGAACTGGGTAGAGCTGAAATCACAGGTGCCAAATTGCCTGCTTCTGCCACCAGCAGGAACACAAGTCCAGTTCACAGCTTTTAAGTGGCCTCGATGGCTGAGACTCATCAGAGACAGTGTTGGCCACTCCAGGACTTCTGTCCATGCACAATGTGTGTGTGTGTGTGTGTGTGTGTGATTTGTCTCTCAAATTACTAATTCCCCCTGTTTCAGCCACTTGAGTACTAGGATTACAGGCGTATCAGGTTCATGTTGGACTTTGTAAACTCAGTTTTCCAGGGACAGTTAGCTGTGAGGATTTTGTGTGGCTTCCCCATGGCCCTACATTTTAAAATCAGAAGCCTAATAAACCCCTTCAATTATATGCTAAAAACTTCTGATATATTTTATATTAATATATGAAATATTTGTTAATACATTTGTAACATATTTATTATTATATTATTTTATTAATTTATTAATTACAGTTTATTCACTCTGTATTCCAACTGTAGCCCCCTCCCCTTGTTCCCTCCCTCCTCCTCCTTCTCCTCTCATGGCCCTCCCCTAGTCCTCCTCCCCTTCCCTCTGACCCTAGCCTATCAGATCTCATCAGGACTGGCTGCATTGTCTTCCCCTGCAGCCTGGCAAGGCTGCTCCCCCCTCAGGGGGAGGTGATCAAAGAGCCAGCCACTGAGTTCATGTCAGAGACAGTCCCTGTTCCCATTACTAGGGAACCCACTTGGAGACTGAGCTGCCATGGGCTACATCTGTGCAAGGGTTCTAGGTTATCTTCATGAATGGTCCTTGGTTGAAGTATCAGTCTCAGAAAAGACCCCTGTGCCCAGATTTTTTTCTCTCCTTGTTAGCTAATTTGTTAATTGGTTAATTAATTAATAGACAGGGTCTCATGAAGCCTGGTCTCAAACTATGTAGATGAACATAACCTTGAACTTCTGATTCTTCTGCTCCTACTCCTGAGATCTGGGATTACAGGCATTTTGCATCATACTATGTTTATGTGGAGCTGGGGTTTCATGCACACCAGAAAAGCATGCTACAAAGCCTCTGAATGGCAGTTTTTAAAATATACTAAAATGTGTTAACACAGAATTGAATAAGTAAATAATATCTGACATGCTGGACCCATTTCTCATAATATTTGCTGATTTTAGTGAAACTTCTGCTTTTACAAAGTTGAAATAACTGGTGGCAACTTAATGATCCAGCTAAGATTTCTGTGAATTAAGTTCCCATATAGCCTAGTTCATTAGTATAGAATATGGACCATTTCATCTTTTATATTTTAAAGAGTTGTGGCTTACAAAACTGTTATGCATATAAGTGTCTTGCCTGCATATATGTGTGTGAACTATATACATGCCTGGCACACTTGGAGGTCAAGAGACAGCAACAGACCCCTTGTATCTGGAGTTAGAGACAGTAGTGAACCACCATGTGGGTGACGAAAACTGAACCAAGATTCTCTAAAAGAGCAGCCATCACTCTTGAGCAGTGAACCATCTCACCAGCCTTATTGTTTGTGTG
>CM053757.1:8874217-8923343 GCA_028658305.1 Pachyuromys duprasi | reverse complement strand
ACCCTCCCACTCCCTCCCTCATCTCCCTCCCCCCCGCCCCCTCCAAGTCCACCAACAGGGGAGGACCTCCTCCCCTTCCATCCAAACCCAGCTCATCCTGTCTCCTCAGGGCTGGCTGCAATGCCCTCCCCTGGGTTCTAGCCCACCAGAGTAACTTTAAACCCTGTGCCCTGTGTTATAAATTATTGTTATTTAATATTGTTTCATATGTATACTAAAGCAGCGGTATCATTTAACCCACTATTATAGAAATAAAAGACACAGACATCTATTAGATTTTTTTTTTGAGACAAGGTTTCTTCTCTGTGTAGCCTTGGCTGTCCTGGACTCACTTTGTAGACCAGGCTGGCTTCTAACTCACAGAGATCCACATGCCTCTGCCTCCCAGAGTGCTGGGATTAAAGGTGGGTGCCACCATGCCCAGTTCACCTGTTAGATTTTTAATATGCCTTAAATATTGGAGCAGGGCAGATCTTAACCCCCTAAGCTATCTTATCATTCAGGCATACCTCCCATCCAAAACTCCCATAAACACTCGCATGCTCCATTCGGCTGCTTCTCTCCATCATGCCAGTCCCGGCCATGTGCTTCTTGCTCATGCTAACCCACGGTGACCTGCTCCTTTCTCCTTCCTTCCTCCTCTTCTACATCTCTCTCTGTCTCCTGTGATCCTTCTGCCTCCAAGTAGGTGAACCTTAGCTCTGACTACCTTTCTTTTGCCCAGCCCAGGGTTAGGCAATTTTGTTGGCCAATCAGGAATAATTTGGAGGGCAGGTTACACAGCATCACTTGGTGTACATGAGCATTTGCTTGTGGAACAGTAAAGATCTTGGAACAAACAACTAACACTTGAATACACAGTACCTCCATCAGCTACAACAGCCCTGGGAGGAGGGGAGAACCTGCCCTCAATCCTGGCCTTAAGTGTACCTGCTAACCTAGGGGCCATGGATGCATGCTCTAGACTTTCTTCCTGGTGACTCCATCAGGGACAGGGCCCTGGGAATAGCTGCAGAAGCTTTGCTCAGGGCCAAGCCAGAGAGGCAGAGCAGGGGCTGCCAAAATCTGGAGGGGAAGGCAGAGGCACTTATTCAAGCGGAAGTGCCATGCATCCCATAAACTTGACCTGGAAACCCCTGAGGAGAAAACCTTAGCTTGGACTAGCATGGTATTCATTCATTCAGAGACAGGGTCTCACTAAGACACAGCTAGTTTCAGACTCCTGGGCTTGAGTGATCATCCCGCCTCACTCTCCTAAAAAGTTGGGAACAGTCATACACATACATCCTGGAGTCTCCCTTGGCAGTAGCAATGTGGTTTTGAAGAAGGCAGGCCAGACAGCCATGTTATGTACAGGCCAGTGCTTTGAGGCTGCCTGACTTGGAGCTGTTTCTGGGTTCCTGTTAATACATGGGCAATGAATCCAAGGGACATGTTGAGAATTTACATTGTGTGAACCTGCCATATAGACTTGGTGCACTGTTCTTCTATTTGCTTGGGGGACAGAGGGTCTGAACTATAAAGGGGAAGAGGAGGAGGAGTCAGGGAGACTTACACAGGTGAAACAGCCCCATTGTGTCAGTGTAGAGCTTGGCAGGATGGTACATAGCTCTTCATTAATGACCATTTCTCCCTAGGCACTTCCTGTTACCAGATCCATTTCAGCAATAACTCATCTCATCTTCATTATAATCCTATTGGTATGTACATGTGAAGGCAGTTGTAGGTTGCTCCTCAATCCTTTACCTCCCTTTCCGTCTTAGTAACATAAATCTAGAGTGGGTATAGCTAGAAAATGATTGTATTAGTCAGCTAATATTACGTAATAAGTGAGCTTCAAATTTAGCAGCTGAAGTAAACAAATAAAAACATTTGTTTCTCTTTAAGTTTTGAAGGTTAGCTAGTTCTGTGGGTCCTCAATCTCAGGTGTCTCCAGAAGCTTACCAGGACACAAGCATCAGAAGGATCACCTCTGAGAAAAACGTCTTCAGGGTTCACTCATGATCTTCCCGGGCTGAGGCCTCTGGGATAGCTGTTCAGGCTTTGGTTCCTGTGTGAGTCTCACTGGAGAGCAGTTGAAAACACAGCAGCTGGCTTTCCTCAGAGCAAGAGAAAGAGGGGCAGGATGGTGAGTTTCTGCTTTTCTGAAAAGGCAGAGATGGACTCAGCTTCCAACACATATGAACATAAATATGGCTACCATCCCTTCATTCTTTCCTACTGTGCACCCTCCTCATCTACTGTGGAACTGTGACATGGACTAGAAAGACACCATCCCACCCCACTTTCAGCTTTGTTTTTCTTTTCTTTTCTGAGACAAGGTGTCTCTCTAACCTGGGGTCTGGGGCCCAGAGTGGACTGACTGGTTAGTGAGCCCCAGAAGTCCACCTTCCCAGGACAGGGATTATAACTATGTGCACCAAGTCTAGCTGTTTTGGCTTGAGTTCTAGGACTCAAATTGAGGTCATCTTGGTTGCAGAGGGACTTTATTAACTATGCTGTCTCCCGGGGGGTTCAGCAGCTGCATGCATGGCAAAGAAATGCATAGAGAAGAAAACCAGGGTTCCAAGGTCTGCAGAAGGTTTTCAAAGTCAAGAGCAAGCCTGAGGCTGCCCTGACTTCTAATTGACTTCATTGTGAACCGTATCTTCCCATCCCTCTAGAGAGCTCCCGTGAGAGTCATCTGTAACTTCAGCCCCATCTCTCCAGGTGCTGCGTGGCCACAGCAGAGGTGGCTGGGGTGTTCATCATGCTCCCTGTCTGTCCTGTGGGGACACTCAGTGAGGAACACCATAAACCTGGAAATTGGTGACTTGGGAAACATTCTCCATTTCAAAATAAGTCACAGGGAAGGCTGGTGTGAGAGAGGAGAAAAAAAAAAGCCTGCCTAGCAGATGGCCCAGGAAAGAGCTTGGCTTTGTCAAAGGCAGGCAGGGCTCTCATGGCTGAAGACAGCTGGCTCAGGCCGAGCTACCAGTAAGAGTTTCCCAAGGATGGACGGCCTCAAGAAGGCGCCGAGGCACAGGGCCATTCCCTGGAGAGGATCTTAACCAGGTTCTTGTGAGGAACAGAATGCGCCATCCAGAGGAGCAAATGCTCCTCAGCAATTTCCAGGTCGGATTCCCGGATGTATCAGGCAATCCAGTTCCCGTTAATGGCGAATGAGGTCTCCAACTCAGCCTCTTAGCCTAGTCCCTTAGCATGTCCCTCCGGCCACTGTCAGCACTTCCAGCACATTCTTAAACAGGGAAGGTCCAATGGGTCATGTACACACTCTGATGGGCTAGATCATGTGTCCATCTCTTGCAGGGAAGGTGAGTGGTGTAGAACTGCAGGCAGGCCCTAGCAGAATACCTTCACTGAAGACGTTCAGCTCAGAAATGGAGTGCTCCCTACCAGTACAATGGGATGCAATGTGGTTGGTGGCTTTTCTATGCATGTTTGCAAAAAGTCTTCCACCAAAACCTGGCTGTCCTGAATCTTGGTGGCGACTCCCTAGCTGCTCAAGGTCCCCGCCTTCTGTCTTCCCAATGGCCTCCCTTCACTTTCCCACCTGCCTTATCTTGTGTAATGTTTCTGTTTGTTTGCTGTTTTGTTTTAGGACGTAGTTTTGTTTTTGTTTGCTTGGTTGGTTGGTTAGTTGGTTGGTTTCGAAGTAAGACCTCACTATGTATCTCAGGATAGCTTCAAACTGATAAGGCTTTCCCTCAGCCTCTGAGTGCTGCTAAGACATGTACCCAAATGCCCAGAAGACCTTAGTCAGCAGCAGATAGAGACCCTGAGACAGGTCCTTCCACTTACTCGGGAATGCATCTAACCAGAATGACCATATGGGGCAGGGAGTTCCCTCTCTGGTCCTTGCCTAAGACTCTACCTGCTGTCTTGTTTGGCAACTTCTCATTCCACATGCCATTTGGTCTTCCCACCCTGGCAGGCTGAATGGCAGGTGACTGTGAAACTACAGCTGGGTGTGAACAGTTTTTTGGTTTTCAAGAGGAAAAGACATGAAGAAGTGCAGACTCCATCAACAGGCAGAAGGGGCTGGTGGATCAGACTTTGTCATTGCCTAGTTCCAGCTGAGACACACTAGGCACAGGCTCCTTCTGCTTTGTTTAAACAAATGCTTTCTCCCTTAGGTTGTTTCTTTGTGATTATTATTTGTGTGTGTGATATGTAATATGTATATGTTAAGTGTATATGATAAGTGTGTGACAGATGTGTGTGAAGTGTGATGTATATGATGTGTGTGTGATGTATATGTGTGTGATACGGGTTTGTGGGGCAAGGAGAGAGAGAGACTGAAGTGTGCATGTGTGAATGCAGAGAACTACTGTCAGGAGCTGCCTCACTCCTTTCAACTCTATGAGGATTCCAGGTCCTTAAGCTTCTGCACCATCTTGTTGCTCATATGATTTTTAAAACATGTATCTTATTTTTACTTAAAAAAATCTTTGTGTGAGTATGATGTATGGATGTGTGCATATGACGTTTGCATGTGTGTAGGTGTCTGTATATGATGTATGTCTGTGTGTGTGCAGGTCACACTCATGGCCCACGGGTGAAGGGCAGAGAACAACCGTGGGTGTCAGTCCTCACCTTCCACTGAGTTTAAAACAGGCTCTCTTATTCATTCTGCACACCAAGCTGGCTGGCCTGCAGAGGCTGCTGGAGAGCCTCCCATCCCCCACCTTACAGGAGCAGCTCTTGTACTGCAGATACATGCCCCTGTGCCTGGGTTCTAGGGATCCCAGCTAGGTCCTCATGTGTGCAGAGGGGGCTTCACCCACTGAGAAGTCTCCCCAGCCCTCACACTTTTGATAGAATGCATAATAATTGCACATATTGATAGGGCTCATGAATGAGGAGCTAAGCTTGATCTGTAAAGCCCATGTAAAAAGTTGGGTGTGAGCCCAGCACTGGCACAGAAGGATCCCTGAGGTTCACTGGCCAGACAGCCTACTCAATCTGGTGAGCTCTAGGTGGGAGACCCTGTCTCAACAAACAAACACTCAACCAACCATAGATAGCACTTTACACCCAAAGTTGTCCACGTGTGTGTATGCTCATGCATGTATGCGCATACACACATACCACCCCCACACACACACATACTGCACACATGCAAATGCTTATCCATCTTTCTCCTTCTGGTCTTCTAGAGACCAGAGGAAAGGAGAGGAGAAGGGAAGAGTCAGAGCTGAATCTCTTTCCTGCACAGGGACATTCGCCTTCAGAACTGAGCTGTTTCTCAGCACACTGGTCTATTTTTGCAGCAGAACTGGCTGCCCCATGCCAAGGTTTCTTACCACAAATAGAAGTTCTGGAAGGGTCTGTTGGTTCTCTCCAGCCTTCAGACACCTCTTCACATTTCATCTGGCTTACCCTCCCCATTCCCAAATGAACTATTTGGAGTATTTTCTGTTCAGCTAGGAGGCTCTCCCCAGGTTCCCTCCAGGCAGCAGCCTCTCTTCACTCTTCACCCCTGGCCTCTGGTGAGCTTCCACTATCCCAGTGTGCCGAGCCTAGCCTCAGTGTGCTGGTCTAGATTCTAAACTGTAGGCCCAGTTATGAGTAAACAGAGTCCCAAAAGTGTCCATCTCTGTTCCCTCTCCCTCACCCCCCGGCCCTTCCAAATGCCTGATGCCCACCTGTAATCCAAACCAGCTTTTCACACAAGTGTTATGGGCAAGATGACATTCAACTGAGACCCTTCACAACAAGATGCCTGGGATCTGAATGTTCTCAAAACTATTCCTTAGAGTTGAATCAAAACAGGTAGAGAAAAAAATAAAAAACACCATTTTGGTTCCCTGATTAATAAGGATTGCCAACCTCATAAGGACTTTATGGGGCCAAGACTGCCTTTTGTTTGTCAGGGTCCAGGGTCAGGAGCCTGAGCAAGGGAGGAAACCAGTTCTGGAGGCACTCATAGAAAGCTTTGGGAGCTTCCAAAACAACAACAAATGCAACAATCAGCAAAACTCTCGCATAGTAAAAGTAACTCGGTATCTTCACTCAGGCTGCTTGTCATATCGGAGAACGCTGTAAACTGCTCTCTGCTTTCATTTCTCCTCTTGGGCGAACAACAGTGATAACAATGGCCCAGAATGGTCATAAGCCTCTCAGTGTGACTAACAAGAGCTTCTCAGAGTTGGCCTCCTCTACATGAAAGATGTATTTTCCATGTGGCCCAACTTGTTCAAACCAAAGGCACTATCTATTCTGAATCCTATGTCAACGAAACATGGATGTACATTTGGCCATGAACATTGCGGGACTTCCAGTGGCTCCCAAACTCTTGTGGGCACTAGAATCCCTTGGAGGCTGTGTCTGCAAGCTGCTGGGTTGCAGGTCTGGAGCCCTGACTCAGTCGTCCTGGAAGGGGGCCCAAGAATGTACCATTCTGACTAGCTCTCAGGTGACACTGTTGTGTCAGGATTTGGGCCACACCCTAAAAACAAGGAACTTCAGAGACAGCCCACTGGCCCTGTGTCTGCCTCAGTACTGGGGCCTCAGTGATTGTGTTAGCATCCTGCTTTGTCCTGCCTTCTCTGCAATTGTCCTTAACATCTTTAACTGACTTGGGGCACGGAGGGGTGTAGGAAGTGTGGAGGAGTAAGGACATACGCCTGTGGAAGCCAGAGGTCGCTGTCACGTGCCTTCCTCAGTTGCTCTCCATCTTGTCTTTTGGAGAGTCTCTCGTTGAACTAGAGTTCACCGATTGTCTTGACCTACCAGCCAGCCAGCTCTCGGATGTGCCCGGATCCACTTTGATGGCGCTGGGGTTCTCGGCTTCTCTGTGGGTGATGGAACTGAACTCAGAGCCTCTTGCTATACTAGTGAGCCATCTCCGCAGCCCCTTGTTTGTTTTTGACACAGAGTCCCACCATGCAGCCCAGCTGTTGCTCCTCCTGCCTCCCGTCCTCCAATGCTGAGGCAACAAGTGTGTGCTGACACATTCAGCCGATTTCAGTTATAGATGCTTAGCAGAATCAATGTGGTGATTTTTCGATGCATATATACAGTGTCAACCATGAAAAGTTGGGTAAGGAGCAAAAGGGTTTAGCATTTCTTTGCGTTGGGGGCCTCTGAACTCTTTTCTAGCCCTGGCAACATGGTGAGACCCTGTATCAACATATACATACCTGTCAGATTCTATAGAGACTCGGGATAAACAGTGACCACGGTGCCTACTTAACATGCCAAAGTGCACCCTGGCCACAGGCGCCCTCAATGCCCGTGGCTCTGCTCTGCTCTTCTCACCCACCCCCTATCCTCACCCTTTCCAGCGCAGGGGCTTCCCTTCCCTCCCCCAGCTTCTCTTTCCTGTAACTGCCATTTTGGCCTTGTGTTCTCTTGGTCCCTCTCTTTCCTCCCCTACCTCTCTCCTCTCATGGCCAGTTCAGTCTACTCTGCTCTAGACTCTTTAAGATGCCCTTGGCTGTACTCTCCCTATCTACAATTTAAAAAAAAACAAACAAAAAACCTTCTCAACCATCCCTAAAAGTAGTCATATCATTTTCGTTCATCTGGTGCTCGAACCCCAGGAGAGGCATGCATGAGATCCCTTCCAGGGGGCTCAGTCTCCCTAATAAAACCAGGCTGCAGATTTGACTCTCCTAAAGACTGTGCAGTTCCTGATACTTCCGCTACCATTAACTCCAAATTCTGCCTCTTCAGCTGCTTCTTCCCACCCCTCTGCTTTTCTGGTCTCTGCTCCTGAGGTGCCCATCACCTGGGCCTCTCTCTATTAAGACACTCGCTCCTCTTCCTCTATTGGAACCTTCCCTTTTCCCAAAAGCCTCTCCCAGTCAGCCTCTTCAGCTGTTTTCTTCGCTACCTGCTCTAACCACTAGTCTTTCCTCCTTTGCCGTGTGTCACCCAGGAAGCTGCTTGCTTTGAGTACTACAAAAGCCATCCTGGCGGCCCCACTTTCTAAAGCCACTAGGTGTCCTGCTGGGAAAGGCTGACACAGACAGTTTACATTGTTGACAGGTTTCATGCTGAGAGATAAACTCACAAAACAAGTTTCAATGTAACTTCTTAGTATTCCTTTATTTAAAGAAAGCTCATGACTGTTTTCAGTAATCAACCACTTGTGTCTCATGGTAAATGATTAAATGGAAAAAGAAAGGATTTAAAGCTTACTAGTATCTAAAAAAAAGTAATTTAAGACATGTAAATGCAGCCAGGTGTGTGACACATGCCTGTATTGCAGCACCCGGGGAGGCTGAGACAAGTGGATCTCTGTTGAGGCCAGTCTGATCTACAAAGTGAGTCCAGGACAGCCAAGTTTTCGTAGAGAAACCCCATCTTGAATAAAACAAAAATGCGCGCACGTGCGTGCATGTGTATGCAAATGCAAGTTGTAAAGGTCCGAGGATGTGAAAGCTTAAGTTGTGAGAGTCTAAGGTGGTGACTTAAGGTGTGTAAATGCAAGTTGTAATAAGGCTTCTATGTGCAAGTTGTGAAGGTCTAAGAAAGCGATAAAGGTAGATGAGAAATAAAAAATATTTTAGATTTCTTTCTCTCTATGCTATTGATATACTAAGACTACAAAGTTCGCAGGTTTAACATCAATAGCATTTGGATGAGCTATTAATCTAGCCCTGATAAAGTCACAGGCTCAATTTTAAATTTCCTTTGATTGTCTTCTAAGTATAGACTTAAAAGTGCTTCTCATTATGCTGAAAACATCTGTCCTGTCTAATAATCTATCATCCACCCACCCATCCATCTCCAGCCCTATGGACAGAGGAGCGTTCATGGTTTTAATCCAAAGCCATAGTTTTTGCTGTGACTAGAAGATGTGAGTTTACTGCAGCTGTTTTATAGACACCTGTTAGCTGCTTTTCCTACAATGAGGATTTTCAAACAATAGTAATACTAATATAGTTAAAACTTTTATTTTGTAAACTTAAAAAAATTCATGTAAGCTTGAGGGAGTCACTACTTCGATCCTGTTGAGGCTCAAATGGACTCCAGATAAATACTCCTGTCTGTCAACCCACAGCCCAAGTTTCCCTGCCTACTCCTGAGGGTGTGTGGGGGAGTAGGATCTCCTCCCCGCTCCCTCCCTTTCTCCTTGCCTTGGGACTACTTCCACAGCCCCAACTACCAGGACTTCGGGCCTGGAAGTTCCAAATGTACATCCATGGTACAAATTTTCCCCTTGGGCTGGTGAAATGGCTCAGAGGTTAAAAGCATTGGCTGCTCTTCCAGAGGTCCTGAGTTCAATGTCCAGCAATCACATGGTGGCTCACAACCATCCATAATAAGATCTGGTGCCCTCTTCTGGTCTGCAGGCATATATTGTATATATAATATTAAAAAAAAATTTTCCCTTAAATTTACCTTCTGCCCCTAGTCTGTATCCATCCCAACAGATTTCCAATGTATGAAAGAATGCAAACTTCTCCAAAGCTGCTTGCAACTCACCAGCCTTTGAAACCTGCATCCCAGACTGCACTAGCCCCCGGTGGTCCCGTGAAGTAGATGTCCCCCAGCCCGCACTCCTCTCTTCTACTGCTTGCCCAGCATTCCAGCCTTCCCGTACCCTGACAATGACAACAGTGTCCTAATTTCAGCTAAAAAGGAGTTACAGAAGAGATTCTATCACCTCTTATCATCAACTAAAAGGCTGGAATGTCAGGTCCCAAAGACACTCAGAACAAATGGCTGCCTGAGGGCTTATGTACCACACCTAAGTGCATCCTGGCCAGTGTGCTCCTCTATCCCCACCGCCCCCCCCGAACCTCTCCAGTCAAGAGGCTTCACTTCCTTTACCAGCTTCTCTTTCCTGATAACCCAGGCATTTCTTGGGTTCTCCGCTCTTTCCTGGTCCCCCTCTTTGTTTCCTCCATCTTCTCTTCCTCTCTCATCACCCTCCCAACATGGCCTTGCTTAGTCCACCGGTCATGTGTAGTCTAGTACTTTCTCCTCTCGCTTGGACTTTTCCAGATGCCTCTGGCTGTACTCTCCCTTATCTCTACAATAAAAACCTTCCCCTTAACCATATGTTGGAGAGGTTATGTCCTCATTTTCACTCATAACCCACTTTTAAAAAGCACATTTTACATCTCCAAATGTAAGAAGCTTCAAAATGGAAAGCTCTAGAGAGCCAGGGTCATGTGTTTTTGAATGAAATAAACCAAAGTAGAACTGAGAAGGCGCTGAAGCGTCCTGTGAAGGTCTGCGGTGTTCCCTACCACAGGGCAGCTTCAGGTTACACAGCTGAGCAGGCCCTGAGCTCAGGTCTGGCCAAGGTGTAACTGGCCAGAGAGTCCAAGCGTGAATGAGCAAATGGAAAAGGGAGACAATGAGGGCTCAGACTAGGAACTGGGTACTCCCGATTGAGCTTGCCAGGTGAGATAAAAATCAGAGAACAGAGGAGGCGTGTGAAAACAATTGACGCCTGCTAGCACCTCCATTTCCTCAGCTTAGGCCCACCCAAAAAAAGGTGGCCCCTAGGTGTCAGCAAGTAACCATCACTAATGAAGGAATCTGTAACACTGAGATACTGAACACTGTTCCTCGTGTGGAGGTGAGCATGCAGGTAGGAAGCGCCCTTACACACAACAAAACCAGCGCTCAAATGGCGATGCTCAGACTCTAGGTTCTCAGGTGTGAGAGGCTGCATGGAGGGCTGTGCAGCGAGGGAGGCAGGGCACGTCACTCAGAGCCTGGTCGGTGGGCTGCCAGTGACCAAGGAGTCGCTGTCCAAGCAGCTCCGGACCTTTGCGAGGGCGCTCTGGGGAGGGCCTGGGTTCCCATCCTGCCCTGAGAAGTGGAGCAGAAGGCCACCTGTAACACTCTTGTTTAAAACTCTACTTTATTTGGGGTGTTTAGCCCTCGACCTTCCTTCCACCAGCCCCCCAACCTTTAGTAGGAGAGAGAAAAGGTTAGTGCTGACCCAGACCCCTTTACTTCTCCTGGCTATTTAAGGTCAAGGGGTTCTTTTAGGGCCGTATACCAATCTCCATCAACCATAGACACAGCAGACTCCTCCATGCTGCTGCGCCCTGAAGCGTCTCTCTGTCTGTCTGCTCCAAACTGCCACACCGCCTCTGGACTCTGGTCTCACCACACACCAACAGCGAACTCCACTGAACAACATCCCCCAGCCTTTTTCTCCTCCTCATATTTATACTCTCAGAGCCCTAGACCACGCCCCTCTTTGTGTGACACGTGGAAGGCCGTTACCAGCAGGCAAAGCTCAAGCCCCGCACATGACAATTAACAGGTATGAACAAACTATAGCCTAACTAAAATCCCACGCTTGGGATTAAAGCATAAGCATTTTTACATAACATACAAAGAACCCAAAACTTCCATTACAGAGGAGAGATGCCAGAAAGCCAGTAACTGTTTCCCTAGCTGGTACTGGAGCCAAGGTGTTGCCATGGCAAAGCTGCACAAGCCTGGTCATGACAACATGACCTCCTGCATACGGGCACTGAGCAAGTGTGCGTTCCCATGGCCAGGCTGACTTCTTGGTTGAGCTTGGTCTAGCATTTCCCTGGTTCTCATTTTAAAAAATCAACATGAAGACCCACTTAACCCTCGCTGTGTGCACGTAGGTCAGAGGATGCCCTTGGGTGTCAGCCCTTGTTTGAGACGGGGGGGGGGTATTTACTAGTATGTGTGCCAGGCTAGATGGCCCATGACCTTCCTGTCTTCTCCTCTTGGCTTCCTCTGAGTGCTGGGGTTCCATATCCAGCTTTATGAAGAATCTGAGGATTCAGGCTCATACTCGCACAGGAAGTGCAACTGGGCAACCTGTCCTCTGTTCCAGTAAAACACAGCTTGAAAGCCCCCCAAGTAGCTTTTTTGTTGCTACTCTTTTTTAACAAGAATTACCCTAACTAAAAATCCTTAAAAAAATCAAAACCATTATCATTATTGTGTATATGTGTACACACGTGCCCATGCCAAGGTACACATATGAAGGTCTGAGGGCAACTTTGTATAGCTGGGTCTCTCTTCCACTTTTAGGAGTTTCAGGGACCAAACTCAGGTTGTCAGGGTTGGCCCTCATTCATTTATTCATTCAAGTCAAGAGTCTCACTATGCAACCCTCGGTCTCTTGGGTGCTAAGCACAAGTGGCAAACATGTCCATTTAAGAAGATCCCACCCTCCAGCTAGCTGAATGCACAGCACTCACCAGGCCTAGTGAGCATTAGTGCTTCTCAAGCTCATGTTTCCGCTTTATAGACACAGACAGTGGCTAACAAAAAGCTCCCAGCTAGCAGGAACAGCAGGCAGCTTCCTGCTAGTCTAGTCCCATCCCCAACAAAACCGGGATGCACCAATGCACTCACAAGTCACTGGGAAAAGATGGCAGTAAGGAAAGAGCTTAAGTAGATGTATTCATTTGTATTTTGTGTTTATTGGTGTTTTGCTTGCATGCATGTTTGAACACCATGTTCAAACACTGCCCATGGAGGCTAGAGGAGGGCATCAGAACCCCTGGAAGTAGTTAGAGATTGTTGTGAGCTGGTGTTTGGATGCTGGGAACTGAATCTGGGTCATCTGGAAGAGTAGGCAGTGCTCTAAACCTCTGAGCCACCTCTCTAGCCTCATGAAATTTGTCCTGAGATTGAAAACCCAAGTCATTCACAGATACTAAACAGTTCAAAGTTTCACTGAGTCCCAGGTCAGGACAGATGGCTCAGCCTGGCCTCTGAGTAGACAAGTGTCACAGCCTCGAACCCTCTAAGGTCAAGGTAAGTGCAGAGGCACTGTGTAAATGGGAAGGGCATGCACAGGTGCCCAGACTCAGCAATGAGAGCAGCAGATTCTGAAATGCACACCCAGTACCTACACTGATTCCCCACTAAGGGACCAAAGCAATAGGACAAGCCTCTGCAGATAGTGCAGTCATTAGAATAAGACCCCTGCACGGAGGAAGGGAGCAAGCGTCCAACATCAGCCATACTAAAAAGTCACTTCAAGGTGAGTGGTACACTCACACACGACTGCATCCACGTTTCCAGAAGGAAATACTGAAGAACAGTTTTAGAGAGTCTAGAACACAGAAAGAGAGAAAAGGTAAATCTATTCACCAGAACTACAGTAAGATTGGGACGGCTGCGTGGGCCACATATTCATTGCACAAGAGTGTGAGCCAGAGTGGACCCCCCATACCCATACGAAAGCCAGATGTGGTGCTGTGTGTATGTCTGAAACCCCAGCACTGGCAGAGCATGGCAAGCAGGTCCCTAGAGACCACGCCAGTCAGTCTAACCCAAACCACGAGCTCTAGGCTCCATGAGAGGCTGTCTCAAAAATTAAGGTGGAAAGTGATGGAGGAAGATTCTTGAATGCAACCTCTGGCCTCTACAGGCATGTCTGCACAGATGAGGTCATGAGCACACGTGCATGCACACACGCATGCGCGCACACACATACACATACTTTTTAGAAAGAGGAGCTGCAAGCTTGGATGAAACATTTGCAGAACATCTGACAAAAAAAAAAAACAATACTGAGAGTGTCTAAAGTCCTACAACTTAAGAGACAAATCACCTGATAAAATACAGATGTGAACTGAACAGACGTTTTGTCAAGGAAGACAGATACACAGCCAGTAAACACACATCATTAGGCATCGGAGAAAAAACTGACATGGTCATTGGATACACTACACACCTATCCAGAAGACTAAGTCGAAGGCCGATTCCAGCAAACGTTGGCAACGATGGGAACTCCTGGGGCTGCCCAGGCTGCTTGTGGTAACAGAAATGCACTAGGGAGACGGCTCAGCGGAGAAGGCACTTGCCATGCAAGCAATGAGAAGGTGAGCTCAGATCTCCAGCCCCCACATAAATGCAGGCTGGCATGTGTGTGGTGGCCAGCCTGGAATCCCAGAGCCTGAGGGATGAAGATGGAATATCTGAGGCAAGCTGCCTAAATAAGACTAGCCAAATCAGTGAGTTCTGGGTTCAACAAGACACCTGCTTCTGTGAATAAGTAGGATAGCAGCTGAGGAAAACACAGGACATCAATCTCTGGACTCTTCTCTTACCTGCACATGTGTGTGCATGCATGTGAACACATGTATGCCCACACTCAAATGCATTCACAATGCATGTATGTAATAAACAAACAAATAAACAACAGGTACTTGGGGAAAGATCTGACAGATTCTTAGAAGGCATGCACACATAACCGAAGCACCTTCTCAGTACATGCCCAGCCCTTGGCACGCATTCTCTCCAGTTAAAGATTTTGCTCTTTAGAAAAAAAAAAAAAATCAGGCCAGGTGCGATGGCGCACACCTGTAATCCCAGTACTCCAGGGCAGAGACAGTCGGATCTCTGTGAGTTCAAGGCCAGCCTACTCTCCAAAGCGAGTCCAGGAGAGCCAAGGCCACACAGAGAAACCCTGTCTTGGAAAAACAAAAACAAAACAAAACAAAACAGACCAATGATTTATATGAGAATATTGACAAGAATTTTACTTACAAAAGTCTGCAACTGGAAATAACGTATTTGTTGAAAATGAATTATTTGTTGGCACAGACATGCTTAAAAATGAAGAGAGGGGCTGGGGTGGCTTGGTGGAGAGGAACCTGCCTAATATCACAGGGCCCTGGGTTTTATGCCTAGCACCTGAGGAGACGGGTGGACAATAAAGGAACTTGTTGTATGCACAACATGGATAAATTCCAGAAAGGTCATGCTGAGGGAAAGAAGGCCAAGTCCCCCTGGTTGCTTTCTCAGCTCTGGCCATGTAAGTCTGAAGTCACATGTTAATCAAGCACTCTGGAGGAGGCTGCTCCCCACACCCATCCTACATAATCTTCAGTACAGACTTCCTCATTCAGTTTTCATAAAATCTGAGAAGAGATTAACCTGTGTGGAAAAAAAAAATCAGTCCTGATTGCCTATGAGGCTGGGAGTGGGATGAGTTGACTGAGAAGGGGCTGATGGGGCCATTCCAGGACAGTAGTATTGGTAAATGATTCAACGGTACCTTAAAGAGTTGAGTATTTCACTCAAGGTAGGATTCCCCTCGGGTCCCCAGATAGAAACAACTACTAACTGGTTAACTAAACACACGGAGGATGGAGAGGTGGGGTGGGGCTGTTGCAGAGAACGTACGATTCCTTCTGATCAAGAGGGTAGCATCTCTGGCCAGCGACACCTATTTTCATTGGGCCAGGCCAATCACCTGACCAAGGGAACCTCTGCATGTGCTCACCATGCCATGCTAGTGACAGGCAGAATACTTTCCTTTTAATGAGGTAACTGTAGTTTTTCTTTCCAGAATCCCCACAGTAAGGTCTGGCTGGGTCTGTCTACCTTTCTAAGGCTTGAGGCAAAAAGGCCCAAGCTTTCCTTTTCCTGTCTCTATTAGAACCTGGCCATGCTTTTTCTGACACTTTGTACTTCTTCACTCTCTCTCTTGTCCGATCATGCATCTGCTTGTCAACTACATGTCTGATCTCCACGCAGCTTAAATGGCACGTGTCTTTTCTTTCTCTTCATTCTCCTTCTGCAACAGCGGGCCTACCAAGAGATTAAAAAAAAAAAAATGCCCTTGAGCTCCTGTTTGAGTCTATTCTTAAATTCTTTCACAAGACAAAGAACCTGAAAGGGGACCTCAATTTCCCCTTTTATCATCTGGTTACCCCCAAATTCCTGTACCTGAGTGTTTGCAACTGGATAATTCACCAAAAACTAAGATGACTGACTGAATGGATGTGTGGCTGAGTAAATGCATGGATGGGTGGTAGAGGAATGGATGGGCATGCAGATGGAAGGACAGATGGAAATAAGACAAACACATTTAGATGGCAACCATGTACAATTCAAGTGGTGAATGAATGGAGCTTCCTGAATACTATCTTTGTTAATTTTCCTAAGATGCTAGTCAGGGCAGTGAACAAATACATGGACAAAGCCATGGTGTTTAATTTCGACCACAGCTTGCCAGTCCAAGGACTATAAAAAACATGCAGAGAGCCACAGCATTCCCTACTCACACATCTGAGGGCTTGGTGAAAGCACCCAAGAATCCCACAAACCACAGTCCACACCCACTATGCCTCTGGTCAGCCAGAAGCCTGTCCTGAGGGGTTTTTTTTGTTTTTTTTTTTTTGAGATGTCAACATGAGTTGGCATGATTCTAGCACTTGTGAGGAGAGGGTAATTTTTGAACCAAAAATCCCAGTGATTGTTTCTGTCAGTTCCAGTGACAGAGGGAAATTCAAATCAACAGCACCACCTTCTAACCCCCTACAATACCTTGTGCACCTATGAATGTTTGGTATTTTAGCTGCATTTATGCTTACAACTACTCTGTGAGGCAGTTTTATTATTCTGATTTTATGGAGGAGTTTGAGGCTCAGAGGGTGTAAGAAATGTGCCCAGAAATACAGCTGGAACTGGGATGCAGCTGCATGAGGCCACGGAGCACATCTCACGCCAACCAAACTGCTCCCTAGAACAATGGCAGGTCAAGGAGTACTGTATATACTCCTGAGTGGGTGCTGGGGACAATGCAGATGTTTATCAGCTTTGGATAAGGAAGCTTCTCCCTCTCATGTGAGACCTTCATTTATAGGACCAGGGGGTTGTTCCGACAAGGATACACATTAGGCCACATGCATGTCCGAGATGAGCCAGCTCATTATTACTGGGTGCCTCCCCTTTTTTCTTTTTTAATAATTTTTAAAGATTTTATACATGTACTATGTAGGTATGTGCACATGTGTGTTGGTATCAATAAAGGCCAGCAGGAGGTATTGGACTGGCTGAGAGATGCCTGGCTATTGGTGCTGGGATCTGAACCCTAACCCTCTGCTAGAGCAGTAAGAGCAGGGCTAACCACTGAGCTGTTTCTTCAGCTCCATAAATAATGCATCTTTTCCCCCCAGTATGGAGGATTGAACCCACTGCCTCAAGCATGACAGGCAAGCACTCTACCACTGAGCTACACCTCCAGCCTCCCTTTTCCTTTTTAAAAATTAGTGTTAGACTGGGATATAGCGTAGCACTACAGTGCTGGACCAGTGCAAGCAAAGCCCTGGGCCCCATTTCCTGCACTCAAAACCAAACCAAAATACAGGAAAGGGCAGTCTCAGGTCCTCACTAATTTCTAACCTTTAAGTTTGGAGACTTGGTAGAGCCAATGGACCTAGCTTGTTCCCTCCCTGTTTCCATTTTCCACTTCTGCTGAGCTTAAAAGCTGAGATGGTAAAGGAAAGGGTGAGGAGCTTTGCAAGTGATTTTGAGTGAGGTAAAGTCTTCTATACATGCAGGTGTGCAGGTGTGCAACTCCAAGATGGGAGCCTGAGGTGAGAAACAGCTAGAGGGCACATGCATCAATCACTCCAAAGAAAAAGTTAAAGGCTGGGATTCTATGAAATTTTCTTTAATTCCATCTTTGAAATTAAGTTTTCATTTTTATTTTCATGATACAAAAGTGTTACATATCCAGAAGTTTCTGCTGTGGAGTGTCCTGCAGGAGCACGCGCTGCTCTGCTCCTGTGGAACCTGTCAGGATGAGGGCTTGATGCATGCTGTAGGCCTGCCATTCTCTCTCTCTCTCTCTCTCTCTCTCTCTCTCTCTCACGCACACAGACACCATAAAGACAAGCAGGTGAAGGCACTGCACCATGAATAAACAGAAGAGGCGGCTCCTCACTCACACATCACCCATGAGGAAAAGAAACTTGAAATAATGTGCTCCCAAAGCCTGGGCAGTCAGCACAGGAAGATTCCCATTGAAGACAAGCCTGTGCATTGTTTCCAGACAGCAGCAGTGGATAGCCACGCACGTCTCCAGGCAGGACAAGCTCAGCACAAATCTGACCAGAACACCCCAGAGGCTGGCTATCCTGGCATGGTTCACAGCTGACTTCCTCCCTGGGTGGCCTTGCCAACACTCATCAGGACAGGGCAGGTTTTCCAGGAGCAGGAAGTGATTAATTAATAACACACAAACACCTGCAACATCCCTCAACCATGACACATGCCAATGGTCAGTTTAGATTAAAAGGGAAAATCTAGATAGCCAAAAAAGTAAAAAGTAGCTTTTGCAGGAAAGAAACGTGATTCCAGCCCCCTCCCTCCCCCCATGCCACATTTGAATTAAGTGAATACAGTATGGCTTCCAAGCAGGCAGGCTGGGCTGGCTCTGTCTCGGCAGCAGCACTCTCACTGTGCTCCACGCTGGTTTCCGTTACCACGTGTCGGGGACTTCAAACAGCACAGCAGGGCTATCTGGGGGGAATGGAGAAGCAGATTAAGGACACGGACAGCCAGTAGTAGAAGAACCAACAGCACCCTATGCACAACTTCATACAGGCAAGGAAGAAGACCACAGGTAGGCTCTGGACTTGGGGACAGGCACAGCATAAGAAGGGGAAGCCACAGGAACCTTTGGAAAGGCAGCACACCTCCTGACCTGCTTTGGTTGCCTCACTTTGCTCACAGCCAGGAGCATGGTGGCAGCACTCGGTGTATCTCTCTTGCTGTGTATGCAGTATTCTCTGCTGGCAAGCAAGTTAGCCATTTTATTCATGTACTTCCTAAAAGCCCATCAGGCTGCCACCAATGTCACCATGATAGATAGTGGTGCAAGAGCAGACATAGAAAGGTGAGGGGCTGCAAGTTACCAAGTGCCTGAGGAGAGCTTAGAGCGAGCACCAAGCTCCTCGCTAGAGGTAGAGCAGCTGCTTCTAGAGAAATACCTTCAGGAGAAATACCAGGAGCTACAGGCCAGTGAGGACCATGGGGCCCAGAACAGTAAGAGCAGCTGTGGGGTTTTTTATTTGTTTGTTTGTTTGTTCCTGAGGCAGAGGTACAGGAGGATGAGTCTTCCTTTTGGTCAGTTACAGACAAGTTTCCTGTAAGTCAGAAACTCTCTGCTTCTGCCATTTGTTCAACAGTGGTGGGGTGCACTGGTCTCTGAACCACAGCATCTAGAGTGGCTTAAGTGTGGACAGAGCTGAGGAAGAGCATATTCACAATGGAAAACATCCAGGACTTCTACTTAGTAGACAAGGAACCAGGTAGACCCAAGGATCTGGAACAGATTCAAAACCCTGGCAACAGTCTAAATGTCCTTAAGCTGGGGAATGGGTCAGAAGTAATAAATCCTCAAAACGGAGTACTACTCAGCAATAAACAAAGGCCGAATGCAAGTAGACATAGATGTCTACTGCATCAGGCTGAAGGGAGGAACCCACAGGCTTCCTGTTGTGTGAGCTCATGTACAAGACAATCTAGGAAAGACAAATCGCAGAAAAAGCAGACCAGGACTGCAGAGTTTGGAAAACAGCAGGAAGGAACCGTGTGGAAGGAGCACTGTTTTCTGTCTGGCTCACTATAGTTCTTCTACGACTTCTCATATATGCAAACATATCAGACTTCATATCTAAAACTGAAGATTTTTATTGGGCACAAATCTTTTAAAAATGATCATAAAAATGTTTTATTTAAATGGGCTAGAGAAATGGCTCAGGTTAAGGGTGCTTGTTGCTCTTGAAGAAGACCTGAAATCAGTTCCCAGCACCCATGGCTCGCAAACACCTGCAATCCAGCTCCAGGGAATGTGACACCCTCTTATGACCCCTATGCCCCACCCCCAGACACACCCAACAGATAAACAAACTGTTTATCTGAGGCTTTAAGATCTTGAGAATGGGGGCTGGAGAGATGGCTCAGCAGTTAAGAGCACTGGCTGCTCTTCCAGAGGACCCGGTTCAATTCCCAGCACCCACATGGCAGCTCACAAGTGTCTGCAACTCCAAGATCTGACACCCACAGACATACATGCAGGCAAACCACCAATGCACATAAAATAAAAATAAATTATTTTTTAAAAAAGATCTTGAGAATAACGTTTCAAAACTCTGTCTAGATGTGGGCATGTGCATGTGTTGCCATGTGGTCTCAGTTACTGAGGAAGCTGAGGCAAGAGGATCATCCAAGACAAAGAGTTGGAGGTTAGACTGAACAACACAGCAAAACCCTGTCTCAGAAAGAAAAGAAATCCAACACAACTGCACTAACGTAAGGGCTTAAGCTTGAAAACTGCAGCAGAGCCATTGGGCATGGGGTTCCACAGGGTCAGCACAGAATTGCGTCAGTTGCTTACCAAAATCCTTTGTCTCCTAGATGCACTAGAGCTGCCTTCACATGTGGCAAAAGCAGCTAAGTAGCAGGAGAAAGCCATTTGCTGGATTTCTGCTGTGGTCTGCTGTGTTGGGAGGCACCTGCCCTTCTGAACCCCCTTTGGATCTTGCTAAGCTTCATGAACATGCAGTGAGGCTGCTGTTCCACAGAGATAAAGAGGAAACAGGTCTGTCAAGTTTGCCCTTAAGGAGTCTGAGCCCAGAGCTCATGTGAAGGGAGTCATCCGGTTCTAAAGCCCCAACACGTCTCTGCTTTGCAGTGGGGAGGTGTGTCCAGACTTCATAGGGCTTGGAAGATTCTTTATAAAGGAAGATTCCTGCAGCTGTTCTAGATCAGAAACAAGGTACGCTATGAAGCCATTCAACAACACAAGTGACCAGTTCCCATGGGGCTTCTGTTTACCAATATGCTGTGTGTTCCCTAGCTCAGCAAGTGTGACTGTTTCTATTTTGTTTTCAAGAAGCAAGTGTGGCTGGACAAGAGGCTACACTAAACCCTGTCTATCCCACAGCGGGGAGGGAGGGAGAAGCAGATGACTGAATAAGTCTCAATTTGTGTGCATAATGCTCAGGGGTAGTTGGTAGCCCTCTCTGCCTCTTTCTCTATAGGTGATTTGGATGGCAAAGGAAGCCTGGCACAGCACTTCTGCTGGGTTCAGTAGGCTTCACCAAGTGTGAGTGGGTCATTTCCCCAGGTCAAGAGGAATGAACTGCGAATTTCCATAATATACTTGCTCTAGCTGAAGGTGGTGCTGGAAGATCCCAGGAAAACTCCAGTTTTAGCTTCACTCCAGAAAATCTCAGGGCCATGATAGGGACCTGACCATTCTCAAAATGTTGTTGGACCGCCTCCTAGCTCGAGCTTGCAGCAGCCCCCTAGCAGAACAGTGTCTGCAGAGGAAGGCCAAAGGAAGAGACAGGCTGCTTATGGTCACTTCTTGTCCTGCAAACACAGGCACTGAGCAAGGCTCCCCACCCTTTAGAACAGAGCACATGAGAACTTTGCACTTCTTTTTGGGAACTGCAAAAAAGAGACAGTTGTCAAGAAAAGACACCTTGACAATGTGAAGTAGTGGACTTGGAGAATTGGGTTTCTTCCTGAAGGAGCATGCATGGTCTGGACTAGGACACCTGCATGCATGCTGCTGACAGGCGGCTTGGTCTTCATGTGGGTTGCCTGGTGAGTGAAGGGCTGGGGTGGGGGAGGCTGTTTCTAACATGGACTCTATTACCTACTTTGGATCACTTCCCCTTGGCAGGGCTGTCTTGTCTGGCCTCAGTGAATGAGGATCTGCTCAGTCCTGATGTGATTTGATGTGCTGGGGAGGGCGACACAAGGGAAAGGGAGAGTGGAAGGAGGAGGAGAGAAGGAGGGAGCACCCTTGGGATGTAAAGTAAATAAACTGAAATAAAATAGAAATTTTCCAAAAAAAAAAAAATCAAGGGTCAAGTTAGCTGGAAAAAAAAGTACAAAGTCTACTTTTGTTTTTAATTCATATTTTTCAGCACTGAAGGTACTGCTTCAATGGGAGGAAAGAAAAGCCTATTAGAGTATTTTCAAGTTAAAACACTAAATAACCAATACAAAATTTTCACTTAAAATGATGAAAACTATGAAAGAAATTAATCTATTAATGTATTCTATAATTATGTGTTTTAATTTTTTGGAGACCGACCTCACTCTGTAGGCCAGACTGGCCTTAAACTCATGGGGATCTTTCAGAATCAGCTTTCCAAATGCTGTGATTCCAGGCATGCACTGCCAAGCCCAGCTTCTTAATTTTAATATTTGGAGATTGTAATGATGAGGGCTGGAGAGATGGTCTGAAAACCTGCAATCAGGAGTCCACTGTGTTAAAACGAAGCTGCAGCATGTGCATACAATGGATAGGCCTATTTTTGACTGCGTGTGTGACTTTTATGAAATTCAATGAAATTCAGCAAACTCACTATAAATCAGGACACACACAAAGTGGAAAGAACTGGATCCTGGCTGGGGCAAAAGTCAAGGCTGCTGCCCAGCACTGCTCTGATCTGACTCTTGAGTGTCAATCATGGCCACTGTCCCCAAGTGACACACAGAACAAGAACTGTATCTAGATCAGTGTTTCTTCTTCCTGAGAACACAAACAGGACCTGCGTGAAACTTCAGCTGGCCTCCTTGCAGGGGATTGAAGGAGCCTGGGGCCTTGGGTAGACTCTTCGAAGCCTCTATGTTCCTAGTGATAAAGTAGACAGCGATGGACTTTGGGACAGAACTGCCAAGCATTTGGGCCTGTCCCACACAAACCAAGCACATGGGGAACAGCACTGTAGACGCGGTCACTGTGCCCTCAGAGCAGGGAGTGCTCTTTCGGACTCACTAGACAAGAGGCCACCAGGCCCGTGCTCTAGGGTCAGTGACCTGCTGCTCGCTCGAAGCATGTGCGGAGTACAGACGGCACAGCAGGGTCAGGTGGGCCTGGGTCCCTGGTTCTACTTCTCATGGGTACACAGACCTCACACTTCCCTAAGGTCTCAGAGCTTGGAACCTGGATCACTACAAGGGTGATGGTTCCCCGCTCAAAACGTAATAATCAAGTGAAATACGAATCCCACTACAAGGTTTGGCACCCACTAGGCTCTGATTACCTGCTAATTTCCCATTTCCTTGGCTTCTTACATAATTCTGTTTATAAAGAAAATCAGGATGCTAGAGTGTCACTAGGAATAGTGTAAAGTCTGCTACTGAAATTTAACACAAGGATGCTTCTGTATAAATGCACATCCTAAACACTGGAGCTACCTAAAACACACACACAGCACCTTGATTACATGGTGGACAGGGCCATTATGAAAATGGCCTGACCACTTCTCACAAAGAAACCTCTGGCCTTGTGTGCCATAACCAGAGCTTATTATAGCCTCTCAAATTAAAATATATCACTCCCTATGCCTTAAAGGCTCATGTTTGAACACTCAGCCCTCAGCTACTTTGAAGGCTATGGGGCCTTGAGGAGGTGGGGTCTGGCTTGGCTGCCTCCACTTCCTATCTGCCACCACCTGATCAAGCCACAGTCTGCTATGCCAGCTGCCTCCTGTTCTGGCCACATAGACAGAAGCATGCTGCCATTGTGCTGAAGTGAAATCCCTCTGAAATCATGAGCCCAAACAAACCCTCTTCCCTTAAGACACTTTGCTAAGTAACCCATCACAGTAATGAAAGCTATTTTCAACTATTCCTAGAGACACCAGGCCCTGTGGATACCACATGGGGTCTGCCCTCAAGTGAAGCCCTGCTATCATTTTACTTCTAAAATATGAGCCTCCTGAGGCCTGAAGCAGTCCATGGCCAGAGTCAGTCAGAGCCAATACCAACCTGCCGAGGAAAGCTCTTTCTTCATTCTTTTTAACTTCTTGGCCTTTTTTCTTCCCTCTGGGAGAGGTTCTGCACAGGAATCTATCTGTTCAAGCTCGGAGTCAGATCTCTCCCCGGATTCTCTGTCCTCCAAGCCAGCTTCCCTTGCATCTGGACTCAGATTTCTCTTTCCAACTATGCCAGTTGCTGTGAAGCTGCAATATACAAGGTGAACAACATGAGCGGTGCTGGAAGCAAAAGAGGGGCCAGTGAAAATGTCTCGATGATCAAAAGTCCATGAAATGTCACTGGTGGCTAGCATCTGACCGGAGCCCAGGCTCCCCTGGGCAGACTTGGCAGAGGCAGGTTCCACAGGTGCCGTGCACACAGGGCAGAGCTGGGTTGTTCTTTTTTTTGACTTGATTTATTTAATTTATTTTTTTTATATTAATCACAGGTTATGTACTTTGTATCCCAGCCCCTCCCTCATTCCCTTCTAATCCCACCATCCCTCCCTCATCTCCTCCCTGCCCCTTTCCAAGTCCACTGATAGGGGAGGACCTCCTCCCCTTCCATTTGACCCTAGCTTATAAAGACTCTTCAGGAATGGCTGCAATGTCCTCTTCTGTGGCCTAGCAAGGCTGCTCCTCCCTTGGGGGGCAGGGCGGAGGGTATAAGAGCCAGCCATTGTGTTCATGTCAGAGACAGTGCCTGTTCCCCTTACTAGGGTACCTACTTGGATACTGAGCTACTATGGGCTACATCTGAGCAGGGGTTTTAGGTTATATCCATACGATTTATTATTTTTAAACATTTTTTATTGATTTTTTTTTGTATTTTCCAATCCCACTAATTTCCCAGTCCTTCCATATCTGCCCTCCACCCTTATAATCTCCCTCCCAAAAGAAAATAAAAATTAAAAAAAAAAAAAAAAAAAACCTCTGTGTGGAAGCTGCTGTGTGTCACATAGTATACCCTTTTGCCCAGACAGCTTCATTTGCAAATGGTCATTGCAGTGAGTATTGGTCTGGTCAAGGCCTCTGGCTTCTGCAATACCATCAGTACTGATCCTAACCAGATATCCTGTTGTTGCCCTGTGTCATGGAGATCCTGCAGCTTTAAATCTGCAGGACTGATCCCTTCACATACTCCAGAAGTTCACAGATGGAGTGGATATTTGAGTAGATAAACTCAAAGCCCTAGATCTGGGCCTGGTGGTGGCTGAGTTGTTGGTCAGCCCACTAACTAACCTGCACCCACTCTACTGTGACCAACACTCTTGCACTGCCCAGGGGCAGAGCCAGCTCTCCTAAGAGCCACAGCCATCCAGAGGTGGGGCCAAGCTGCACTGTTCTTAGCATTAACAGGTCTGGCTAAACCGATGTGGTGGCACATGCTTTTAATCCCAGCACTTCGGATCTCTGAGTTCAGGGCTAGCCTGCTCTATACAGAGTTCTGAAACAACTGGGAGCAGAGAAATCCTGGCTGCATTTGGATTATGGAGGCATGAACAGCAGAGGTACAATGACAGAATCCCAGTTTTGATGACACTGAACCAAAAGAGAGCAATGGCTGCTGAAGGATGTAGAGCCTGACAGAAGAACTGTTAACCCAGCTGCTCTTGCGTGGCTACAGAACACAGCTCACCTTCCTGTACTTCTCTTTTCTTCCAAAATGGTAAATTGTTAAGGTTATAAGGAAACCTGGTTTTGTTTTTAAGGCTTTATAGGATTTGAGGTATTTAACTAAATTAGACTATAGGTCTGATTTTTCTTTAAGAAAATGTTTCCTGAAATGAAACTTAATGAAAACTAGTCCACGTGGCCAACAAGTCCTGTCTCCTAAAAATGGGTCTTATAAATAGATTCTTTCTAAATGATGAAAAGCATTTAAAAAACAGAAACATGCCCCTCCCCCCACACCAAAGCTTTCCATTGAAGGGAAGCCTTTAAGCAGAGAGAGCAGGGTACACAGGGAGAGAAGAGAGCGGACCTCACTCCTATTAGCTTCCCGATGAAGTGTCACCAACAGATACCAAAGTCAAAACTGGCTGGCCAGTTCTGGTCCTCCACGGTCCTCCTGTTTCTTGTGCACATGACAGACACTCTGGACAGCCCACCTGTGTGAAGAGAAGTCATCCCTTCACTGGCCCCCTGCCACACACAGGGCTTGCTCTTTTGTTTTGTTTTTTACTTTTGTGACATTCTGCCACAAAGATCAGGGCGCCAAACAAAATGACATGTGGATATGCCTTGAGCCAAAGGTTCTGCTTCTGAGAGCTCAGAAGATACACCTCCAATAATGCAAAAAGAGAAATGCAAAAAGTGTATGTGTATCATTCATTACTGTGTCATCTGTAATTGCAGAATACAGCAAAGCAGCTGAATGTCTAAATATAGAAAACTAAGTGACTACACTTTTTATAAAACATAAAATCTAAACAACATACAGAGCAGTTTAAAGAAAAGATTGGGAAAAAAAAGAAAAGAAAAAAGTTTATGCAGTGACTTCCAGTAACAAAAACAGAAGGTGTGAAAAGAAAACCGGGGACCGAAGAGATGGTTCAGAGGTTAAGAGCACTGGCTGCTCTTCCTAGAGGTTCTGAATTCAATTCCCAAAAACCACATGGTGAATCACAACCATCTTCACTAAGATCTGGTGCTTCTTCTGGAGTGCAGGTATACATGCAGACAGAACATTGTATACATAATAAATAAATCTTTAAAAGAAAGAAAGAAAGAAAGAAAGAAAGAAAGAAAGAAAGAAAGAAAGAAAGAAAGAAAGAAAGAAAGAAAGAAAAGAAAAGAAAAGAACAACTGATAATCTGTTATCTTCAGTCATGTGGGGTGTGGCAGAGAATTGGGAAGGTCTGAGTAGTCAGCAGTGGGTGACTGAGCAATGACAGAAGAACACAGGATAACACCCCGCAAAGCCAGTGAGTGTGCTGCTGCGGTGTAGACGGAGGGTGAAGGTAGGGATGGGCTGGGAAAGACCAGCAGTGAAGAGCTTATGGTGTGAGCAGGGAGATGTAGGTACACAGGAGAACCCCACAAGTATCAGGATCCTGGCTCAGTTCCCAGAACCCACATCTGCCAGCTCACAACAGCCTGTATTTCCAGCTCCAAGGAATCCAAGGCTTATGGCCTCCAAGGATACTGTACTCGCATTTATACACGTAGATAGACACAGACAGGTAGACGCGCGTGAGCGCGCGCGCACAACACACACAGACACACACACAAACAGACAACCCACAAGCTAGTGACCAAATATCAACACATGACACTTGGGGCCATTTAATAACTCAGAACAGAACAGAAGTGGGGGGAAAAGGATGGCAGAAAAGAAAGGAAAGTGTATATTTAAACATGATCAGAAATACATTATCAGACTAATAAAATAAGGGAAAAGCCATCTTGGCCACATACCGATGTCTAGCTGAGGGAATGTCCTCTCCAGGTTCCCTGTTTGGAGATGGCACAGGTCTTTCCAGTTTTCAGTGCCTCAACCCTTGCTTATCCAGAATACTGGATAACCACTATTCTCTCAGGAGCTGCCTGCAAATACCCTGCCATCCTATCCAAAACTCTGCTGGGGGCACATACAACTTCTCCCTGGACTCTGACAACAGGGTCCAGTTGGCCAATTTCAGCCTTTCTACCTCTCTCCAGTCTCTTATCCTTTACAAATTTATTCCTTCTAATGTTGTCAATGTTCCAGCAGATTGGAAATGTGAGCAAGGTACTCCCAGCTCGAGGGTGTCTTTTGTTTTCCACTATATACCTAAATGCACATGCAATGTCCAGATCACCTCTCTTTTCATCCTCTCCTTCCCTGGCTCAGACGCAGGGATGCTTATTTATGCATCCCACCAAATGACATGTCCACAGCCCAAGGACATTCTGTGCTTCCTGTTTCAATGTTCCTGTCCAAGCAAAGTGCCTGATCCCTTAGCCTTCCTGCTCAAACACCACAGCCCCAATTTTTGTTTAATGCTCCTTGGACTCCATGCTACAATGCTGTGCTTGGCTTTCTCAAATGATTTTCCTTTTTATTTACACTAAACAGAAAATGCGAACAGAAAAAGTACCTATCAGCAGAAAAAATACCTGGGGGTGTGTTCCTACTGTGAAACACAACTGAGCATTAATGAGTGAGGAGGTACTGGTACAGTCAAGGAGGTGAATCACCAAAACCGTTCCAAGCAGATGATGCCCTCAGAGAACAGTGTGGGAACTTCACATTGCCATTTATAGGGAATTCTAGAAGAGACAAAACAAATTATACAGAGAAAAAAAATTCCAGAGGGATGATGGGGGTAGGAGGGGCAGGTTTGATGGAACTTGGATCCTGAGTGAGTTCAACAACAGCCTGGGTAACACAGAGAAACTCTGTCTCAAAAAAGCCAACCAAGACAAGGTTGTACATTTTCTCCAAACCAATTCAATCTGGTACTTGAAGTCTTAGCTACAGCAATAAGACAACTGAAGAAGATCAACGGGATCTTAGAAAGGAAGAAGTCCAAGCATATTTATTTTCAGATGATATGATAGTGTACGTAGGACCCTAAAAAATTCCACTGGGAAACTCTTACAGCTAATAAACTACTTCAGCAAGATAGCTGGATACAAAATTGACTCATAAGATCAGTAGCTCTCCTGTATATAAAAAAACAAATGGACCTAGAAGGAATCAGGAGAACAAAGCCTTTCACGATAGCATTAAACGATACAAAATATTTTGGGGTAACTCTAACCAAGGAAGTGAAAGAACTCTTATGATAAGCCCTTTTAAGACACTGAAGAAAGAAACTGAGGAAGATATCAGAAGATAAAAAGACCTCCAACTCTCAAGGAACAGTAAGATTAATATACTAAAAAATGGCCATCCTGCTGGGCAGGGGTAGCACAGCCTGCGATACCTCTCCACAGTCCTGTAAAACCAGAACCAAAGCCTTTAATCCCGGCACTTGCAGGCGGATCTCTGAGTTCAAGGCCAGCCTGGTCTATGAAGTGAGTTCCAGGACAGCCAAGGGCTATGCAGGAAAAACAAAAAACAAAACCAAAAACAAACAAAGGTTATCCTACCAAAAGCAATCTACACATTTAATGTGATCCAATCCCTATGAAAATTCCAACACAATTCTTCATAGATCTTGAAAGGGCAACGTTCAACTTCAAATACATACACACACACACACACACACACACCCCACGTGGGTGGGGTGGGTGGATAGCTTAAAACAATCCTAAATAATAAAAGAAGTGCTGGAGGTATCAGCATCTTAACCTCAGACTGTACCATAGAGCCATCATAATACAAACAGCATGGTATCAGCACAAAAACACATGTTGACCAATGGAATCAAATTGAAGACTCAGTCATAAATCCACCTATGGATACCTGAATTTCTTATAAAGAGGCCAGAAATACACCCTGGAAAAAAGAAAGCACCTTCAACAAATGGTGCTGGTTAGAGTGGATGGCTGCATCTAGAAGAATGCAAATAGATCCATACTTATCACCCTGTACAAAACTCAACTCCAAACAGATAAAAAAAAACTCAACATAAAACCAGATACACTGAACCTGATAGAAGAAAGAGCCTTGAATGGATCTCATAAAACTGAAAAGCTTCTGCACATCAAAGAACATCTTCATTCAGACACAAAGACAGCCTATGGAATGGGAAAAGATTTTTCCCAGCTCCACGTCTGACAGAAGGCTGTCTTAGTTAGGGTTTGCATTGTTGTGAAAAGACACAATGACAACGGCAACTCTTACAAAGGAAAACATGTAATTGGGGCTGGCTTACAGTTTCAGAGGCGTAGTCCCTTATCATTGATGGTGGGAAGCAATCCAGTGTCCAGGCAGACAGAGAACTGGAGAAGAAGCTGGGAACTCTACATTTTGATCCACAGGTAGCAGGGAAGGGACTGTATACCACACACTCAGTGTAGCTTGAGCATATATGAGGCCTCAAAGCCTGCCTACACAGTGACATACTTCTCCAACAAGGCCACACTCACTATGGGCCAAGTATTCAAACACACAAATTTATGAGAGCCATACCTATTCAAACCACCACAAGAGCTAATATTCAAAGATATATAAAGAACCAAAAATACTAGATATTAAGAAAATAACCCTATTTTAGAAATGGGGTACAGATTTAAACAAAATATTCTCAAATGAGGAAACTCAAATGGTTGAGAAACACTAAGAAATGTTCAATATTCTTAGCCATCAGAGAAATGCAAATCAAAACTTTGAGATTTCATCTTATACCTGTCAGATGGCTAAGATCAATAAAACAAGTGACAGTTCATGCTGACAAGGATGTGGAGCAAGAGGAACACTCCTCCATTGCTGGTGTGAGTGCAAACTTGTACAGTCACTATAGAAATCTGTGTGGTGGCTCTTCAGGAGGATGGAAATCAATCTATATCAAGATCCAGTTATACCACTCTTGGGCATATATCCAAAGGATACTTTATTCTACCACAAGACACTTACTCAACTATATTCATTGATGTTCTATTCACAACAGCCAGAAATTGGAAACAACCTAGATGTCCCTCAACAGAAGAATGGATAATGAAAATGTGGTACACCTACACAATGGAGCATTACTCAGCCATTAAAAAAAAATGACATCATGCTGGACAGTAGTGGTGACATACACCTTTAATCCCAGCACTAAGAAGGCAGAAGCAAAAGGATCTTTGAGTTTGAGGCCAGCCTGATCTACAGAGTGAGTTCCAGGACAGATAAGGTTATCCAGAGAAACCCTGTACCAAAAAACCAAAAGACATAATGAAATTTTTAGGCAAATGGATGGAACTAATCATCCTAAATGAGGTATCCCAGATAAATAGGGTATGCATTTGCTTATATGTAGATAGCTGCAAAGGATATGATAACCAAGCCATAATCCATAGAACCTTAGAGGGTTCTATGTGAGGGTCTAGAGTAGCATTTCTCAACCCATGCATCATGACCCCCACAGGGGTTTTGTATCAGATATCCCACATAGTAGATATTTATGTTGTGATTCATAACAATAGCAAAATTACAGTTACTAAATAGCAATGGAGGGGACAGGAGCCCCACAAGGAGACCAACAAAACTGAAAAATCTGAGCCTAGGGGACCCTGCAGAGACTGATGCACCAACCAAGAACCATGCATGGAGAGGACCTAGACCCCTGCTCAGATGTAGCTGGTTGGCTGCTCAGTTTCCATGTGGGTTCCCAAGCAAGGGGAGCAGGGGCTGCCTCTGTCATGAACTCAATTGCCTGCTCTTTGATCACTTGCCCCTGGCAATGGGCTCTTACCAGGCCACAGAGGAAGAGGATCCAGGCAGTCCCTATGAGACTTGATAAGCTATGGGCAGATGGCAGAGGAGGAGAACTCCCCCTTTTCAGTGGACTAGGGGAAGATGATAGGAAATAGGGAGGGAGGGTGGAACTGAGAGGAATTGAGGGAGGGGGCTTCAATCGGGATCTATAATGAATAAATTGTGAAAAAATTTAAATTTAAATTAAAAAATAATTTTATGTTTGGGGTCACCACAACATGAGGAACTGTATTCAAGGGTCACAGTGCTAGGAAGGCTGAGAACCACTGTACTAAAAGGAACAGACAGATCTTGCTATAAGAGGGAAATAGAATAGGTAGATATGGATAAGAAGGATGTGTGGCTGAAATGGGAGGAGAGAGAAGAGGGACATAAGGGAGGGAATATGGATAGAGACAGCTACAATTAAAGATCATTGGAGGGGTAGTGTGGAAACCTAATATGGTGAAACTTCCAAAAATATATACATATATGAAGGTGATCTAAATACAATCACCACATAATGGAGAAGACAGAGCTCCAACTGAAAAAATGAAGCTTCCAGTACCAGGAATTAGTTACATCTAATTGAGTTGTTGACCAGAGGGTCTCATGGGAATCCCCCCGCCCCTAAACAACCCAAGCTGTTTCCAAGATTACAGGTTGCTCTCCACAAACTGACAACAAGGCCACATTGCTGAAGGCAACACTTACACAACTCATTAAATACGGAGAAGTCAAGCTGGTACCTATATGGAGCCTTCACACCTACATTCTAGTGTTTCTGATACAGGAATGTACTGTGCACGCCAAAGGAGAAGCATAAACATAACCACAAGCGCTCTGATCTACAACAGTGTGCTGCCTGCAAGAAACGCTAGTGCAATGGTGGCACAAGGCTTGTGGCAGTGACCAACCTGACTTAAGACATCCACAGAACCAAACCCATGCCTGACACTGCCTGAGTGACCAAGAACCTGAAACCAGACAGCTCAGAGACCTGTGGTGAAACCAGACTCTAAAAGAGCATAGCAATAAAATGACTCCCGACGATACTCTGCTGTACTCATAGATGCCGTGCTCAACCATCATGAGACAAGTTTCCTCGTGCAGCAGATAGGAACAAGTACAGAGACCTACAGCCAGACATTATACAAAAAGTGAGAGACCTTCGAACACTCAGCCCTAAATGAGCTGTCTCTATTAAATCCCTCCCCTTAGGGTGCAGGGAATCTTGTGTAAGAGGAGGCTGAAAGAGTATAAGAACCAAAGGAGATGGAAGGCAGCAAGAAAACCCGGCCTTCTAAACACAGCAGGACCAACATACATAAGAACTCACAGAGACCGAGGCAGCCTGCACTGGGCCTGCATGGGTCCACTCCAGTTGGGGTCCTTCAGGAGTGGGGACACTTTCCCCACTCCTAACCCGGAATCTATCTCCAACTGATAACCACTTGCAAATTAAAAAATCTAGTTTTCTCCAAGGAAGTCACGCTAGGGAAAGAACTACTCGTAAGGGTAGGTTGCATACCCAGCATATGGCCAACAGAAAATGAACTCAACAGCATCTTTGGAGGTTCCTTGTCTCATAACATCATGTCAGCCCCCACCCCAATTATCTTGTTTTAAAATTTTATTTATATAATTTATTTTTCTCTTTTACCCTACAGGTCCTTTGTGTATATATTATGGCCTCCGAGTTAGTGTTTTTATGGGATGTTTCTGTGTATAAATGAGTGGGTCTCTGAGCCTGTAACTGTTTCTTGAGCCTTTTCTGGAACTCTTGCAATTCTGTTTGCTTTATCCTACTCTGATGTGTTAGTTTTTTGTTTTATCTTATTATTAGCCCTTGAAGCCTATTTGTTTTCTAATGAAAGACAGAAAGGAAGTGTATTCAGACAGGAGGGAAGGTGAAAAGGAAATGGGTGGAGTAGAGGGAGGGGAAAAATAATCAGGATATATTACATGAGAAAAAAAAATCTATTTTCAATAACAAAATAAATTGGACAAAGAAAGAACAACAATACCCTCAGAGATTTCCCTAAATTTGTGCTTCTCTACACTTGCTCGATATCTCCCTACAATCTGCCCACAGTCCTTAGTGTGCTTCTCTAGATGTTTGGGGAACAAAATTATAATTCTTGGTCCTTGGGGCTGCCAGAATATCACTGCTTTCACTGCAGAGCGGCAGCATGTCCTGCTGCAGCTGCATCACCGTCTGCTGATACAGGGGATGCTCCCAGTGCCTAAAAATTATAAATAATGCTGCTACAGATGTTCATGTGGAAGCTCTGCTGTGAGTGTTTTAGGAAAAATATCTAAATGTAGGACTCCAGAGTGACAGAAGAGCACAGGCGGTTAGCTTTGCTGTCCAGGAACCTGCCAGGATAGTTGCTGGCCACTCGCTTACCCTCTAGGAAGGCTGCTGTTCTACCTTATCTTTTCTTTTTTTTTTTTTTTTTCCTTTTTGGCAGTGTAAGACAATCTAGGGCTTCTCAAATGTTACCCAGCACTCCTGAGCTATTACTTATTTCCCCCATTCTAAAACTGAGTTGCCTTACATGAGTTCTTTATATTTTCTTAAAAAATTACTTTATTGGACAGAGACTTAGCAAATATTTTCTGCTAGATGATAGCTTCTTTTGTAATTTCTACATGTGTTCATATATCTCTGCACATATGTGTGACTATATAGAGGTCGGTGGTCAACCACAAGTGCTGTTCCTTAGATAGTGTGTGCCTTTTCTTACTTACTAACTTAGAGACAGGGTCTTACCTTGTATCCCTGGCTGGCCTGACACTCTACATAAAGTGGGCTGGCACTGAACTCACAGAGAAGCTCCTGCCTATCTGCCTTCTAAGTGCTAAAATTAATACCATAAGCCATCATGCCCGGCCCTCAATTATTTTTAATCCATGAAAGCAAAATTCACAGAGAAGAAGACTGGGTATGGCATCCTTTGGAAAAAAAAAAAAGCACATTTAATATAAATGCAGCTTATTAGTATTTTTTCTTTGATGGAGCATGTTGTGGTATTTAAAAAACTTTTACCTCCTAGGCTGAAGAGATGGCTTAGCAGTTAATGTGCTGCTGGACTAGTAAAGCCATGGATCTTAGGGGAGAATCTAAAGTCACTACTTTAGTAAACCAGCTTAATCCCTAACTACATTCTAAATATTTGTCCTTATATCCACTGGTAAATGAAGTCCTCACCTCTCATCAGTGCAATAGATAGAAACCACTACAGAAAACCACAACTAATCAAAATGCAGAGTTGTGGCTCAGTCCCACTGGTCACATCTAAAAACACTCCTGCACCTAAGGCACACTGGGGAAGAGGGGCTAGAAAGCCTGTAAGGGCCAGAAAAGCAGGGAGCTTGCTGTGTCTTCTAGTCAGGTCAGAAGCAACATCCAAAAAGTCTCACCACCATGACTGCCTAAACATGACCTAGACAAGAAAGATACCTATAAACATGCCAAAGTGGAGAGGGGAAAGACCATGTGGCCTCAACTCTACACAAAGAACTACAAGCAACTAAGGGATGCTGAGAACAGGAAACAAAAGAAGGGATATGTAGGAGCGTTTGGAGAAAGGAAAGGGAAGAGGGAAATTATGTAATGATATTATAATCTCAAAAAAAGAAAAGAACAAGAACACTCGGTGCTCTTCCTAGAGGAACTGGGTGCAATTTTTAGCACCCACATGGTGGCTCACAACCATATGTAACAACAGTTTCAGGGGATTTGACAGCCTCTTCTGATCTCTGAAGGGACCAAGCACCCATAAAAACGCGTAAGTAAAAGAGCCATTCATATGGAATAAAAAAGGAAAGTTTTGCACAATCTGAGGCAGGGGACAGTTTTGACTCTTAACTATGGTCTGTGAACCACTTCCAGCTCGCTTTGTTTATCAAATAATGTATTTCATTTGTTATTTTGCCCACCATCATGAAGCTGTTTCTGCTCTGTTTGATGACAAAATTGTTTTCTTCTTCTCCCAAACGGACTGCCAGCATTCTTCTTATGAATCTTTAACTTCTCTTTTTAAAAAGCGACTTAACAGCTTCTTTATGTCTGTGTGTATGGCACGTGTGTGCAGGTGCCCTCCGATGCCAGAAGAGGACAACAGGATGCTCTGGCCCTGGAATTACAGGCAGTGGTGACCACCTAAGCTGGCTGCTGGGAGCCAGACCTGGGTCCGCTGTAATAGCCGCAGGCAGGCAGCAGATGGTCTTGCCTTTCTCTAGCCCCTGAGAAGTCTTTAGTTTTTCTAAGCCCTCAACAATAATTAACTTCAAGATTCAAGAATGAGGAGAAGGCATCCCGAAACCCTGAGTTGTGGTGAGCTTTTCACACAGTTTCTTGGCATGATTGTGAAGAGCCGGTCACCATATCCACAGCAGGGTCATTATTCTGTGACAAGGTTCTATCCCGTGTATAGGAGCCAATTTACAAGATACAGCAATGTGCAGGACAACCCTATGAGCTGGGCATGGTAACTCACACTTTCCATGCTAGCCTTTAGGAGGTAGACACAGGTGAATCTTCATGAGTTTGAGGCCAGCTTGATCTACACAGTGAGTTCAAGGATAGCCAAGGCTATATACAGACCCTGTCTTAAAAACAAACAAACAAAAACCCTACAGATGTAGATATTCAGCAGCACAAACTATTAAAGAAAGAAAACACTGGCACTGAAGGATGCCAGAAAATACTATCTAAACACTGAAAGACATTGCAGACATTCTAAATATTTACTGTTTTTAAGTTACTCTTTTTTAAATATTATTTTAATTTTTATTAATTACACTTCACTCTGTATCCCCCTATATCCCCTCCCTCCGCCCCTCCCTCCTCCTTCTCCAAGTTAAGTTATTCTTAGTTGACATTTTAAAACACATGATCACTAACTACTGCAATGTTTTGGATTTAGAAGAGTTCCTTTGTGTTATGCTGATATTGGTCAAACTATTCAACAAACTGAAGGCAAGCATTAGATGACTTAGTGCTTCCTACAGACTGTCTCCATCCAACAATGAAAAGCTTCTTTGATTGCTTTTTCTGTTAAAATTGATAGCACTTTCCTAGCTGAGATTTCTGATCAGCTAGGTTCACAGCAGGGTATCTGTGGTAGTCTGAATAGGTATGTCCCTTATAGACTCGTGTGTTTGAATGCTTGGCCCATGGGGAATGCCACTATTAGGAGATGTGTAATAGGAACTTGCATTCACCTGTTTCTATTGTTGTCTCGGAGGCTTACTGAATTTGTCTGCTAATCTAGTCCTGGAAGCTTCCAGCCTCAGTACAAGCTAACCTAGGTCTAGAATGTTTTCAGCCTCTGGGACTTACTGCTGAATAAGATCACCCTTTCTTGTTCTTACCGAGCTCTGGTCTGGCTGGTTCAACTCAGCTGTTTTGGCTCAAACTCCTCTCCCAGATGACTTATTCAATCTGCTTTTCTCTCAGCCTCTGAATTGCTCTTGCTTGGCTCCAAACTAACTCCAGCAATCTTTTTAAAAATTGCTTTCTCTCATTCTCTCTCTCTGATTTATCACTTTTTCTACCACTCAATTAGGCATCACTTTCAAACATGGGTGCTTTCTTCTACAAACGATCTTTACCTTCAGTGTGATTAAAGGCGTGTACCACCACACCTGGACCTAAGCTTTTCTTTACCTGAAACTTGTTCTATACCAGTCTATTCCAGATCTTCTGGATTACAGGCATGTTTGTATTCCAGCTGGATCACACAGTCATAGAAGGTCTTTGTACATGATCTCTTGCCAGAGCAGCCATGTTCTGAATTAAAATTCCCCTGGAGGCGCAGCCTTAATGGAGGAAGTGTGTCCCTGTGGGGGTGGGCTTTGAGGTGTCTTATGCTCAAGTTCTGCCCAGTGTGGAATCCAGTCTACTCCTGGTTGCCTTCGGATCAAGATGTCTGCCTGCACCCTGCCATGCCTCCTCCCATGATAATAATGAACTAGACCTCTAAAACTGTAAGCCAGCTTCCATTAAATGTTTGCCTTTATAAGAGGTGTCTTGATCATGGTGTCTCTTCACAGCAATAAAACCCCAACTAAGGCAGTATCGCATGATAAAATTCACCCATCTTCCCCTGAATCTCTGCTTCTGTCTATGTTTACGCAAAGTCCTGTAGCTGATATCCAACATCCGAACACTGGCAAGCACAGCCAGCACGCCCAGTGTCCACGACGCAACATTGGGATACACCACGGAGGCCAGCAGCACAGCTTGGAGCCATGTTTCCAAACTGCCAATTTCAAGACTGCTTCCAAAACTCATCACTTCTTGAAACAAGATACACGGGGTTTTTACAGTTTGTTCCTGAATGCAAAACCTAATGTGTATTCACTCATGAGAAGGAGTCACTGCTGGTGGCAGACAAGGTGAGGAACCCACCTAGCAACAAGGTGACAGTGACTGTGAGGACCAAGGCCTGTAAAAATCCGCCCATCTGGCTCCAGTGTCACTGGTTGTGACTGTGCTCTGAAGACTTCTTGAATCTGAACACCTTTGAACTAGCAATGCGCATGTTGACTGTTCACAGTGCAGCTCTTGCAGAATCTCTACTTTTTACCATCTTCCAACTGACTTTTCTCCTGATTTGGAATAACATACAAATGTCCCTAAAATGCCAGGAAGGAATCCCTGCATGGAAACAGCACAGGAGATGCGTTGACACACACGTGCACTTCCACCTGGGGACCCTCTTCTGTTTCCTATCAGTGTGTTCTGACTTAGCTCAGCCGCACACTGTCTCCATTACTACAGACAGGCAGAGGGAGTCCAGGAGGTGCATGCTACAGGAGAGTTAGAGCTGCCATTTACTTTACAGAATGTTCCCATGTCATATGCTGCCTTTGTGAACAAGAACCCTTAATCCTCAGGAATGGCTTCTTGTCAATTGCAAAGCTAGTCAAATACAACTGAAACTGTACACTTAGCCTAGTAGTCTAGGCTACTCTGTAACACCTCCTTCTCATCATCTTAAGGTTCTATAAGTCTCCACCGAAGGGACCCTCTCCTGGAGAGGTCCACAGTAGGTAGGACTCAGCCTTTTCTTGGTGCTTTATTGCTCTTCTCCCTCCTCAGCCAATAGTTCCCTCTCTCTCACATACACACACACATACACACATGCGCACACATATTAGGTCCTATGATCTTACATTCAAGTTCTCAGCACCCAGCACCAGGCACAGAAAGTTAGTCCTCTGTCACTTTCCATCCATTCAGGATGAAACAAAGAAGAACAAGCTCTCCTCCAAAAGAAAGAAGACATGCACGTGCTACCACATAGTTTACATTCATTATACTAGCAACTAGCTGGATAAAAGTGTATTCTAGGAAGAGGCAGTTAAGATTTAAAGAAGTGAGGAATGCCCCACTGTTCAAACAACAGAGTAAAATGAAATATAAAAATGTGGGCAAGTCGGAGCTAGAATATGCCTTCTTATTGCATTTGCAGACTCATAAGACCCACATCTCACCAGCACAATTGTTCTGTATTTGGGGTAAGACCTGGGTGGCAGGAGGGGGTTGGTGGACAGCTTTATTTCGTTCAAAAGCCAACGAACACCTGTCCTCCCCTCCCCATTCCCCTATCCCTTCTCCCCATGTGTATAGATATGTGTACAAATATTCGTGTGTGAAGGCAAGAAGAGCTCAAGTGTACTACTCCATTACTCTCTGCCCTATTTCCTTGACACAGGGTCTCTCACTGAAACTGGAGCTTGTTGTTTCTTCGCTAGGGCTGCCCGACTAGCAAGGTAGTTCTCAGCTGTCCTATCCTTGACCACTCATGGTGCTAAAGTTACAGGTATAAACACAGAGACGCATGTGCTGGGGATAGAACCCAGGCCATTATGCTTGTGCACATGATCCCCCCACCCCTGAGACAGGATTTCTTTGTGCAGTTTTAACTGTCCTGGACTCACTTTGTAGACCAGGCTGGCCTCAAAATCACAGAGACCTGCCTGCCTCTGCCTCCCTGAGTGCTGGGATTGTGCACATGATTCTTCTTTCTAGTAAAGCATTTTAATTTGAAAAGCAAAATTAACACTTGCTAAGACATGTCTGTATGAGAGCTGCACAGTAGTGAAAGGCACCTCTGTGTGTGTGTCAGCTCTTATGGGATGGAGCACACATCTCTCTGTGTGTTAGGGAAGGTCAGATGGAGAAAGACTGAGCACACATTCAATTCTCCACATGAAGTGTATTTGTGAACATGAGATTGGCTTCAGGAAGAGATAAGCAATGGGTTACAAAGAAATTTACACATTCAGTTAGAAATACTTTTTACAACAGCACAGGTTGAGTATTTTGAACAATTCCCATTGTTAACTCCTTTTTAAAATTTTAATATTTTTATTTTATATTAATCACAGGTTATGATGTTAACTCCTTTTAATTCAACAAAGAACAGACTAATTGATGATGAAAAGCAGGAAAGACAGATGCTTTAATACTAACTCTGAATAAAGGACATACATGCAACATTCAATTATCTGAAGCTCAATTCAGAACATCTGAAATATTCAGAAGCAAGAATGAAGTTCACTTCTACACTAAAATCTACTTCTGACTTCAATGAAAGGATCTGCCAATCTAACCATCAATAAAACCACAGCCACAGGAGGAAAATTAAAACAACATACCCTCCCTACTCAAAGGTGAACATTTCAGAAAATAAACCGCTTAAAACTTCCAGCGGGCCTGAGAGATACAGTTCTGTAGGTCATGTTAGCAGATGCACTCCCAGGGCTCAACCACTTACCTAGTACTGAAAAAAAAAAATCAAGATTTTAAGTCTGACCGACTATGACACACCCACCTGTCTGTGCTGAGGGGATCACACCTCTGCAAGATCAAAGAACAGGTCAGGCAGCAGAGAACGAATGTTAGTTCCAGATAATCTTGAAGAGGAAAAGCAGGGCGAAGTGTGTCAGAGAATATGCCTAGAGAGGGTGACTGCATGGATGTTCTTTGAAAGACTATTTCTCCGGAAAGCTCTAAAGTCTAGAGATAATAGGTCCTAGATTCTGGAATGAAGATGTCATGAGTTGAAGGTTCTTTTGGAGTCTGTACCTCACCCTAGTGAAGGGGCATCCCACAGGCCAGCAGCAAGAGGACAGGATTAGTGTCTGGGACCATGAGCCTTCTGTTTTAGCCCCCATTGCAGCCTACCAGGCAGTGTGGAGAGTGGAGGTGAGCAACAAGAACTGGCTAGGGGCCAGGCTGACAGCTCCACATCCTGGAGACTGGTGAGCCACCAGTTCCGTTCTGCTCATACCCTGAACTTCCATCCCCCAATCTATGTGTCAGAAAAAGTAAAAGCTGAAAATTTACAAGCCTTCCCTTAAGATCAGTGACAGGAAAAGGGTAAAAAGGCTCAGGACTCCTTTTTAACACTACACTGGAACGCCAAGCCCATGCAGTGCAGCACCAGACGGGAACAATCACACAGCTCACTTACATAGGTATGACTGTCAAGTAATCTACAAAAACTTAATAGGACAAATGAATTTATAATGTAAGATCCAAGGACATAGAATCAAAATATAAAAATCCTCCAGGCTCAGGGAACAGCATGAAAGATTTCAAGAGCCAAAGGAAGTAGGGCGTGTGGAATGGTGTAGAATCGGACTTCTGGGCAGGACATGGCTATTGCACACACGGGCTCCGAACCCTATCATCATTTATACAGGATCTCCACAACAGTGTGTCGGTCAACACCCCGTCATGGACATGGCGGTAGCTCATGGGGCCCACCCCCTCCCTGAGGGTTTTATAAGCAGTTAATGGTTGAGGGAGGAAGGAGAAACATTTTCTTCATTGGAATAGCCACTGGTGAAGTGCTTACGCATCTGTAAACAAACACCCGTGCTCCTAAAAGTAACACTACTGAGACCCAGCACTCACAAAAGCAACAGCAGCAACAAGAAAAGGTCCCCAAAGTAGGAAGAGGGCAAACTGGGGGTGTAGGAGGCTTCATGGAGGGAGGAAAGCAGCAAAAGAGGTGAGGAGAGCGAGTTTGGTTGAAATGCATTATATACATTCATGAAAATATCATCCTGAAACTCATTATTATGTACAGTTAATATATGCTAATAAAACGTTAAAAAGAAAAAATCAGTTTTTTTAATATCCACAATAAATGACTGGAGGTCAAACCTACACACACACACAAAAGAGAGTAGCAATACAAAGCAAAATGTATCTGGAGAACTCTAATAAAGCGCACACAAATCCAGCGCTGAGACAGTGAGGTCTGCCGTGAGAAGACATGTCCTCTTCTTTTATACTTGACAATGTGGCTGAGGTATTAATTCTTCCCACACTCATCCCTAAACTTAACCTAATTTCAATAAAAGTGCTAATTGGGTTCTTGTGGCAACTGATCACCTAACTTCTGGGGGAAAATGAAAGATGAAGAATGTAACATTCCATTCTCATTTCAGGGTCACTATAAAGCTTCAGTAACTAAGAACAAGCTTATGAAAAGACACAACACAATGATCAACAAGACACAGCTGAGACATCATAAACATGGCCCACATTATAAACACGGCCAGATGACTTTTGACAAAGAAATCAAGGCAGTCTTTTCAAAGATATGGTGCAGCATGGCTGGGTGTTACACACAAAGATAAAGATGTGCCCTTGCTTCCCATCATATATAAACACTAAGTTGAATGTGATCACCGATACCTAACATAAAACTGAAAACTATGAAACTGCTAGAAAAAGTATAAGAAAGTCTTCATGCCCTTAGCCTAGGCCAAGATCCATCCTTCCTTCCCTCCCTCCCTCCTTTCCTTCCTTCTTTCTGGTTTTTCACGGCAAGGTTTCTCTGTGTAGCTCCAACTGTCCCAGAACTTGCCCTGTAGACCAGGGTGACCTCAAACTCAGAGATATCTCTGTGTCTGCCTCCAGAGTGCTGGGATCAAAGGTATGTGCCACCATCGCCTAGCAAGGCAAAGATTTATACAGACACAAAAATCAAGCCAGAACGAAGTCAAGTAATCTCAGAAGACCTATTTCAAAGAGAGCTTCTTACACCATCACTTTGCACAGAAAACACCAGCAAGCCATGCCTTTATCAGGCAGGTGAGACGGCTCAGTGAATTAAGGTACTTGCTACCAACACTGCTGACCTACTCAGGTTCTATCCTTGGAACCCACATGGTGAGAGATCCAACTCCTGTAAGTTGTCCTCTGACCTCTACGTACTTGGCACAGTAGGAGCACCCCCCAACACACAAACTATTTAATTAATTGGTTAAAACAATATATCTGCACCTACCCTCTCCTTGAGTTTCTCAGCCAAGTTTAGCTCACTCCTAACAACGAATCACTAATGAGAACATGTGTTTGAAGAAAGTCTCTGACATGGAGACTACAACCTAAGACAACTTTATACGGAAAGATATAAGTGAGGGAACGGAGGAGACGTTAAAAACCAGAGGTAGTCCTTACCTCACCTATAGCTCAGGACAAAACTGTTCCTTGATACCGGAGGCTCCTCCCTTAAGGAGGGAGGACAAACTGCCCAGAGGCTGGCCCCAAGACCCTGAAAAACAACAAACACCAAGGATCTAAACCCCTCATATAAAACGTGGCATATAACTGACCCACACATTCCTCCCGCAACCTTTAAATCACATCTAGATTACTTCTGCCAGCTAATGTGAGAGAACGCTATCTAAATAGTCATTATACTTTACCCTCTGCAATAGCAACAAGAAGCAAAAGTCTGTACATCTTAACACAGGTGCAACTATCTTCCCTGAAAATTCTAAGAGCCACTTGGCTGAACCTGTGGATACAGTCCCTGAGATACGGAAGGCTTACTAGAATGACTTCTCAGAGCAGTGTGGAACTGGGGGGCAACAGTACTTCATGGTAGAGAAATCTGATACTGCCTAAGGTATGCTTAAAGTGACCATTAACTGTGTAGTCACAATCACAACCACACTGATAGGTTTTCCAAGTGTCACTTAGAATACTTTCTGATAGACTTAGATGAGACATACTCTACAGAGATGATGCCCTGTGCTTCTCAAAGCTCTCAAGGTCATCAAGGTCAAAGCAAGGAAAATACAAGCAGTCTGAATGACCCTGAGGAGGCAAGACACCAAAACTAAGATAAACATCTTAAGACGTCTCAACAGCACTTCTTCCCAAACATACAACTTAGGGTTTGATGTGCACAACACTCTATGCCCCGTGCTACCTCACTGTGGCTCTTTCAGTCTGTACACCGAGACTGGTTGCCAATAATGTCACAGCTTCCAGGGTCTGTCTCTCAACACAATAACTCAACTCATGATCACACAGACAAACACAGCTCCTTGTTTCTAGGGGCAAACCCACACAACTTTTAAAAAGGCTAAGGGAAAGAGGAAATGGATGGAAAAGATAAAAGTGTAACAAAAGAACCAACCCGACAACACCAATTACATACAAGCAGAGCTACAGAAGGGAAGGCTGCCACACACTGCTACCACAGCAGCTGCTGCGCATGCAGGCCAGAGGAACTTGTGCAAGCAACTGGGCAGACAAGAGGACAGTGGCTGAGACAAAAAAGCAAGATGCCCAGGGAAACATGAGAAAACAAAACTCACACTAAAGGAACTCTCCAAGAGGCTTCTAGACATTCAAAAACACTAAAGACAACATGGGAAACAATCCAAAAATATGGGAACACAGTGACTGTCCAGCCAACACTCACTTCACATATTAGTTATAACCAGGAAGACAAGTACCAAAATGTTCCCACCTAGGTAAATACTCAATTTCTTACTACTCAATGCTTTCAGAAGGACTATCGGAGGAAGAACACAACAGTGTTGTGTGTGTTTGTGATGTGTAAAAGCACAAAGCATGACACTGTGAATATGAGGCATTCCTGTAAAGTTCTTGTACATCCACAAAGTGGCATAATGCCATTCGAAGGAACACTGACCCATCCCAATCAAAGCCCAAGGCACTGTGTGTAAATGGCAAAGGCCCTGAGAAATGCAAAGGATTTAGAACTGTTCAAGGGGTCAGGGGAGGACACAGAACTAAGCTGGAGATGTGGGTGAGGTGCAGAAAGCAACTAGAATGCATGTGTGCATGGGGCAGGGTGGAAATAGCGAGTAAATGCTGCTTTTTAAAAAGGTGTTTTTATTTTAGATAGAGGAGGGAGGGAACTCTCACAAACTAATTCCCCTTTCAAATTGAAATTAATGAATAATAGCCATTCAGACTTTTTAAAAATTAAAAATAAATTTTACTTGGCTTTCAAAAACAATGTTTACGTAGTTCACTGAAAACATATTTTAACATGTTGAGTTGTTGAGATGGCTCCGTAGGTGAAAGCATGTGCTATATGAGGCTAACAACCTGAGTTTGAGTCCTAGAACCCCCACAGCAGGAAAGAACTGCTTCCCAAAAGCTATCCTCAGACCTCCACACATGCCCCGGCACATGCCTACACCCTCACACACAACAAATAAAAATAACAACGAAAATATTTTAAAAGAAAGAATGTAAAGACTCCACAAAGGTTGACTTAGGTAAAACCACCAACAGAACCTGTCTTTAAAAACAAACTCAGCTTTGATATAGACTGGTTTTTGTGATGAGTAAGACACATTTCTCTGAGCTTCCAGGTCCCCTTTGTAAAGTGGCCCAGGATAGTCAAGGATATAACTTTATTAGGTTACACCTGGCTCAAACAGTCGAGGTACAACCCATGTCCCAAAAGACAGCATCCCCATTTCCTCAGAGATCCCCTATACTCTCCTGTGGTGTCACTTCTAGTCCCCGGGTTACCATGACACTGATACAAACACAATATTAACACTTAAAGTAGAAATGACTCTAGGAAAAGACTCAGCGGCAGTTCCCCAATGAACATCAACATGGCGCCAGATATCATCCCACTGTTTCTATCTTTTCAGAAATTATCTTTTTGTTTCCTTTTGCTTTTCTTTCAATCTTACTAACTGTAATTGAGCAGGAAAGGAAGTACCACACTGTCAGTTGGGCAGGGTTAGACAGAAAGTGAGTTAATCTGCACAAATGATTATCAGGAAGAAGAGGTGAGGGAACAAGTGCTCTTAATTGCCACGAGTGTATTATACCTCCAGCCCTTTACCAAAATTTATGGTGTTAAAAAGAGAAAAGGCAACCCATGTGGCCTTGAGTAAGAAAGGGGAAGGAAGGCAGGTTCCAAGTGCTGCAGTCCCTGGTTCATTCCTTCACTTATGTTCTCGAAAAATACACGGAACAGGATAGAGGTGCTGGAAGGAGACTATGAAAGAACAACAACATCAGCTCTTCCACTTCTTACATTCTCCAAGAGTCCCAAGGCAGACAATTCTGAAAGGCAGCAGGGGGTAACTGAGGGCAGGGTGTATCATCAGCTTGTCATCTGAGGAGAGAACAGCTTTTCTGCTTTCCAGATCAATGAGGTTTTCTGTGAATAGATTTGGGAGGCAAGAGATAAGGGCTTGTTTGAGTCTGTCTTTCACGGTTGTGTGACTCTGAGAAAGTTTCTCTTTTAGAAAATAGTTTGTTGTAAGGCTGGAGAGATGGCTCAGTGGTTAAGAGCACTAGCTGTTCTTCCAAAGGAGGCTCCCAATATTCAGATGTCAGCTCACCACCTGGAACCCCACTTCAGAGGATCCAATGCCCTTGTCTGGCCTCTGTAGGTACCAGGCATACACACATGCAGGCAAAACACTCGTGTAAAAAGACAAAATAAAACAGAAAAGAAATAGGTTTGTTGCAAAGATTAAATATGAAAACCATATAGAATATGCCATGGCGTTTGGTGCATGGTATACAGCAAGTTTTTTTTTGTTTGTTTTTTGTTCCTTTTGTCTCTCTGCTCTGTGCTGCAAAAGGAAGATAACCGTGTTGTCAGAGCTGACACTGATCTGAATGTTGAGACAATCATCCAAATCTTCAAAAAATCACTATTTTGATTAGTGGTGCTTTGGTCCAGTATTTCCTCAGGGTGTCCCCTTTCTTCAATGGTAAGTATATTTTGTATATGTTGGAAATATGCAATTTTCTTTTTGATTTTACAGGGGATTACAGTTAAGAGATTGCCTTGAGTCTCTGAAGAGATTTTGGACTTCAGTGTTGAGACTGAGACTATGGGGACTCTTCCAGGTGGTCTAAATGCATTTTGTATCAGCATCTGGCCACAGCCCATGGGGGCCAAGGAGTACAATGTGGTGGTTTGAATGACAACGGCCCCCATGGGCTCAGGTGTTTGAATCCTCGGTCCCCAGTTGGTGGAACTGTTTGGAAAGGATTAGGAGGTGTGGCCTCCTAATCCTTTACAGGGTTGGGCTTTAAGATTGAAAAATCCTCCAGCCATCCTCAGTACATGCCCTTCTTTGTCTCTGTCTCTCTCTCTTTTCTCTCTATGCTTTCCATTTGCAGTTCAAGATGTGAGTTGTCAGCATCCAGATCCTGTTGCCATGTTTCCCTACCATGATAGAGGTACCATAAGCCAAATAAACTTTTCCATGTGTATGTGAAAAACAAAAGCATCAAGAAAGGGGTGGGAGTGGGGTGAGAAAGAAATGAAGCAGATAGGCACAGGCAGCAAGAACAGTGACAGTCCTGATGGCTGCGCAGGGAGAACGCCAGCATGCAGCCCAGCAGGGCTCTGGGTGGGCAGTTGACCATCAGCTGGAGAGCTATTGGTTAACTCAGGAGTGCGTGAGGACCAGTGCTCATCAAGGGCCACCTACACTGCACTGCTCTAGTGAAGCACACAGTTCCTACAATATAAAGTTCTACCCCTTCCACATCTCATTCTGACAACTTCAAATATTCAGGACAATTTAAATGTGAGCTCAGCAAGCATCCATTTGTCCACCATGGGTTTTATATTTGAAAAGAGGAGCACAACTGAGAAGATGTGGCATATTCCCAGGGGGCAAACATTGGCTAGGTGTTCAGTCAGTGGTGCAGCTCCTGGAGATGAAAGCTCTCTGCTTCAGGGATTTGTTTGTTTTTTGTCTGAGACAAGGCCTTGCTATGAAGCCCTGGCTGGCCTGATAGTCACTGTGTAGCCCAGGATGTCCTAGAACTTACAGCAAGCCTTCTGCCTTAGCCTCCCAATTACTGGGATTACAAATATGTACTTCCTGCCCTGCTTCATGGATTCTTGAATGGAACAAGGGTCACTTCTCAAATCTAAATGAATAACAACCCTGGTGTTGGGGAATAGTGAATTCGTCTCAATGTCTGTTCTCCAGATAAGCCCCCACACCCTGCAACTCCTGCTGGCTGCAGACAGACAGGCAGAATTGCTGTTAAGCATAAACTATCAAGAGATCTACCAGAGAAATGTTAAAGATTTCTACAGCTTGTAGAAAATTGAAATCTTTGATGTACACATTTCATATTTTATTTCAGCAACAGGATTATCAAAATAGAAAAACAGGCCTAAATATATGTCATCTGAGAAATTCAAACAAGAAATTTGCTCTGCGTTTAGTTACCAGACATGCAGACACAGCATCCTATTTCCTATAATTGAAATGTGCTGAGAGCAATCTAAAGGTCAGCAACACTAATTACACAGTTAGAACAAGTCACACTTATACGAAGGTAAATGTGCTTTTTTAGAAGCACAACTGGCAAGGACTTTTAATTACGCTTAATCAAGTAAATAACATAAAGACATGGGAAGAAAACACTAATTCTCAAAAATTACTGTTACCACGAAACATAAGAGCATTCCAACATACATCAAAAGTAACCCAAGTGTAAGATGTCGACTTGGTCTCATGTTGTTTAAAATAAAATCCTCAGATGACATGCCACCTTAATGTGTTAAGGTAAAAGCTAACATTCACCACCAAATTCCAGACTCTACATATTAGAAACCTTTAGTAGAGCTAATGACAAACCTTTCTATGCTTTAAAATGTAAAGAAATCTGTCACTGACAAAATATTCAAAATTTTCATGAAACAATTGCGATTCTTTTTTAAAAGTCAACTTAAAAACAAGAGATTGCTCTTGATTAGTTTCTTTAGGTGTACAAATTTTAGTAGGTTTATCCTATAGTATATGTCTATATGAGTGAGTACATACTCTGTGTGTCTTTCTGCTTCTGGAATAGCTCACTCAAGATGATACTTTCCAGTTCCCACCATTTACCTGCAAATTTCATGATATCCTTGTTTTTTATTGCTGAGTAATATTCCATTGTGTAGATGTACCACAATTTCTGTATCATTCCTCAGTTGAGAGGCATCTGGGTTGTTTCCAGCCTCTGGCTATTACGAATAAAGCTGCTACAAACATGGTTGAGCAAATGTCCTTATTGTGTACTTGAGCCTCTTTTGGATATATGCCTAGGAGTGGTATAGCTGGATCTTGAGGAAGCACTAGTGCTAAAATGCTCAATCCCTATCCAGAAAGGTAAAGAGGACGGACATCAGAAGAAAGAGAAAACAGGGAACAAATCAGGAGCTTGCCACAGAGGACCTCAGAAGTGCTCTACCCTGCAGACTATCAAAGCAGATGATGAGACTTATGGCCAACACTTGGGCAGAGTGCAGGGAATCTTATGAAAGAAATGGGGAATAGTAAGATCTGGAGAGGACAGGAACTCGACGAGAGCAATAGAACCAAATAATCTGAGCACAGAGGTCTTTCCTAAGACTGATGGTCCAACCAAGTACCATGCATAGAGATAACCTAGAACCCCTGCACAGATGTGGCCCATGGCAGTTCAGTGTCCAAGTGGGTTCCACAGTAATGGGAACAGGGAATGTCTCTGACATGAACTGATTGGCCTGCTCTTTGATCACCTCCCCATGAGGGGAGCAGTCTTGCCAGGCCACAGAGGAAGACAGTGCAGCTTCTCCTGATGAGAGCTGATAGACTAGGATCAGATGGAAGGAAAAGAGGACCTCCCCTATCAGTGGACTTGGGGAGGGACATGGGTGCAGAAGGGGGAGGAAGGGAGGGATTGGGACGGGAGAAGGGAGGGAACTACAGGGGTATATAAGGTGAACAAAGTATAATTAATAATTTAATTTTAAAAAAAGAGATTGTGCTCTAGAACTAGGAAATGTACCGCCACTTAGCATACACAAAGCTCCAGGCTTAGTCCCAGCACCAGAAAATAAATAAGCCCCAAAATATAAATGGATAATTTTTAAGAAATCTAACTGTGTTATCACCGTTGTGCTTCATCATTGCCTGTACTAGATCCTAGCTAGAGTAAATCAGACTTCCATATGAAAAACCAACCCAGTGA
>CM053757.1:8862865-8873717 GCA_028658305.1 Pachyuromys duprasi | reverse complement strand
AGAGTCCGTGTAGAATGCCACTGTGGAAGGAGCTCCAAAGGGCAGTTCTCAGTGACCTCTAAGGGGTTTCTCGGAGGCGGACATAGAGAGGCCTCTGCGGGAGCTGGGGTTTGTGTTTCCTGCAGTCCTCACTGTGGCCAAAAGCATCCCTGCTGCTGGGACTTCACCCACTATCCCTTTATGACCTCGTCATCTTTGACAAAGCACTGACCCCTCATTCCTAATAAATATAGGTCTATAAACAAAAAAATTTAAAATCTTAGTAAATTTTAAGGAACTACTGGGATTGATTGTGTCAGAAGACTGGCCTGAGATAACTGGTACAGGAACACTGTGCACAAAGCAGTCAGAACAACGAGGAACTTCAAGGAGGCTGGGGGCATGAAGTCAGTCTACAACTAGGGATTATACTTCCATACAGAGGCAGGAAAAAAACTGAAAGTCAAAATGTAGGAAACAATTCGATATATAATGCATCAAAATTATAAAACTTAAAATGTTAAATTTTAAAATATTAAAATTATAAAACACAAGCATGAAAAATATCTAGAAGGCCACTGTAAAAATTGAAACTATTAATATAAACTCGGTTAAAGGAAGAAACAAAGGAAGACAAAGTTCCTGTTTGAAAAAAAAACAAAAAACAAAAACAACAAAGTTAGAGCCTGAGTGTTAGCTGAGTTTAAAAGTTGTTAGGAAGCTGCAGAAATAAGGCAGGTTTGAATTGCATTAGGAAAGAAATAACTGGAGCAGAGACAGGAACAGACTAGACACGGGTAGGCCTGCTTTCTTTTTACAAAGATGGCAAGTCAGTGCTCTGAGCCATGAAGAGTTTAGTGGGCTTTTTGCTTGGGGGTTCTACTTTAATTTTTATTTGTGTATATGTGTGTACGCTAGCTTGACTGGACATGCCTACAGTGCCTATGGAGGCCAGAACATTGCACCAGAGTCCCTGAAACTGGAGTTACAAGTGCTCTGAACCACTGAGCCATCTCTTCCCCCTCCCTTGTTTTGTGTTTTTTTAAACAAATGTTATTAGAATAACAACCATGCAGCCATACGGAAAACAGTAAACCTTAACCTTCACATACTCATCAGTTTCTCTCTACTGTGACAAAATCCCGAAGAAAAGTAACTTAAAAGGAAGACAGATGAAGTTTGTGGAGCCAGGTAGCCTGAGTTTCAGCCACAGGCCGCCTGGCCCATGGTGGCACAGCACAAACAGCAGGAACACTTGGTGGTGTGAGGCTGCTCACCTCATGGTGGCCCAGCACAGGGAAAGAACACTGCCCCAGCATCTCCTTGAAGAGGGTTTCCTCATGACCTACTCCCCCTAAGCAGGCCCCGCTCCAGAAAGATCAGCCTTCTTCCCCCAGCATGGCTCACCCAGTTTGCTCACCAGGGGAGAGCAAACCTTCACAACATGAGCTCTTGGAGGGCACTGAAGAACCATTTCATGAGATAAGCAGAATTCAGTTGAAATGGATCATGACCCAAGTAAACAAGCCAAAACAACAAACCCTTCTGAAGAAAACCTGAATGAAATCATGACTACCTTAGGGTAAGCAAACATTTTTAAGGGGGAGGGGTACAAACTAACTTAACTAACCATTTTTTTAAAAGCCAATAAGCAGATCATCATCACAATGCCAGTCAGTTTTCTGTTGTGATAAAATACCAGGACCAAGACAAGTGATAGAGAGCCAGTCATGGTGGCGTTTGCCTATAATCCCAGCACTCAGGGAGACAGAGGCAGGTGGATCTCTGTGAGTTCAAGGCCAGAACTACAGAGCAAGTTCCAGGACAGCAAAGGCTACACAGAGAAGCCCTGTCTCCAAAAACCAAAAACCAAAAACCAAAACAAAAAAAGATAGATAGATAGATAGATAGATAGATAGATAGATAGATAGATAGATAGATAGATAGATAGAAAGACAAGTGACAGGAAAAGGTTTAACTTTGGTTTATGGATCCAGAGGAATCAAAGTCTACCACCATTTTAGGAGTAGGAAGTGGAGGTTCAGTGAGCTGACCAGCAATACAGGGAGAGGTCAGATCAGAGCTGCTCCTGCTGACATCTGGTCTCTTTCTTTCCCCAGACACCAAGTACCTTCTAGACCCCAGGTGGATACTCACACTGCTGGGCGCTCACACACGGGGAAGTGACACAGCAGTCAGGCGCAGTGGCTGGGGCAGTAAGCTGAGAGCTCACATTTTAAACCCTAACAGGAGGCAGAGGGCAAACTGGGAATGTGACAAGTCTTTAAAAGCTCAAAGCCTCCCCAAGTAACACACTTCCATCAAGGCCACATCTCCCAGGTAGTACCACCAACTGGGGATCAAGCACTCAAAAGGCAGCGCCTCTGAGGGGCACTGCCATTCAAACGACCACTAAATTTGAAACTATCCCTCAGCAAGAGATAGTTCTAAAACGTGAATAAGCAAACCAATCCCCACATATAAGTGTTCACCACATATTTCTGATCAGAATGCTTAGAAGAACAACAAATTAACAGAAACTGCCAACACAGTTTTCAAGTGGGGGCATGACACTTACTAAGCCTCTAAAGGAGGCTACCAACGGCCAACAAGTACACTGAAAACAGAGCAAGGGCTGGAGCTGCTGCTAAACACAGAGCTGACCAGAATCCTAACGATGCAAAAACAAAATGTAGGCCATTTCATTAGTCAGAACACAGACACAGAACCATGATACATACCAGCTCATATACTCTAGAACAGCTGAAACAGAAACTGATAGCATTAAATGTTGGCAAGCATGTAACATGCTGGAATTCACATATTACTGATGGTGTGTAAAATGGTACAGCTACTTTAGAGACTGCTTTTGTTTCTAAAATGCTTAAAGCTTAACATTGATGTCATATATCCCCAAGTCCACAATCCTATTCTGACTCACCTATTCAAGAGAAATGAAAACATGCTGACAATTTTTTTCACACATACATGTACACAGTAAATAGCCCCAAATTAGAAACCATGTCTACCAAGCAAAATAAGTGCTGTACACACACACACAAATAGTACTCAAGAATAAAAAATTTTAAAAGTTAATACATAGAAGACCAAATCCCAGAAATAAGCTTAAAAAAAAAAAAAAAGGCAAACACAATACTACACAATTCCACTTCCAAAGATAAACCAAATAGGCTAAATTAATCTTTTTTTTCTATGTATGTACATATCTGCTTTCTTACTTTATGGTTGGTGCTGGGAATTAACTTGAGGCCTTGGACATTGTAAGTCAAGGCTCTGCTACCTAAGACACACATGCACTCATGCATGCACGCACATGAACACTCACACACAGAGCAGTGTGACTAGCTACCTGGGAGGCAGAAGGTACTTGTCATCTGGGGAAAGAGAGACTAGATGTCAGCAGGAGCAGCTCTGATCTGACCTCTCACTGTATTGCTGGTCAGCTCACTGAACCTCCACTTCCTTACTCCTAAAGCAGAATAGAATACATCCTGCCTACCTTGATGGTGTAGGAGAGTTAATGGGAAAAGCGGGGCCTATATAAGCTCTCAAATCTAAGACACTGGAATACTTGTAAGCCAGTGCAAGGTTCTAACACTGAAGAAGTCAGAATTCAAGAACAACCTAGGCTATTGTGGCAAGACTATCCAAATAAACAAAGAAACAAACAAAAACAAAAAAGGAAGGAAGAAGTAACTAATAAAAAAGTAAGCAGTTATTTACAATATTATGCAAAAAAGTTAGGGAAGAAGTATTTTCCGTGTAAGAGTCAGTACTTACACCATCAAGGACCACTGCCAGGACAACTCCAGCCCCAGCAGGTGCTTACCTGTTGCTGTGGTAACAGGAGCCTGGCACACGGGGTCGCTTTCTGTCCACCTCCTTCCAGCTGTCTTCTGTCCACTTTCTCTTCACCTGCTTGTCCTCACGTTTCTTTTCCACATACTCAGCATAGGTCTGGATCCGATAACTTTCAGCGTACTTGCTGGTATTAACAGCTACAAAGAAAGAGAAAAGGTCTTTAGAAAAGATGAAGCTAGCGCTTAGGAAAGGTGGCCTGTGGTGGTCTAAGGTCTCCAGCCCAGAAGCTGCTAGGTCTCCTTACTGTTGCTCAGCTTCCCCAGTGTGATGGGCTTTGTAAGCTGCAAAGCACTGCAAAGACATAAATAAAATACCAACATTCTAGGTATTTGCAACTAGCAAGATAGCTTGAAAATTTTTCATTTTCAGAATAAGAAAGTGAAAACAAACAACCATTAGGAACCAAATGCAAATGTTCACTATTAAAAATGAAGTGCTGACAAGGCTATAGTGACAATTTTGGTTTCTTTAAAAAACAGAAATATAAGAATGTGTTTTTGTTTTAATCCCAGATGTGGAGATGTGGGGCTGCCTTGGACTGTCTGCAGCAACTGATGATGATTTGCCTCATGCTCTGGCAGAAGCGTGGTTTTGCCAGCTGCAGAGTTTCTGTGATTATATGATGCTAGAATTCTGGGGATTTTTCAGAGATACAAATAGTAGGTCAGTTATTTTTGTTTCTGGGTTTGCACTGCTGAGCACAGAACCCAGGGCTTGGAGCACCCAAGGCAAGTGCTCTTCCACTGAGCCATGTGCCAGCTCTGGTATTCCAAACCCATGCTGTTCCTTTCCCCGAGGCAGTGGATGGAACACAGTAGCAGTTAGAGAGTAAGGCTGGATGAACGATTTGTCCTGGCTGGATGGCTCCATCATATGTGTGGTTTGGGCATGTGCTTTCCTTACCCACTGTCACCACCAGTAGCTCTCTCTAACACTTGTAGGAAGATACCGGGACCTGACCATGCTGGCAGGGGCACCAGCACCATGATGGCCAATATTTGTATACCTGCACCTGGCAGAGCTCATAGTAGATACATGAATGGATGCATGAAGGCAGAAAGCAGCTGGGAGAGATGAACACATGGTCTCAGGGTACCCCAGAATTGGACAACAGGCCAGGTTTGGTGGTACAGGTTCACAATCCTCACTTGTAGGAGGCTAAGACAGAGGGGTGACAGCGCAATGCCAGCCTGTGCTCCATGAGTTCCAGAATAATTTGGCCTACATGACAAGATCCTGTCTGGAAAAAGAAGCTATAAAAAGAGACTCCCATATACCAGGGAACTTAACCCCAAGGAAAAGAAAGCAGATGCTACACATGTACAAGAGTTGACTTTTTAAATCTTAAAATGGACTTGACTAAACCTCTCAGCACAATTGTTTGTTTAATGTCTGACCTGAAATATTTAGACACCTGAATATTAAAGAAAGAGGGATAGAGAAGTGCTTTGCCAGTCAAGTGCCTGCTGTATAAGCATAGTTCTGGATCCTCAGCACTCATGGGTGTCAGTGTGTTCCTGCAACCCCAGCACTGGACATGGACATGGAGAAAAGCAGATCATTGGCCAGGTCACTGAGTTTCAGGTTCACAAAGGGATGCTGTCTCAAAGGCGTAGTGGTGGAGGAAACATGCCCTTGCTGATGTCCAGCTTCCATTCCACACTCGACTAACAAGTACTCCACCTACACCCCGCTATGGACTCTACCCATAAATATTTTATATATATATATAAATATATATAAATATAAAGAAAAAGCTCAACTTCCTCAAGACATACAGAATCTTACTAAAAGGCTTATTGTACTTTTCTTAGTTTAAGAAGAAAAACACCTCAAGGTATTGTTATTGATGGAAGTTTATTGAACGCTGAACAAAGACTGACCAGTCAGGGCCATAATCTGGACTTGGGAGCCAGACTATGACACAGTCTATTTCTAAGGCAGGTTTGTTAATACAAAATACAGTAACCAGGTAACCAGGGGTAGGAAGCAAGGGGTGGGGGAATTATTACCTCACTTTAACTAGCTAAACATAATCGATTTTGTTTCAAGTGTATTGTGTATCTAGGTATCTAGACAAAGCACTTTAAGCTGACTGGCTGGGATTTAGGGTAGGAGAACACTTGAAGGCTTTCCAGCTTTCTGGGAGTAGGGAACATAGTAGGCTGTTGCAATCTTTAACTCAAGCAGAACATGTATTTACATCTATTGTTTTATTCTAAGGAGCAAGTATTGAACCACTGACTTGTATCCTGGTCTCAGGTATGGAGGCCTGAGAACTTGAACTTAATTTCACCTTATGATCAAAATGGAGACATAGAGGCAAAGTAGCTTCTGATAAGCTAAAGGCTATAGCAGGTATTAACAGAGGAACCACAGTTATGCTAAGAACTAACATAGGTCTCAACAGGGTCTACACAGTGTAAGCAGGTTACATCGGTATTAGGGAACTTTCATATCACACAACATCTCCCAAAGAAATGGCAGGGATTGTTAGCAAACCATGAGCTCACAACTACAGGCTCCAAGTCAAAGCAGCACACTTTGTAGAGAGCTGTGGTGAAAGTCACCATTGGTGTGATGGGCTAGCACCTCAAGTGTGTCTCAGCAGCCAATGAGTGAAGCTTTTCTGGTCTCCCTGAAATTCCCTTTTGGCTGCAAGGTGTTTTCAGAGCACTCACAATAACCCCCCTCTGGAGCTATATGCATTTCCAAGAAGAGCAGGCTCACATCAGCCAGTGATGACAGGGCCAGGGGGCAGCAAGATGATGTGTTCAGTGGTAATTCCACTGTCCCCTAGCCCCACAGTGAGTGTCTCCAACAGTTTCCTAACAGACAGGGAACACAGCTGAGCAGGTTGGAATCAGGGTCACTTGAAAGGGAAAGCACGTAACATTCCTTTCTACTGCTGGCTCACATGGCAATGATGTACCAGTATTCCTTCAAGTCTCCACTTTGCAGGGCCTTTAATCTAGAAGGCAAGGTCTGGCTCAGAGCCATGCCTCTGACAGATGACTTAGCAAAAGGAACTGGCCATCGCCCCAGCTCTTTAGCATCCAGCTTGCATGTTCAAGGCAGCATGTAGCAGGCTGCCTGGTGACACTGGCCTTGTCCAGTTAGTCAGGGAAATGACTGAAGGCCTCTTTTGCTCCCACTGCTTTGTCAAAGCTGATAGGACACCAAACACATTGGGAGCCTTCCATGTCTCCCTGTAGATACGTGAAGTGGTCCTCACATGATAATCTCATATCTCGTGCCCGCCTGTTGCCTCTTCACACAGATAAAGACATGAGTGTCAAAGAAGCTCAACAGCTGCCTAAGGCTTCACAGAAAGCATCAGAGCTAGTTTAAAACTAACACATGAGAAATACATAGACAGATATTTAAAAGTGACATTCTGTCTACTGTGTATCTGCAGGCATTTAGTTTACTGAGGTTGACAACCATCTTATAAAATCCTGTATTATGAGTTCTAATGAATTCCTTAAAAATGTTGAGTTTTCCTTTTAACTTTTTTAGTTGGTGTGCTGAATAGTTTTATGTCAACCTGACAAAAGCTAAACTCATCTGAGAGAAGGAAACATCGACTAAAAAAATAAAGTCTCCATAAGATTGGGTTGTATGCAGGCCTGTAAGGCATTTTCTTAATTAGTGATTGGTAGGGAGGAAGGCCCGGCCCATTGGGGGTGGTGCCATCCCTGGCCTGGTGGTCTGGGTTCTATAAGAAACAAGCTGACAAGCCATGTGGAAGCAGGCCAGTAAGCAGCACCCCTCCATGGCCTCTGCATCAGCTCCTGGCTCTAGGTACTTTCCCTGTTTGAGTTTCTACCCTCACTGCCTTTGATGATGGAGTATGATGTGGAAGTGTAAGCCAAATAACCCTTTCCTCCCCAAGCTGCTTTTGGTTATGGTGCTTCATTGCATTAACAGAAACCCAAACTAAGTCAGTATACAAAATAACAGGATTCATTATATTTTCCTCACGAGATTTAAAAATTTTTTTGTTAAGAACCTTGGAACTACGGAGACAGCTCAGTAGGTGAAACAGCTGATACATAAGCATGAGGCTCTGAGTCTGAATCCCCAGAACCATGTAAAGCTGAGTGCCTGCAATCCCAGAGCTTCTATGTCCAGAGTGGAGGTAAAAACAGAAAAATCCCAGAAAGTTTCTGGCCAGCTAGCCTAACATAATGTGGAAGTGATGAGACCCTGACTCAAACAGCCAAGGTTGACCTCTGACCTCCACAGGTGCAGCTGTGGCCATATACAGCCACACACACACACACACAGGCACGCATCCTGCCAGATGTAGTGGCACATGTCTCTAAGGAGAATACTTCAGAAACAGAGGCAGGAAGATCACCTAAGATTCAAAGCCAGCCTGGTCTACACAGTTGAGTTTTAAGTCAGCCAGGATTGTACAGAAAACAAACAACAATAAAAGTAGAAAAACAAGCAACTTTGTTGTCAACCAAAATCTCTCTAGTTGACAAATATATTTATACAGATTCCTTCTGAAATTGATTATAGATTGACGGCAACTCCAGGGAAGAAAATCCATTTTAATTAAACACTGCAGGAATTAAAATGAAAACAGTTTCCATCTTCTCACCAAAAAAGCCAAACCAACCAACCAAACAAACCTCTGCAAATGAGGAGCACAATACGATACAATTTCAAACTGAACAGAGCAATGTGGCTTCCAGTGATTACATGTTTCAGAAATAATCCAGTGTATCCTCCTTGATCAGCTCATACTCTACACAGGACTCAGTAGGTCCACTCCTAGCCTATACTGCATCAACACATGTATCAAGAGACAATCAGTAAAAAGTTGTCTCCCACCAGGCGTAGTGGCGCATATCTGTAATCCCAGCACTCAGGGAGGCAGAGGTAGGCGGATCACTTTGAGGCCGGCCGGGTATACAAAGTAAGTCTAGGATAGCCAAGGCTACACAGAGAAACCCTATCTTCGAAAATTAAAAATAAAAAAGTGGTCTTTCTTTCTCTCATTCCTGTGCTCACACACCTGTGCTCTCTCTCCCTCTATCCCACCTTCGCTGTCTCTCTCTGCAAAGTAGTAAGAAAGCTTTATTCAAAGCAAAGTGTGTAGGTCAGAAAACACATTGTCAGCAGGCCACAGGAGTCCTCAAGGGCCAAAAGTCCTTTTTTACCACATCCAAAAGCCAGGAACAGGGAGAGGGGAAACAATCTAAAACCGCATCACTGGCAACTACAGAATGACCACATGATAAAATTGAGAATACACATGGACAAAGAACTAGATCCATCTTAGTAATGTAATGTGGATGGGAAAGCAAGCCCCCAGTCTGTTTCATCAAGTTCAAAACATTTATGAGCCACACATGGTGGTACAAGCCTCTAATCCTAGTCCTTGGGAGGTGGAGGCAGGAGGATCAGGAGTTCAAGGCCAGGCTAAGCTGCATACCAGGTTCAAAACCAGACGACATGAGGACCCTGTACCAGACAGACAGACAGACGGATGGCTGGAAGAGAAAAACAAAACATGAATGACCAACATGAATTTTAGAGAGAGGTTGCCCAGCAGGAAGTCATGAGGGGAAGCCAGAGGAACAGAAGGCAGACATGGTTTCGTAGCAACGCCTGCTTCATGTCCTCAGTGATCTGAAGGTAAGGCCCCTGGCCAGCTCACAGTGTCAGTGAAGCATCAAGTAGTCTCCTTGGGCAGCTCAGCAAGTGTGCAGTCTGCTTCTTAGATGTTGCAGTCAATGCAGAATGGTGTGAGTTGGAAGGCAGGCACATCAGCCATGGTGAGCTATACACCACAAGTCCTACATTGTTTAGACAGCTAAATGAAGCCAATGTTCTCAAGGGCTGGGGCTGCACTGTGGTCACCAGAAAGAACTGTTTACTGGGTACTTAGCTAAGTTCACAAAAGCCTGTAAAGCGAGACTCACAAGTGCCTACCCTGAGGTACTAGAGGTTACTAGTGCTTAGGGTAAGTTCCAAAGTGAAATTCACAGAGTGTGTATGTGTGTGTGTGTGTGTGTGTGTGTGTGTGTGTGTGTGTGTGGTACACACTCTGCCTATCGGTTGAGGAGGATGTCCCTCTGCCTTACTCTCCTCAAACAAGGATCTCTAATCCTGGAACTCTTCCAGCAGTTTGCAAGACAGTAATTCCCTCATCTTTGTCCTCTACACACACAGTGCTGGCATTATAGGCACAACCAGCCATATCTGACTTTCACATGGATCTGAGGATTTGAACTCAAGTCTATAGTTGTAGCGCAAGTGCTTTTATCCACTGAGTCATCTCCTTTTGGCCCTTGAAGCCTCTATTCTTTTCAAGCTCCTACATGCTCTATAGGATCCCAGATGGTGTAATTAGAAGTGACATGGTGCATCATAGAGTCTGACCACCCTTCCACAAAAATTCTATATAAGTACCCTAACAAGTGACTCTGGACACCCTGATGTGCTGTGACTCCCCGGAGAGGTAAAGGCCATGAGTGCCCTCTGCCCTTTGCCAATGGGCACTTCTTAGTCCCTTCCAGAGGCTGCATCCTGAGCCTTGTACCACACTGCTGCCACTGTGGCTTTGTTCCCCACATATGGATGGATGGCCGGGCAGACATCTTGTGTGTCTGCATACTTAAAATATGAACATATTAGACAAAAAAGTCGCCTCATGCTCCACAGAACTCAATTACACCTGTTCCCACTCAACAGAGAAGAAATGGAAGGATTCCCTTTGGATTCTGCAAGAGGGCTGACTCTAAAACCTTTAAAGACAAGAGGAAGAAGCCAAGGAAACACTGCTCACTGGCGGGAGAGAGGCTGGAATGAAAACAATGGCAACATCTAATTACTTCAAATCTGCCCATGGTCAAAAAAGAAGACCAGACGTGTTGAGCTCACACAGGTTCGGATTCTAATCCTGCTCCATCTTAAGTTGCCTAAGGTGAACTGCCTGCCTTGCCCAGACTTTTTTTTTTTTTTAATTCACAAA
>CM053757.1:8788497-8862765 GCA_028658305.1 Pachyuromys duprasi | reverse complement strand
CACTGCACGGACTTGCCTGGGGCTTTCCTTGTCTTTTGCTTTTAAATGGCATGATTAGTTTCATGTGGAAAAGTCAACAAAAACAAGTAAAGAAAGCTTCCAACATCAAGCACTTACAATATGTCAAGACCTGTACAATATTTCACAAACAATCGACTTTTTATTTGTTCATTTCCTTGCCTATGCACTCCTCTGGAGCTGGTCCTCCTCCGTAGCCCATGCTGCCTGGAACTCCCACTGATCTTCCGACACCTCAGCCTCAACTGAGGAACGGATAAATTGTGGTACATTTACACAATGGAATACTACTCAGCTGTTGAAAACAAGTAAATCATGAAATCTGCAGGCAAATGGATGGAACTAGAACAGATCATATTGAGTGAGGTAACCCAGAAGCAGAAAGATACATATGGTATATACTCACTTATAAGTGGATATGGGTCATATACTATAGGATAAACATACTAAAATCTATAGTTCTAAAGAAGCTAAACAACAAGGAGGACCCTAGGGAAGAAGCTTAATCCTCCTTGAGAAGGGCAAACAGGATAGACATCGGAAACAAGAAAAGACAAGGAACAGGATAAGAGCCTACCGCAGAGAACCTCTGAAAGACTGTTAGCCAGTGGGGTATCAAAGCAGATGCTGAGACTCATAGCCAAACTGGGCAGAGTGCAGGGACTCTTATGGAAAAAGGGGAGACAAAAAGACCTGGAGGGGACAGGAGCTCCACAAGATGAGCAACAGTGCCAAAGAAGCCTGGGCCCAGGAGGTCCTGCAGAGACTGATGAATCAGCCAAGAACCATGCATGGAAAGCACCTAGACCCCCTGCTCAGATGTAGCCCATGGGCAGCTCAGTTTTTAAGTGGGTTCCCAAGTAAGGGGAACAGGGCTGTCTGTCTCTGACATGAACTCAGTGTCCGGCTCTTTGATCACGTCACCCTGGGGGTTGCAGCCTTGCCAGGCCACAGAGGAAGACAATGCAGCCAGTCCTGATGAGACCTGATAAGCTATGGTCAGATAAAAGGAGAGGAGGATCTCCCCTATCAGTGGACTAGGGGAGGGGCATAGAGGGAGAAGAGAGAGGAAGGGTGGGAGTGGGAGGAGATGAGGGAGGGGGCTACAGCCAGGATGCACAGTCAATAAATTGTAATAAATAATAAATAAAAGTTAAAAAAAGAATAAAACTAATAAGAGGGGAACTGAAGGGAGACTGAGAGGACAGCTAGGGAGTCACAGAAGTTCCATAAACTGCAAACAGGACAGCTATGACTCTGATTTGATTGCCATTAGTAAGCCTGTCCAGCTACCACCACGAAGCTTCAATGCTTCCTGGTGTCCCACACCATTCGACTAGGGACAAGAGCCATCTCCCTAGCCTTGCAGTGCTCCACACCTGCATCAAGCTGCATGTGGGGAAGCCCCAGGTTGTACAACAAGCACCTAATACATTTCTCCAGGGCTTCAGGGTACTTATGAACAGTGTCATACCCCTACAAAAATTGGAGAAATGCCACCACTCTGGCCTCAACACATGGCCACCCACTTCCGCAGTGTCATAGACTCCTCTACATCTATCCTTGGCAGCATGAGAACCATTTCATCAGGAAAGAATGAGGGCTGGGTGTGGCAGCACATGTCCTTTTACCCCTGGCACTCGGGAAGCAGAGGGAGGAGAATCTGTGAGACCAGCCTAGTCTACATAATGAATTTCAGGACTGCCAGGGCTATGTATCTCTGTTAGGCCCCAAAGAAACTTCAGGCCAAGGCTCACTCAGTAGTTGTGGCACCTCCCGTCACTTCCACCCCACGCCCTACTCTAATCCTGTCCAGCCCAGAGGCTGGGCTTCACTTCCCCCAGGTACTTGTTCCTATATAAACTCACCATCTTGGCCATGCACTCTCTCGGTCCTTGGCCCTTGCCTCACTCCTGGCCCCTTTGCCCTCTTGGCTCTTTTCTCTCTTCTTCTCTGTTAGTATTTAGACACCTGCTTCTGGGTGGCCTAGCAACCTATGATGTCATCATGTGTCACTGGCCAGGTAGCCACACCTGGCAGGCATGGTTATGTTGCTCCTTAAAAGGATCAACCCACCACTTTTGGCCACTTTGTCTTTGTCGTGGCTATTGCCCACTCCTCTCTTGCCCTCTCCCCTTTCTCTGTCAGGGCGCCCCCTACCATGTCTTACTCTCTCCTCTCTCTTCATCTCCATCTAATAAACCTCTTTCGTATAAAACCTGCTGTGTGCATCATCATTTTATTTGGTTTTAACACTCCCTTGCTTCTCTCCCCTCCTCTCATGGCCCTGTTCAGTCTAGACCAGTGTTTCTCAACCTGTGGTTGGTGACCTCTTTGGGGTCTGAACAACCATTTCACACCATCAGAAAACATAAATATTTACATTATGATTCCTAACTAGCAAAATTACAGTTATAAAGTAGCAACAAAAACAAGTGTAGTTGGGACTCCCACAGCAGGAGGAGAGAGGGTCAGCATTAGGAAGGTTGAAAGCCACTGGTGTAGACGCTTCAAGATGCTTCCGGCTTCTTGCCCTGATACCTAAAATAAAGACCTTCTCCTTCCTCAACCACACCTTGGACTGGTCATGTCATCATTTTCAGTCAATCAAAACAAAATAAAAAAGTAATGAAATCTCCTCAGATCAATGGTTGACACAGTGACAATGACTTCATACGACATTATCTGAGTCATAGAGTTACACTTCTCCATCAATGAGCACACTGGCATCATTTTCCCTATCTCACCACTACTTCTGACGAGAAACTGTGTGGCCACTACTTTACTTCACAGGAGATTGTCTGGACCTTACATACTAAAACCCAAAAGATTAGCAAACATGCTCCAAAGGTAATACCAAACACAGTAACATTTATTTACTTTTCCATCTTATTGTCTCAGCCTCCTAAGTGCCTGGAACTATAGGAGCATATCATCATACCCAGAAATTATTTCAGTAATTTTTTTCTCAGAGATTAAAAAATATAGCCAAGCTGGCTTTAAAACTTTCTTTGTTGCAGAGATGGGCCTAAAACTACTAATTCCTTCAACTAAATGCTAGGATTACAGGCCCGTACCAACAATCCCAGTCTAATTATTTCAATATTAAAGTCCCTTCTGTCTTGACACTAAGGATAGTCATTTTCTTTTTGATTACCAGATCACTTATGTATGGAAGTCAGTTCTACCTCTTCATTTTTTTTCTCCTTAAGCAGATTCTCTGCAGACATCAAACTTAAAGCAGCATTTAGGTCTAGACCAGAACACAGTAAGCTGTCCAAAAGAGACACATCACACAGAGTGCCATTTCTTAAGCCAGACACAAGTTTATATGGAGTAGGAAAATAAAGAAGGGACAGAGATTTTTCGAAAGGTGGCGTTCATGTCTGTGGATGACACCCCCAGAACAATAGTTACATTGCCTTTGCTATTTCTGGTTGAATCAATAAAGTCTGAACTGTAAGGAAAAAAAAAAAAAAAAGAAGGGACAGAGAAGGGCAGAGGTGGAACCTAAGAGTCAGCAAGAATAAGCCTTTCTGTTGGTAAAAGCTTTTAGCGCAGTAGTTATCAACCTGTGGCCAGAGATTGGGGGGTGGGGGGGGAGAGTGCAGTGTCAAAAGACCCATTCACAGGAGTTGCCTAGGACCACTGGAAAACAGATATTTACATTACAATTCATAACAGTAGTAAAATTATAGTTATAAAGTAGAACAAAATAATTTTATGGTTGCAGGTCATCACAACATGAGGAACTGTATTAAAGGATCACAGGGTTAAGAATCAGTTTTAGAGGCCCTCTGTGGGTCTTAAATGCTGAGATTCATAGCCAAACTTTGGGCAGAGAGCAGGGAATCTTATGAAAGAAGGGGGAGATAGAAAGACCTGGAGAGGACAGGAGCTCCATAAGGAGAGCAACAGAACCAAAATATCTGGGCCCAGGGGTCTTTTCTGAGACTGATACTCTAAACAAGGACCATTCATGGAGATAACCTGAACCCCCTACACAGATGTGGCCCATGGCAGCTCAGTGTCCAAATGCACTACCTAGTAAGGGGAACAGGGACTGTCTCCCACATGAACTCAGTGGCTGGCTCTTTGATCATCTCCCCGTGTGGGAGGAGCCTTACCAAACTACAGAGGAAGAGTATGAAAGACAGTCCTGATGAAACCTGATAGGCTAGGGTCAGATGGAAGGGGAGGAGATCCTTCCCTAAGAGTGGACTAGGGAAGGGGCATGAAAGGGAGATGGGGGAGGAAGGAAGGGCGGGACTGGGAAGAGACAAGGGTGTGGGCTACAGCTGGGATACAAAGTGAATAAACTGTAATAAATGAAATATTATATTAAAAAAAAAGAATCAATTTTAGAGGAAGGCAACAAGCTGAACCCAGAGACATGTTCCCACAGCTCCCTTGCACATTAAAAAAGTCTGGGAATGCCTTGCAAACAGGAGAATAAGAGGTTGCTGTTTTGGGTTTTGTTTGTTTGTTTGTTTGTTTAAACGATGCTTAGGGTTAGGATGAGGTCAATGATAATGGTGCCTGTGCATGCAAGAGGCCCCTGGGTTCCATCCCCAGCACACACACACACACACACTATCTCTCATACTCACATATTCTTTCATACTACGCTCATATACACACTCTCATATACACACATATTCCCTCTCTCACTGTCTCACACAGAGAGCAATTGTCATTGTTCAGCCTTCCTGTTTCAAACTGTTAACATCTCTTAACTGTTCTAAGCATTTGTTTTCTACATCCTAAGCAGAAACTAATGTAGGTATTTTTATCCACTTGAACACACAATGCAGAATCAACTAATTAGATAACTAGAGTGAAAGCCTAATACAGAGCTAGAGATATATAGACACAGATACCTGATACATACTAGGAAATATGATACTGCTATGCTTGGTACCTGAAAGTTCACATTGGTCTCTGGGTTTCCTACAATGTCCAAACCCTCAGCATCAGCTAAGAAACTGAAGAACAACTGCTGGAAGTCATGCCTCTACACCTGCTTTCTGACTGACAGTGCAGCAATTAGGAACCTTGAAAGTAGTCTACATTTTCCTCTCAGGAAATACTGCCATCCTCTGAATAATAACTCTCAAGTCCCAGAGCTAGTACGTGTAACATAAGCCGTCTTCTTTTGTATATGTGCAGTGTGCATGTGTATGGTTGCATGTTTGTGTGGAGCAAAATGTGTGTTCCACAGTTGACATTGAGTGTCTTCTTCCCTGGCTTCCTACTTTATTGGGACTGAACCCAGAGCTTGTGAACTGGTTAGTCAATCTAGCTGGCTTGCCTCAGGGATCCTCTGTCTCTGCTTCCTGAGTGCTGAGATCACAGATGGCTAGCTACGCCTACCCAGCTTTTACATGGATTCTGGGAGTTTAAACTTCGGTCCTCATACTTACACAACAGCATGTTGTCATGGAGTCATTCCTAAGCATGCTTAATAAATGAGTTTACTGACACTGTTTTTGCACAGCATAAAGCTGTGGTTTAAAGAAACAAATGAAAATGAAAGATAAGGCCCAGCTGTACAGTAGACTGTCCCCTGTGTGGGGGTGAGGGCAGCATTCACACCCCCCAATACTAGGGCTACAACCAAATCTCTGTATAAAAGTCAACCTTGTAGCAAGGATGAGCATGACTACAAATTCTAATGTTACCATAGACTCCATAGGTTTGAATTAGAAATGAAACAGTTCTGACTAGTGGACTTTGTAGAGGATTCACTGCCCAGTGGACTCTAATAACGCATAAATGAGAACAGGAGAGACAGTAAATGTCAAAGCGCAGGCAAAGACATGACACACACAAAACACAAAACATAACACCTAATGGAATCCAGTTTATCTCCTATCTCAGCACGGACAGTCAACGTTAAATAATGGGCTGTGTGAAGAATGAGGGAAGAAGCACCACCGACTCCCACATTGCCAGGCCCAGTTCAGCACATCAGATGAGTGCCTGGGCAGGCAGCGTAGAATATGCCACGTCACTCCCCACAAGTCCCAGCTGGCCTCTGCTGGCAGGGCTCAGCCCACAGTCAAGGGCTGCCCACAGCCACAGGGCACAGGGCTCACACAGCTGGGACATGCTCTGTGAAAGACGGAAGCAAGGTGCAGAGTGAGCCGCTGCTGTTTCCAAAGGGACTACAAGCACAGCATTGTTAGGCTCTTGAGGACACCTGACTCCATACTGTTTCAATTATTCTCTTTGTTTTGTTTTTGTTTCAATTCTTCTTATCACTTAAAAAAAACTTTTAAAAGTTTTGTTTATTGAAGACAAGGTCTTGCCGTGTAGCCCTGGCTAGCCTGGAACTTGCTACGTAGACCAGGCTGACCCTGTACCTGTAGTGACCCTCCTCAGTACAGGGATTATGGATGTGTGCTCCATTATCTTGAAAATTAAAACTTCACCCATCAGGACTTAAAGGCTTTAACAGTATCCTCTCGCAGGACTGGGCTCACTGCGTAGGCTACACGAATCTCTTGCTCTGTCACCTGATGCCACCTGAACTGAAGTGCTAGTCCTGGCGGTTCTGCAACAGGACCTAGGGCTGGAGCTAGCGGGGCACACAGTGTGGGAGACTCAAGTGGACAGCTGCCTTTAGTCAATACTCACTGTGAAAATCCTTTAGAGGCAGTTCAACAGAGAAAAACAGGCATCTCAGTGAGACCAAAAGACAGTGAATAGACTTCTCTCATACACAAAAGACAGCTTGCATGTGAGTCCACATTATTAAACCCTCAGGTGTGCACACAGGCTACATTTAGCAGGCCTTACACTACCAAAGGAGCATGAGAATGGACGTTCACATGGAAAGGCAGGTCCACATCTCACCTCTTCTCCACCACACTCCCGAAACACATTCACTACGTGGATGGACAAGCAAAGCTAGTCCCACCTCCTCAAAATAATCACCCAAAGCATGGACATTCAAACCCACCCATGGCCATCTGTTCTCTACTGAAGAAAAATGTCCTCAGAGCGGCTGTGCTTTCATCACACACCTTGCTCTGCTTCCCATCAGCCATATTTGCAACTACTGAAGCCACTGAACCACCAGGCTTACCTTCCCATGGATTTTACTGACGATATGGGAGAAGTTAAATAATTAATCTGATAATTTAAAACACTTTAGCACTAAAATAATATAGAGCAGCAGTTCTCAACCTGTGGGTCACAATCTTTGGCAAACCTCTGTCTCCAAAAGTATTTACATTGATTCATAACAACAGCAAAATTACAATTATGAAGTAGCAACAAAAATAATTTTATGGTTGAGGGTCACCACAGCATGAGGAACGGTATCAAAGGGTCGCAGTGTCAGGAAGGTGGAGAACCATGCTCTAGAGGAACATTTACAAAATTTGGAGAAGGGTTTAAATAAAATGCAACCCGAAAAGAAATTGTAGCCCGCTCATTCCTCCTCTTCCATCCCCAAGCCCTTTGTTCACTTCTGCCTGCTCCCCTGTTAGAGCTACTTAGAACAGCACCCTGCCCGAGACGCACCCAGCAAATATCAACTAAATAAATGGACAGGTCTCCTTCTGGTGGACTGAAACCCTTAGGAAGAGCAGAGGCCCTTCACCCCCTTGGACAGCAGCAGGTCAGTCAGTCCCCTCAGTTCACAAAGGACTCTCACAGATCTGTGGGGACTCTGGGAAGAGATCAATGCAGTCCCCGGTCTGCTCGGAGGATAAGAGCAGCTCAAGCAGGTAGGGTGTGTTTCTATCAGGTAAGCTCCTGACTGTAAGACAGGGTGAGAATCCTATTCCTGAACATGATGAGTGCTTTAAAGAAAGGCAGGGATTTTCCTGGCCTCGGTCTGGGCCACTGACTGGGTAAGCTTTGGACAACAGATGGCTGAAAAGCCAGTCCCTGAACGACATGTGGCTACTGAGCAGCTGGAGCTGAAGGCTCTTACTCTTGCTTCTGAAGAGAAATGGTTGGGCAACTTGCCATGGCCCTGCAGATGGTAAGGAATTGGAATACAAACCCCAGCAGCAATACTCTGCAAGAAGAGTTGAAATGATGGCTCCTCTCCGGCTGGCCCGCCAGCACCGCCCGAGCACGGAGCCACAGTGATAACAGCCTGTCTTCGAATGCAGCTCCTGTAACAGACGCATCTACTGACTGATGGACAATGCTCTAAGTGAGGAAGGCCTTAGAGACCATGTCCTTTATCTGCATAGTTCCTCTTTTCAAAATGATTTCATGAAAACAACCTGAAGTGAAGGCTTTTTTTTTAACACCAAAGATGTTAAAATAAATTGTTTAAGGGGCTAGAGAGAAGGTTCAATGGTCAAGAGCAGCTACTGTTCTTCCAGAAGACTCACATACAATTCTCAGCACCCACATTCCAGTTCTAGGGGATCTGGCCTCCTTGGTCACCAGGCATGAAAATGGTTCTCCCACAAGACACACACACAAACTCTTAAAACTTATTTGAAATTAAAATATATTTTAAGACCCACAAAAACCAATGATTAGTAGTAGAGGAATACCTATATTAAGCTGGTTATAGCCATTACAAAGTAAGCTTTTAGTACAGTACACACAGACACAACCAGCACAGTGCACACAGCTAGTGGGAAGAAAGAAGCAGAGAGATCAAAAGCTTGAGACCAACACAGGCTACAAAGTGAAATCCCCCCCTCAAAAACAAAAAAGTTTCTAAGGGATAATAAATGATCAACTTCCCCAGCTAGTCACAGGTATCTGGAAAGGGAAGAGTTCATCAATGGCTACCCCAAGACCACATCACTGACTCATTCTGAGACACCAGCTGATTAAAGGCAAACTGTTTGCTGCTTTCTAGGTGTGAGAACATACTTTAAACAAGAGGTTTTGCCCCTGAATACCCTAATATTCAGATCATTCAGTTAGCAATACACTTAATATTATGCCTTTCCTGTGTGTGTGTTAATTGTCAGCTTCAATGTTTTTTTTTTTAATTTTTAAAGCCTGACTTCATGGCATTTAAATCCCAAAGATAAATACTAATAAAAGTGTGGAAATACAGGCACAGTGCTACAGGGAGACAGAGGCAGGACTGAAATGCCAAATCCAGTGATCAGGGAGAGAGAATGTGAGCAACTGAAAACACAGTGAGAGCTGAGTCTCGGACAAGCCAGCCATTGTTTTCCAGGTAAGTGCATTCTACACGATATTTGGGGAACAGTTATTTTAAACGAAATCTGGGAACCCTACATACTGGCAATGCGTTTGGCATCTGCGCCAAACTCATCCTTCATGGATTAAAAGCTGAATGCTTCTAAACAAGACACCAAAAGCCAGAACCCAAAAAGCAGTTTATAGTTGTTACTATGGAGAAATGTAAAGCTTCAGTGAACTAAACAGGCATTAAGGACATGAGAAACCCAGAGCATAGCTGCAACATACAAAAGCTAGGACTGATCCAGGCTTCCATCTGGGGAGGGGAGATCCGCAGTTTATAGTTGCTATAAGGACATTAGAATAGTGAGTAGTATCTAATAACGAATAGCTCACGTTTAGAATGAATAATAATCACAACATAGGCACACTTAGAAAACAAGAGAAATGCTGGGCATGGGGATGCATGCCTTTACTTGCAACACTCAGAAGGCAGGGGCAGGCTAACAGCATGGTCTACATAAGTGAGTTCCAGGACAGCCAGAGCTATGTAGAAACCCTATCTCAAAACAACACCAAAAAACCACCACAGCAGCAAACAAAAACAAAACCACATACCATTCATAATTCAACTTTTGAAAATAACTGTAACGTCTGCTTTGGCACAGAGAGTTCCAGCCCAGATGAGATCCTTGAACAAAAAGATGTTTTGAGTGACTGTCCTCCAAGTCAAGCAGCATCTTGGGGAGTCCAACTGCACCCCTTAAAGAACAATAACCCCAGCTGGACTTGTGGGCTGTTTACACCACTTGGAGGGGTGAAAGGGCAGGAGACCTCACCCAGCCTCTTCTTACCATGGAACTCTGTCTTAACTGCATGTGGCCTTGGGAAGGGAATACAGTATATATACTGCAGAAGGTTAGGGATAGGGAGCTACTGGGTAAAGGCTTTTCAGGTGTGGCCCACTGTAGGAAAGAACACCTACACCCCTGTAAGTGACTCCTGCCCTATTCTCTGTCCAGGAAACTCACTGGTTACCAGAGTGAACTCTGGTGGAATTCTTCACTAGTTTATCATTTGGATTTTAGAATGGGTAGACATCACCCCCCCCTCAGAATTTTAGCAACAAGGTAACTGAGAAACAAGTACCCAAGAGAATCACTCAAATGGCACCTCTGAATTTAAAGACTGGAGATACAATGAAAAAAACCTGAAGTAACCAAGCTAAATTATCAAACAAAGCAACCACACAAGAGGCCCGGGATGCTGTGCTTTCTGCTGTAACAAGCTGGTTTTACCCAAGCAGTACTTATCCTGAGACACACTGGCCAGAGGTGATATCATGAGTCAATTGGAAAAATCCAAATCAAAGGACAACTGTCTGAAGCTTTCAAAATAATGTCACCCTTGGGCTGAGGTTACAGCATTGGTGAAGTCCTGGGTCTAGCTAAAACTGCGTCATAAAAAATAAGCACCCAGGTAGGGGGATAAATTAAATTTATCACATTCATTAAAAAAGTCTACTTTCTTAGCCATTCTGATGGGTGTAAGGTGAAATCTCAGCGTCGTTTTGATTTGCATTTCCCTTATAGCTAAGGATGTTGAGCATTTCTTTAAGTGTTTCCCTGCCATTTGATATTCCTCTATTGAGAATTCTCTATTTAGCTCTGTATCCCATTTTTTAATTGCATTATTTGATTTGTTGCTGTTTAACTCGAGTTCTTTTTATATTCTGGATATTAGCCTTTTGTCAGATATAGGATTGGCGAAGACCCTTTCCCAATCCGTAGGCTGTTGTTTTGTTCTGAAAACAGTGTCCTTTGCTTTACAGAAGCTTTTCAGTTTCATGAGGTCCCATTTATTGATTGTTGATCTTAGAGCCAGTGCTGTTGGTATTCTGTTCAGGAAGTTGTCTCCTGTGCCAATGAGTTCAAGGTTCTTCCCCACTTTTTCTTCTAACTGGTTTAGTATGTCTGGTTTTATAATGAGGTCTTTGACCACTTGGACTTTAGTTTTGTGCAGGGTAATAGGGATGGATCTACTTGCATTTTTCTACATGTAGATATAGCCATTACAGTCGTGTGGCCACTATGTCTGACTGTACCTGGCTTGGTGACTTATTATTCTGCTTTTCAAAAGCCCACAGAAAGTCTGTGCTATAAATCCACACCCTGGCTTGCTGGTACACACCTGGCATCAGCATTTGGGAAGGTGGAAGCACGAGGAGCAGAAGTTCAAAGCCACTGGCTATGCAGTGAGTTCAAGGCCAGCCAGGACTACATAAGACCCTGTCTCAAAACAGTCAAGACCCAAAAAAACTGGGAGCTTGGATGGATCACCAATGTCAAAGGTTCTGAATTCTGTCTAATAGGATAGCCCAATAAGAGCCAGTTCTGCTCTTTGACTCTCCCCATACACGCCAGGGAGTAACAGCCTGGCTAGATCCCAGGGGAGGACATTGTAGCCAGCCCTGAGGAGACAAGATGAACTGGGGTCAGATGGAAGGGGAGGAGATCCTCCCCTGTAGGTGGACTTGGAGTGGGAGGGGAGGAGATGAGGGAGGGTGGGGAGAGTGGGAGGGAAAGAGGGAGAGGGCTACGCCGGGGATGCAAAGTACCTAACCTCTGATTGATATAAAAATAAATGAATGAATGAATGAATGAATGAATGAATAAAAGAATAGATCAATAGAGTTTTAACAATAATAAAACACTGGAGGTGATAGGAGCCCTACAAGAAGAAACAGAGCCTACTAACCAGGGGTAGAAGGGGCTTGCTGAGACTGAGGTGTCAATCAAGGACTATGCACAAACTGGACCTAAGACCCCTACAAAGATGTAGCAGTGAGCAGCTTAGGCTTCATGTGGATCCTCTAGTAAGGGAAGTAGGGACTGCATCGGACTCACTTGATAACTTTTTTTATCATTTCCCCTTGTGGGTACTGCCTTGGCAGATCACAGGGAAGGACTTGCTCATTCCCCATGCAACTTGATGAACTGGGTGGATGGAAAAGAAAGCTCCCTTTTTTTGAGGAAAAGGAAGGGAAGGGGGGATGGTGGGACTGGAAGGATAGACGGTATAGGCCTACAACAAGGATGTAAATTGAATAAAAAAATAAGCAAAAAAAAAAAAAAAAAGAGCCAGTTCTGAAGCATTACCCTTTGAAGAGTCGTACAGTCACAATTTCCATTCTCCTATGACCTCTAATGCTCAATTCTAAGGCATTAGCGTCTGCGTCATGAGATGAGGATCCCATCCAAGGTCACGCTGTGTGTGAAAGGTCAAGAAGAAAATAGACTGGTTTGCTCTATGGACAGTTTGCACTCCAGCACCCTTAATGATATGCTGCTTCCACAAAGAATAAGGAAAGCATCTGCACAGACCAACAGACACCTAATCACACTGCTGAGAAACCAAAACACAATCTATGTAACACTTTTGTAATAATAACTAATAATAATAATAACAACAATAATCTGGAAAAAACAGGTCAGTAGAAGATTGCTTGTCTTTTTAGTGTGCAAGAGGCCTTCACTCTAATCCCTGAGCAAAGACAGTTACGTGGAAAGTTCTCAAGAAGCCTGTGGATTCCTACACTCAGAGAATAACTAATAAACAATAAATCACACACAAGGTAAGCTGAGTCACTGAGTTCAAATAATGACAAAAGTTGAGATAAAATAGAGCTAAAAACATGAGTCAAAAATATCTTTGGCTCTCTTCCAGCTACTGAATTATGAGGGTAAGAAGATTCAAGCGGAAATCCATGAGCCTAAAGGTTCAATGTAGCTAAAATACACTATAAGTAACTCTGAAAGCCTTTAAGGCTGAAGGGTAAGTGACATTAGCCCTTTTCTGAAAGTTATACATTAAAAAGCTATTAGTCATATATAAAAACAAGACAACTTGAGGATAGGAATTGTCACTTGGCTGAAGACTTGAGTGCCAGGTCTCTGCCAAGCATGAGATTTAATTACATTTTGCCTGTTCGCAGATGGCACAGCTACAGCTTTGGCCTATTTTAACAAGAAGCGACATTCTGAAAGATGGCTGCAGAAATATTTACCAGTCAGTATGGCATAGCCCTAGGATATGCTTCAAAAAAAATAAGGGAGGGAAAATGGGAACATAGAAAATGGCCAGGGTAGCCCAACAGTAGGCTAAGAAGGGGTGACCATAGGATCCATTAGGTCCTTTTGAGTGAAGCTTCAAAATTCAGCCACAAGATGGCGTGGTGGCACATGGCTGTAATCCCAGCACTTAAGAAGGCAGAGGCAGTAGGGTCACTGTGAGTCAGGCCAGGCTGGTCTATAAAGTGAATCCAGGACAGCCAACGCTACACAAAGAAGCCCTGTCTCAAACAACCAGAAAAAAAAAATTGATATATATATATATATAAATAAAATCAACCTCAACAGAAATGAGCAGATAGCTTAGCAAGTTTTTTTTGCCTGTGTCTTAGTGTTCTATTGCTATGAAGAGACACCATGACCTTGGCAACTCTTATAAAGAAAAAAATTTTAATTGGGGTTGGCTAACAGGTTCATTACCATCATGGAGGGAAGTGTGGCAGCACACAGGCAGACACAGTGCTGGAGAAGGGCTGAGAGTTCCACATCCAGGTTGACAGGCAGCAGGAAGAGAGACACTGGGCATGGCGTGAGCATTTGAACCCTCAAAGCCCACACCCAGTGACACACTTCCTCCAACAGGGACACACGTCCTCCAACAAGGACACATCCCTTAATCCTTTCAAGTAGCCACTCTCTGATGACTAAGCATTCAGATGTAGGCGCCTATGAGGGCCATTTTCATTCAAACAACTGCAGCTCCTAAGCATAAAGACTTGAGTTCAATCCCCAAACCCTACTCCAATTTTTCAGATTTTTTTTATGTGTACGGGTATTTCCATTAGCTTATGTCTGTTGCTCACACACATGCAGTGTCTGTGAAGGCCAGAAGAGGATGTTGCATGCTCTGGTACTGGAGTTATAGTGGATTATATCCTGCCATGTCGGTACTAGGACCCAAGCCCAGTCATCCACAAGAGCAATGAATGCTCTTAAATAGGGAACCATCTCTCCAGGCCCCATAACCCATTTTTTTAAAAAGCAGGGTATGGAGGCTGGAGAGGTGGCTCAAAGGTTAAGAGCACTGTCTGCTCTTCCAGAGGAACTAGGTTCAATTCCCAGCACCCACTTGGTGGCTCATAACTGTCTATAACTCTTGTTCTAAGGGATCTGGCATCCTCAGACAGACAGACATACAGATAAATCACCAATACACATTAAAAAATTAAAAATTAAAAATAAGGCTGGTTGTAGTGGTGGGTACTTGTAATTCCAGCCCTGGTGAGGCAGAGACAGACAGACAGATGCCTGTCCAGCTAGCATAGCCTAATCAGTGGGCTCCAGTCCTAAAAACAAGAGGACAGGTGCCTGAGGACTGACATTTGATGTTGACTTTTGGCCTACATATGCAATGTGTACATATGGCACATGAACCCATATGCACAGGACACAAGCACACACAAGAACATTTGGCCAAACCATTTTCCCAGAAGCAGCAGACCCTTCTTTGGCCCACCCATGCCTGGGCATGGTATTCCTAGTCTAGTCTACCTGCTGACAGTACTGTACTTCACCTTCAATGCTTCTCAGCTGTCAGGTGCTATTGCAGCCAGGAGGAATGGCAAATGTGATCCCTGAATGTGGAACGTAGGAGGACTGCTGCAGGCATGAGCCTGGACTGTATACTTTCCATTACACAGCAAGACCCTGCCTAAAAGACAGATATACAGACGGACAGAGCAGACAGACAGACAGACACAGACACACACATTAGCTGCTACTATGTATACTTTCACAAACCTAACATATCTTTGTTCTTTGAAGAACAAAGGTAAAAGTATCTGACGGAATACAGAAGCAGTCCCTCTGCCTTCCCAACCTCACTCAAGATCAGTTAAGATAAAGTCTAAATTTTGGCTCACAGATAGTCAGGATGTGGCTCCCAGGAACTTTCAGACTGAAGATGCAGAGTTCCTACAATGGAAAGCACACACATCCCCAAACGCTGGTTCTCTGAAGCAAACATGCTCTGGGTTACAAGTCCCCTGGAGCCAGTCCGCCAGCCTGAGAGGAATGTGATAAGTGGTAAGATATGCCTTCTGGGTGGCGGTGGGACATCCCAGCACTTGGGAGGCAGACAGGCAGATCTCTGAGGCTAGCCTGGTCTACATAGTGAGTTCCAGGACAGCCAAGATTACACAGAGAAACCCTGTTTTAAAAAACCAAAATAACAATAATAATAACATTCCTGAATAAATGTGTGGGATGACTGGACATGAGTTTCCATCAACAAAGAGTCACACTTTGCATTACAGTATCCATTAAATATACAAAAGAGCGGAGCGAAAAGTGAAGATATGTAAGCAAGGAAAAACAAGGAAAACAACACCAATACTACAGAAAGATATCCAGCCTGGATGTCATACGGACATAAAAAAACAAAAAGCCCAGCACTGCAAAAAAGAAAAAAAGAATCAAATAGAACAGGGGTGTCCAAAATTAGAGAGCCTAACGGCAGAGGACTGGGCCCTCTTTAAAGGTCTCCTCTCCCCCTAGCCTGCTCCATAAAAGGTGTTAAACAACTAAAAGTTCCATAAACAGTAAAGACGAGTCAAATCACCACTTACTGCTACACAGACACTGTCGCTGTGATAAAAGAAAGTCAAGTTAGTGGTTTAAATGAGAAATGCCCCCACAGGCTTATACACTTGAACACTCGTTCTCAGCTGGTGCTACTGTTTGGAGAGGTTGTCGATCCTTTAAATGCAGCTCTGATGAAGGAACCAAGTCACGGCGGTGGGGTTGATCCAGTTCTCTCTGCTTCCTGATGTAATGTGACCGGCAGACTTCCTGCTACTGCCCCAAGCCTTCCCCAGGATGGAAAACAAACCCAAGCTGTGAAACAGAACAAACCTTTTCTCCCCTGAGCTGCTTTTGTCAGGGTGTTTGTCGGAGTTACTATTGCTGTGATAAAGAACCACGAGCAAAGCAACTTGAGGAGGAGAGGGCTTACAATTCCACATCACTGTTCATTTTAGGAAGTTAGGACTGGAACCCAAACAAGGCAGGAACCTGAAGGCAGGAGCTAATACAGAGGCCATGGAAGGGTGCTACTTACTGGCTTGCTCCTCATTCTTATTCAGCCTGCTTTCTTATAGAACCCAAGGCCACCAGCCCAGGGATGGATGGCACCACCCACAATGAGCTGGGTCCTCTCCCACCAATCTCTAATTAAGAAAAAGCTCTACAGCCAGACCTTCTGGTAGCATTTTCTCAGCTGAGGTTCCATCTTCTTGGATGACTATAGCTTGTGTAAACTTGACATAAAACTATCCAGGCAGTGACATAATGAAAACATATCTCAAACCTCAAAAACAATTGCACTGGGCAAGAGTAAGCAAAAAAGGAAAACCTGAGCATATTAAGTTATATTATACAAAATGAAGTCATGACAAAAACATAAAACAACTAATTAGCATTAAACTACGAAAAGCAAAAATTGTCAGAGTTGCAAGGAAACACCAAACCAAAAATTTCACAACCATAGTATGAGTTAGAAGTATGGATGTCAATCACAAACAATTAAACAAGACTGCTCAGTAGCTATGGAGGGAACTGGAACACATTTTTAGCAGGTTTTATTTATCAGACATACAGAAATCTTTGCTTAACCAATCAGAAAATACACTGTCAAACACACTTGGAAAGTTTACAAAACCTAGGGCACATTTTGAAGCTAAACAGATATCACAAACTCAAGATATGGTGCAATTAGAAAAATCTCCACTTTCTGCCTCATTTCTCTGAAGTCAGAGAAGCTAAGAAGCTCCTCTAGCCACAGATGTAAAATTAAAACTGCATGGAGGAAGGCAGGGTGGGGTGGGGTGTGGAATCTGATGCTGAAAAGGCAAATGCTCACACAGATCATGTGCTGAAGGGACATTTAAAAACAAAGACAGCATGCGTAGTGCTGGGCTGTAGCTTAGTGGCTGAACACTACATGTGCAAAGCCCTGGATTCAACCCAGGATGGCAAGCAAAGTTAAGAAAGCAGCTAGCTGCATAAGGTTTAAAATCCTGTCCACTTGTCCCTGCTAGGAGGGGCATAAGAATTATAAAGATGAAAATCTCTCTCAATGGGGAACAGAGATGTCCCAGAACACGCAAAGCATAACCATAACTAGCAAAAATAATTTACATTTGCATTTTTGCAGCCTAAGACAATTACAGCACTGCATACTGCAAAAATGTTGTTTTCCCAAGATGACTATATAGTTATAAATTGTTCTGTCCTGGGCTGCTACCAGTATACTCTGAAAGAAGCAACAAGACAGGGGCTGGAGGGATGGCTCTGAGGTTACTGCTCTTCCAGAGGTCCTGAGTTCAATTCCCAGCAGTCACAGGGTGGCTCAGAACCATCTACAATGAGATCTGGTGCCCTCTTCTGGCATGTAGGCATACATACAAGCAGAACAATGCATACATGGTAGGTAGGTAGGTAGGTAGGTAGGTAGGTAGGTAGGTAGGTAGGTACGTACGTACGTACGTAGATAGACAAATGGACAGACAGAAAGGTGAGGGTGAGGTGAGATAGATAAGCAACAAGGCCCGAGCCAAGCCCATGTGCTTCCATAGCCCTGGTCCACTCCTGGCAGTTTAATTAACAGGGGTTCATTAACAAGTACACACTCCTGTCCAATCATGAGTTACTAAAAATGCTGTTTGCTTTCAGGGCAGTCTTCACTGCTACAGTCTATTCACTCCATCAAGGTAAGTGACAAGCTCAAGCTATAGCACAACCACTTTTCAAACTGCTCACAAGCATTTCACAGGGGAATGGCCTTCTGACAAAAGTGAAAACTCTAATAGGAAACAATTTACTAAATAGAGTCTAATCTGTACTTATATGTTTCCCAAACAGTATTCAGCTAAAATATCTCTGAAACAGTTTTAAAACTTGAGTTATTGGGCTAGAGAGATGGGTCAGCAGTTAAGAGCACTGACTGCTTTCCCAGAATAGCCACCTTCCTTGTCAACATGACAATCATATCTCATGTCATGATTAATTTCCAAATGAAAACAATAACCAGGTAATAAGTCCTAAACATGAAATAACTATCCCACATGCAACCACAGACACATTATACATTTAACCAGCTCATAATTATACCTATGCATAATATAACTATCAACTCTGAGCCCATTGTAAATGTACAGTAGGAGCATTCTCTTAGTATTTCAAACTTAAATATGGTAACCATTGATATCCTATTAATTGATGTTGTATCGTGTTAAAGAAATTGAAGAAAGAAAACACAAATATCTGTATAAATACATTCTTAACAAAATATAATGAAGTACTCATGTCAATTGTAATCTTCTTTGTGTAACTGGTCATGTGGCTTTAGATACCTTTATACCTACCTTCCTCTACTACCCATTCTGTATTTCTTTCCTCTCTCTACTGCTGAAATCACCTTTCGATGAGAATTTCCACAGGACACAAGTGTCTTCACATCCTCTGCCCATTTGGAAAGATCTTTCCACATACTTCTTCCCCAGATGTCTTTCTCACCAAGTCTCCAATTATGCTCTTTCCAACTCCCTGGCCATTCTGACAATCCATTTGCTATAGCCATGAATCAGTGAACAATCACATATCTGGCCAATTATCCTTCCAAACAAAATGTATGACCATGTGTACTACGTGAAGTTCTGTACACTGTGAGGACTTCCATTCACCAGTGTCTTCAGGGTCATCCCGGAAAGGAGTTGTAGTGCTGCAGCTGTCCGTTCCTGGGTAGTGCCTTCATAGCATGCAGAGCCTTCCGTAAACCAGGCCTCGGCCAGTCATAAGGCACACCCCATGAGGCTATAGGTGTACACTTGGCAACAGATGGCATTGAAACAAGAGTAGATAACAGACATTTAAATGGCTAACTTCTTCATGTAACTTGCTTGTGCCTTCAGGGCCTGCTCAGGCATAATCACATACATACCACTTCCATCTGATAGTAGATTGCTGCTGTGCATGTCCTACTCCGTGACTTGGTGGGTCAGATAACATCCAGCTCATGATGGGCAGCTCAGGTCACATGGTAAGTTGGGCATTATCCAATGTTCAGTTTTCATAAAGGCCCAAAGACAGGCCAAAAGCTCTCTTTCAAATGGAGGAGAGTTGTCTGCAGATGATGGTAGAGCCTTGCTCCAAAGTCCCAAAGTTCTCTTCTGTCATTCACGTATAGGGGCCTGCCAGAGGCTCCAAACAGTATCCATATCTGCCACTGACACCTCAGGTACCATCAGGTCTTTGGGATCATGTGGTCCAAGTGTTAGAGCAGCCTGCACAGCAGCCTGCAGCTGTTGAAGAGCCTCCTGTTTCTTGCCCCACACAAAGCTAGCAGCTTTCTAAGTCTCTTGGTATATGAGCTAGAGTAACATACACAAGTGAGGAATGCGCTGTCTCCAGGATACAACAGGCCCAGTACACACTGTGCTTCTTTCTTGGTGGTGCTGGGGGACCAGATGCAATAACTTATCCTTCACCTTAAAAGGAATAACTCTGCATGTTCCATACCATTGGAATCCTAAGAATTTCACAGAGGTAAAAGGCCCTTGAAATTTGGTTGGATTTATTTCCCTTTCTCTAATCCTCAGACGTGTTATCAATAAGTTCAAAGTGGTTGCTTCCTGCTGTTCACTTGGTCCAGTCAGCATAATGTCTCCAATATAGTGAGCCAGTGTGCTACTTTGTGGAAGGAACAGATGAACAGGATCCCTTCTAAGTTATGACACAAAGCTGGAGAGTTAATTTACCTTGAGGCAAAACTATAAAGGTATACTGCTGGCCTTGCCAACTGAAAACAAATTGCTTCTGGTGGTCCTTATGGACAGACACCCAGAACGGGGCATTTGCTACATCGGTAGTTCCATACCATGTCCCAGTAGATGTGTTAATCTGTTCAAGTAAGGACCACATCTTGTACAGCAGCTAAAATTGGAGTCCCTACCTGACTGAATTTTCAATAGTCAACTGTCATTCTTCATTATCTACCAGCTTCAGCACTGGCCAGATAAGGAGAGTTAAAGGGAGATGTGGCGGCAACCCCCCCCCCCCCGCATCTTTCAAGTCCTTGATGGTAGCACTAATTTTTGGAATTTTCAGGAATAGGATACTCTCTCTGATTTTTATGTATATATATTATATATCATATATTTATGTATATGTATACATATGAATATACATACATATGTATACATAAATACATACACATATGTGTTTTATTAGAGTGATTTACAGGTTGTGGTCTAACTAGTCTAACAATGGCTGTCCACATATGGAAGGTCCAAGAATCTAGTAGTTGTTCAGTCCATGAGGCTAGATGTCTCAGTTGGTCTTCAGTTTAGCCTCGAATCCTGAAGTAGGCTCTAATGCCAGTGAAGGAATGGACCAAGACCTTTCCTCTTCCATATCCTTATTATAAACTTCCAGCAGAAGGTCTGGTCCAGATTAGACATATGTCTACCCACATCAAAAGATTTGGATTAAAGCTGTGTCCTCCCACCTCAAAGGTCTGGATTAGAAGTGGATCTTCCTACTTCAAATGATCTATTTAAGCAAAAAAGCTCCCTCACAGATGTGCCCAGCTGCTTTGGGCTTTTAACTCATTTCAGATGTAGTCAAGTTGACAAACTAAGAGTAGCCATCACAGTCCCTTAATTAACTGGCAATCTCAGCTTCCTGCACAAGAGTGAGGGAAGGGTACCTATCTGCCGGTCCTGCAGAAAACTCAAATTTGCAGCTCCGCCCCTACGGCAAGATGCAGAGTGACCTGAATTTCCCTAAAGTTCCTCTGCCTTCAAAACCACAGGAAGGGTTGGGCAGGGACTCAGGAGCCTTGGTGGCAGAGTGCTCTCCAGCATATATGAGGCCCTGAGCTTCACCCCCAGGACTCAAAAATGGAATCCCAAACACCAAATACAAACAGAAGGCAGGTAGTTTAGACAGCCATTTTTCCAGAGGTCTGCTAGTTAATATCCTAGGAGAGGATAAAGGAGGAGAGGGAAGGAAGAGAAGGGGAGGGGAGGGGACATGAGGGGAGGGGATCAGGTGAGGAAGGAGAGGGAAGGAGGAGAGGGGGAGGGGAGGAGGGAGAGGAGGAAAAGAGGGGAGGGCAGGGGGAAAAAGGGGAAAAGGGAAAAAGGGAAAGGAAAAAAGGGAAAAAGGGAAAGGAAAGGAAAAAAGAAAGGAAAAAGGAAAAGGAAAGGAAAGGAAGAAAGGAAGGAAGGAAGAAAAGAAGGAAGTCAGGATTAAATCTTGCTTCCATTACATTCTAACCATTACATCCTAACCACGGCTAGGGTAAGGGCACATACAGGGTCATGGTGACTTTTTTTTAAGTCAACCCTCTTTATAAGCACCTTATTTCATGTATGTTGTTGACTGACTTATGCCTAAATGGAGCTTGTCTAATGTGTACATTTTCCTCTGCAAAAGCCTTCTTCTTCCACTTAGGAACTCTAAACAGCACTTCAATACCATGCTTTGGGGCCACATTAAGCAACACAATCATAGACAAGAAGCATAAAAATTCAAAAAATGTGGCACTAATTAGATGGGGAAAGGCTACTTGTTTACAGTCTGGTCCAATCTCTGCTGAGAGTATGTACAACAGGGCCTCTCAAATGCCCTAATTCTGCACAGGTCTAGAGTTGACTACCAAGGCCTGTGAGAACTGATCTTGACGGTACAAAAAAAATGGGGTGAATTAGGAAGTACAGAATTGTAAGTTGTAAAGGTAGACTGTATTTTAACACCATGTCTAAATCAGTTTCCCAAACTGTCAGAGACTAAATCTACAGACCAACCTCATCTGCTAGCAGATGTCTCTGTAAGCGGGGCATCTCCTATCAGGCTTTTGTTCTGTTTCATTTTCGCAATGTTGGGGATGGAGCTAGCAAGACACATGATACGGAAGCCTCCACCACTAAGCTATGCCCCAAGTACCTTCTATTACTTCTGAGACTTTCCAGCACAGAAAGCAGTTCTAGTCGACAGTGAGCGAGAACCACACCTGCATTGGGAAGAGGTTAACTAAGATGGCAGCTCAGCTGCAGAACGCCATGGGAAGAAAAGCAAATGCACGCCATTTGAACAGGGGGGTTGTTTCATTTTGTTTTGTTTTTTTCATTCAAAGGTCCCAGAAGTGTCATTTTACTCTATAACAAACTCTGAAGCAGGGGCCACACCCAGGTCCACACCCAGAAGGTTTGGTCCCACAAGTGTGTGTAGGTCTGTCTGCTGCCACACCCCCAAACACTAAGTTAGCCCATATTACTGAGCATGGATAAGCATTTGGTGGCAAATTTTATTGGAACTTGGACAGGGAGGTGCCTGTCAGCATGGTGTGCCACCTTCTAGTTGGTGAGGTAGAATTAGGATGTAAAAGCTACATCTGGAGTGAATGGACATTTTTGGTTTGACAACCCAAAGGGACAGCAAACTAAAATATTCAGTTTATATAACAAAGAACATCTTCAGTAAAAAAAAAAAAAAAAAAAAAAAACAGCTTCCATAAAAACAAGGAACAAGACAGCAGCCTACCACAGAGGACCTCTGAAAGACTCTACCCAGCAAGTATTAAAGCAGATGCTGAGACTCTGCCAAACTTTGGGGAGAGTGCAGGGAATCTTATGAAAGATAGAAAGACTTGGAGGAGACAGGAGCTCCACAAGGAGAGCAACAGAACCAAAAAATCTGGGCACAGGGGTTTTTTCTGAGACTGATACTCCAACCAATGACCATTCATTGATATTACCTAGAACCCCTGCACAGATGTTCCCCATGGCAGCTCAGTATCCGAGTGGGTAGCCTAGTAAGGGGAACAGGGGCTATTTCTGACATGAACTCAGTGGCTGGCTCTTTGATCACCTCCCCCTGAGGTGGAGGGAAGCCTTACCAGGCCACAGAGGAAGACTATGAAAGACAGTCCTGATGAGACCTGACAGGCTAGGGTCAGATAGAAAGGGAAGAGGTCCTCCCCTATCAGTGGACTGAGGAAGGGACATGGGAGGAGATGAGGGAGGGAGGGTAGGTGGGATTGAGAGGGGACGAGGGTGTGGGCTACAGCTGGGATACAAAATGAACAAATTGCAATAAATAAAAAAATTATTTTTTAAAAAGCTCATTTCCTCCAAATGAAAAAAAAACATAAATAGATAAATAATGAATGAATGAATGAATGAATGAATGAATGAATGAATGAATAGGTGGGTGAGTTTAATCCCAATCTCATTGCTCATGGCACCAAATGCATGTTTGCACTGTCTGCCTTCCCTTCCTGCCTTCCTGCCTCATGTATCTCCGTACTGGAGATTGAGCTCAGGGAGGCAGAGGCAGGGGCATGTGTTGGGGGTAAGGGGGAGTGAATCCATCCAATGGGGTTTTCTTTTCTTTCCTTTCCTTTTCTTTTCCTTTCTTTCTTTGTCAGGAATAATTTTCACAAACTATAAATTAGAAACTGAAGTGCACTGTCACCAATTCTTGAAAGCCATGGCCCATTTATGCTGTGTGGCATTTATAGATGTGGCAGCTTCCCAGATAAATTCAATTTGGCCTCAGTCTAAAGCTATGAACCAGTGTAAATGCAAAGAACAGCTTTCCAGACATTTCCAAGTAAACAGAGCCAGCTTAGAACGGCCTCTAATGGGTCTGCTCTGCACTATGGAGCACCCTATTTTCCAAGGCCTGTTCCCTCATCCAAATGATCAGCCTGATACCCAATGTCTGGGTGAAGCCCAACCTTCCACAAAAAAAAAAAAAAAAAAGTGATTTTTTTTTTTAATTTTTAAACCTGCTGTGGTGAAAATTAAAAGGAAATAGCAAGACTTGTGGAATAGACAAGATTCACAATCTGATTGCTCACTAACCGAATGCATGTTTGCCCTGTCTGCCTTCTCTTCTTGCCTCCTGAATCTCCATACTGGAGTCTGAGCTTAGGCTCTGCCTATTCTAAGAAACCTTCCCTGACTTGTGTCTCCTGAGCTGCCTTCTGTCACAACACTGGGTCTCTGTGACCTGCAGATGTTTCAATGATACCACTAACTTAAGAACTTCACAAAGTTCTTAATTTTTCTTAATCTTAATTTTTCTCTTGTCACTAAATAACACTGAACATGAAGATCTATTACATCTAGCACTATACACTGATAAAATAATATAAAAGGAGGGGCTTATGTTCATTTAAAATATAATTGCAGAATGCATGCCTATACTTTAATCCCAGCACTTGTGAATCTGTGGCCAGCATGGCTGTTCTAAACTCAAAGCCCACCTGGACTATACAGTGAGGTGGAGGCCAGCCTAAGCTACAGAATGGGGGTCTTCTGTCAGAATAAAGGGAAGGAGGGAAGAAAGAAAAGCATGCCTACATTTATTGATTTTTAGTTATTGTGTGTGTGTGCAGGTATGTGTGCCTGTGTGCAGTCAGAGACCAGAAGAGGGTGCCAGCTCCCCTGGTAGGAGGGATTATATGCAGGTCCCTGTAAGAGCTGCCAACAGTCTTACTAGCTGAGATGTCTCTCCTACCATCTAAGCATGTATAAATGTGGCCTACCTGTGTATAAGTGATTGAGTCACAGTGTTAATAGGTAATTAAAATTAACACTGTACTACAAGTAGGTCTTTTTTAAGCCACATAATTTATAATAATTTCTAACTTACCTATATAATAACAAGAAGAATCTGTAGGGAAATAACTCTCAGCTTCAAAGCATAGCATTATTGTTTCTCCAGCATAGCACCTAGGTCCTGATCTCTGATGCAATCTGCAAATTGCATAAGGTGTGGAGCACCAATTCACACAGAGAAAGGGAAACAGGCATTCCTGTTAGCCGAACAAAATAACTGGAAGCTTATTAAATTGGAAGTAAATTTAAGCTTTAATCGCCTCAACAGTTATTTGAAGCTACTGTTGCTTTTTATAGTAATACCAGCTGAAAACTATGCATTAATATATTGAAATAAGAGCACAGGGTGTAGAGTTAAGGTAAATCCTGCTCTCAGAGCTAGGAAGGTGGCCCAGGTGGTAAAGCACAAACACGAGAACCCCAGTGCTCACATAAAAATCAAGGCCTGTCAGTTTCACACCATCTTAGTGTTCTGTTGCTGTGAAGAGACGATATGAACAAGGCAACACTTACAGAAGGAGACACTTAATTGGAGGCTTGCTTACAGTTTCCGAGGGTTAGTCCATGCGCATCACAGCGGGAAGCAGCAGACTCCGTGCTAGAGCAGCAGCTGAGAGCTTTACATCCAGACTGGTAAGCACAGGAAGACAGGCATTGGACCGGAGGTGGGCCTCTGAGTCCTCAAAGCCACCCCAGTGACACATCTCCTCCAACAAGGCCGCACCTCCTAATCTTTCCTAAACAGTTCCCCTAACTGTGGACCAAGCAATCCAACATATGAGCCTACGGGGTATCATTCTCATCCACACCACCATAACAACTATCAATCCCATGGCTGGGGAGGCTGAGACAGCCAGCCTAGATACATTAGCAAATTCTAGGTTCTGTGACAGACTCTAACTCAAAAATTAAAATGGAGAACAATTGAGCAAGATACCAGATGTCAACTTCTGGCTTCCACATGCACTAGGGCATGCACACACACACACACACACACACACACACACACACACACTTCCCTCACAAATACCCAGGTCACCATCACTATCAGTTGTCATCAACCCAGTGTTTGCTGGACATCTACAGCATATAACACAGTGACAACCTTGCTGCTATAGAATTGAAGTGGGTCTTCATAAACAAATATATCTTTTCAAAGAAAAGACAGCTAAAGACTCAACCGAAAAAAAAATGCTATCCAGAAACACCATAAATAAAAAGATATTTCATGTTCAACTTTTCAGAATAGGGTTATTCCAAAAGTTAAAGAAAATTACATCAGAACAAATTCCACAGTGAGAAATGATGCCATAATTACACCAGGTCAGAAGAAGTGCTGTCCTGCCAGCCCTGCTAAGAATTCTCAGAAAGTACCAAGAGGTACCATTCTCAGTTTCCATTTAGATAGAGGACTCATAGGTAACTACGCCGGTTCCATCTGAGAAAACCAGAATCCAGAACACACAGCCGAGAGCCTCCTGTGACTCCAAAGCCCCGAGAGCATTGCTGGTAACACTTTCAGCAACACAGTAACATCTCAGATCAGCTTTTTATATAATCAAGTCCCCTAAAAATTTTGTTTTCGTTTCAAACTTTATTTTTAAGATTTTCAAATTTATTTCATTTTGTTGCTTTTAAACATAGGCTCTACTTCTGTAGCCAGAGGTTACCTTCCTGATTACTGCTGGAGTTATATATATATATATATATAAGCCACTGTAGCGCTATGAATAAACATGGCCCCCACAGACTGATAGATCTGAATGCTTGGTCATCAGGGAGTGAGACTATTAGGAGGTGTGGCTTTGTTGGAAGAAATGTGTCACTAGGGTTGGGCTTTGAGGTTTCAGATGCTCAAGCCAGGCCCAGGGCCTCTCTATTCCTGCTGTCAAGATCAAGATGTAGAACTCTCAGTTCCTACTCCAGCACCATGCTTGGCTACATGTCACCAAGCTTCCTACTATGACAATAATGGACTAAACTTCTAAAACTGAACGCCAGCCCCAATTAAACGTTTTCCTTTATAACAGTTGCAGTTGTCATAGTGTCTCTTCACAGCAACAAAAACCCTAAGACAGCCATCATGACTATTTCATTTTTTATTGTAGACAAGAATCAGGACAAAACAATGCCCATGCATAAAGACTAGCACAGCTGATCAATGGACCAAAAAGTCATCCCACCTAGTGACAACAACAACAAAATGGCATCAGAAGCCCAGAAGTGAGGGTCTGAGAGCCAATGCATTTCTCAGAGACCCAAGTGCAATGAGCAGACTGACCACACTGTTCTACATTCCCATTGCCCCAGCGTCATGAAGCATTTGCTAAGAGTTAATGCGACTACCGCAGCCAATCAAGCAGAGTGAGGTTGCTTTGTAAAGTTTACTGCATAACACTGGGAAGTACATATGATGGGCCAGCAAGAGGGCTCAGGAGGTAGGTGCTTGCAGTACAACCTAATGACCTGAGTTCAATCCCTAGACCCACATATAAAGGTGGAAGGAGAGAACTTACTCTAGAGTTGTTCTCAGACCTCCACACACATACACACATACAAACACACATATACAAACACACACACAATAATATTAACATTTTATAAAAATAAATCATGATAAAAACAAGAGTAACAGGGAAATTATGACCAAAGTTAAACAAATTTAGATGACTGAATTGAGAGACATACCATACTGTATTCCTGATTATAAAGACCATCTCTAAATAAAGACGTCCAAAGAATTAATAGAAATGTTCATTCAACAAAAGTAGAGCCCTGGGACCACAAAGGAAAAGCAATGACATCTGCAAGTAAAAAACATTATTCTAATCTTCAAACAAAAGAATAAAATGCCAGGAGGTAGTGGCATAGGCCTTTAATCCCAGCAATCAGAAGAGAGAGGCAGGTAGATCTCTATGAGTTTGAGGCCAGCCAGGTCTACAGAGTGAGTCCCAGGACAGCCAGGCACACACAGAGAACTCCTGTCTCTAAAAATAAAAATTAAAAAAAATTTTTTTTAAAGTAAATTAAGCGTTCAATAGGAAATTATTAATAGCCGGTCACAGTGGCACATGCCTTTAGTCCCTGAGGCAGGTTGATCTCTATGAGTTCTAAGCGAGCCAGAGCTACACAGTGAGATTCTGTCTCAAAAACCAAACAAACAAAAAAAATTATTGATGAAAAGTTATTCAACTAAACAGACGCAAATGCAAATGTCAAGTTGTATTTATAAACATGAAACACTGATGAGTACAAAGAACATTAAAAAACATACATTGTTGTTATAAATAAATGAGTGTTAGGCTATTATAATGTTTATTATTTGCCCTACAATTATTATGGCGGTAAACCCGCTATCACAATCAAATAAAACAGACACCTGTTAGATTTTATAACTGCCTTATTTACCTTGGGCTGGGCAGATATTCCACCTATGCTGTCTCAATGACCTCACCATCCACCTCTCAGCCTCCACCCAGTGCCGTCCACCTTAACCATTTCCATTTGGCCTATCCATAATTCTATAAGTACTTGCTTATCCTTCATCTGGATCACTTTCTTCATCCACACCATCCTCAGAGTCCTTCCTCCCGCCTACATTGTTCCTTCTCCATGCTAGCCCGTCCTAGCATCCTCCCTCCTCTCTTCCTGTTTGTCTCTGAAGGCATTGCTGCCATTGCTGCTCTGTGAGGGCTGAGCCAGGAGGCGGCAGCAGGGAAAACACTTTAGCAGCAGCCAGCTCTGTTAAGTTTGTTCATATTGTCTCTCTCCCAGGAGGCTGTCTTTTGTTTATGAGCCCCTCTTAAAGAGACAGTAGTAGACAGTTTTTGACTGGATAATTTTTAGGTTTTAAGCTTGGGTTGTCTTGCTGGGAGTTTATTCCCCTCCTCCCTCCAAAACTATGATAAAATAAGATTTTGAGGGTGTGAATATGTAAAATTAGTTGGGTGGCATTTGAAATTATTATATAATTATTATTAGTTCATTGCAGGGCATGTGCAGGCAGGGCTGGGATGTAGCTTTGCAAGTAGAGTACTTTCTAGCATACACAAAACTGTCCATTCCAAGTATACATTCACCAGGCATCATTGCATGTGCTATGAGGTAGAGACAGGAGAATAACAGTTTAGAGGCCATTATGTTCAGCTCCACATACCTTCCTACAAATACCATTCCAGCCAGACAGTGGTGGCGCACACCTTTGATCCCCACACTCAGAGGCAGAGGCAGCTAGATCTCTGAGTTGAAAGACCACCCTGGCTTACAGAGCAAGTTCCAAGTCAGCCAGGGCTACACAGAAAAAACCTGTTTTGAATAGAAAAAGCACGGGTTGGAAGAAGAAAAGGAGAAGGGGGAGACCACCTTTCTTTCAGCTAACTAAACTACCTAGAAGCCCTGGATTAATGTTTTAAGTTTCCAGAACCCAGTGCTTATGCGGAGAAATTATGTCATTTAAATCCACAAAGTAAATTACCAGGCCTCTCCATCTAAAACAATCTTATATATTTAAGAACTTACTACAAGCCAATTCACACAGTATAGAACTGGGAAATTGATACACAAGGAAAAACATCTTTTGGTTCTTTTGTGAATATTCTGTATATTAACAAGACGTTCACAGTAACAGTGAGCCAACAAAGATGTTAATACTTTGGAGAGATGTGTTCAGACGAAAGCAAATCAATTTTCATTGACATTAGCTGATATGTATTCATGCGTGCGTGTGAGCGTGCGTGCGTTTTGCTGAGCTTTGTGCATGCTAGGCAAGCACTCTAACACTGAGCTACATCGCCAGCCTTCTTTTTACTTTTTATGAGACACAGTCTCACTAAATTGCCCAGGCTGGCCTTGAACTCACCCAAGGTAATCCAGGAATGCCTTGAACTTGAGATTCCCCCTACCTCAGGCTTCCAAGCAGCTATGATTCTAGGCCTGAGTCATCAGGCTCCATTTGAGATAGAGTTTTTTATAAAATATTATTAAAGAAAGGGGCAGTTTTCATATGGCAAATGGTATGGCTGGGAGACAGGAAATAAAGGCAGGTGCTAGAAGGGCATAATAGTTAAAAGCAGGGAAGGGCACTGTGGCTCTAGTTGAGCAAAAACTTAACAGAATGATCTTCCACTGCAACAGCTTCCTGCTGGAGATAATGCCGAATCAAGAGAGCAGGAGGAAGGCTCTGAATAGATACTTGGAAAAGTCAAAACAGTCTTTGATACACACTGGTGAGAGAGTGGGCGCCTGTGCCTACACCAGCACTAGAGAGACTCTGACCGAAGGGCCAACTGTCATTAAAAGTGGCTCATGCCTAGGTCCTGTAAGACTTTTAAGACTCTTACTATCTATTCCTGGCTGGCCTGAAATTCAGAGATTCGCCTGCCTCTGCTCCCTGAGTGCTGGAATTAAAGGCGTGTGACATCATGCCCAGTTGCCCAAAGAGGTTTTTTAAGAGTCTCTTATCTTTCTGGTATGATGAAGAAAAGGGAAAACATGGGGTGACCCAGGGAAACCGGGAGTGAGAGAGAAGCGCTCACAGAAAGAAAGCAAGAGAAGGACCCAGAGCAGTGAGCAGGCTCAGACCAGTCTCCAACTGGCTTGTGTTTAATATGCATGTTTATATTTATATTTGTGTGTATGTGTATACATGTTTGTATGAGAGAGTGTGCACAGGCCACTGCACGTATACATAAGGAGGTCAGAGGACAAATATGAACCCAGGTCATTAAGATAGCAATACAAGGGCTTTTATCCAAGAAGGTATCTACCAGGTCTTTGGAGGACTCTCTTAACTCGTGAAGTCTGAAAGTTGAGTTACAATCTAAGCTACCTTCCATCACAGACAAATAAGCCCAAATAAGCTGACTGTCTGTGAAACTAAAACAAAACCACAAAACCTTTCTGATGAATACAACCGAATCCATGTAGTAATCAGAGTGTATAAAAAATAATTCCAAAGTAACTCAAAGACAAAGACAGAACAAAAAGACCTAGTACAAAGGCATAGAAATGTGTGGCATAGATTATGATTTTCATTTTCAGTACAGTATTTTAAAAACTACAGTTTGTCATGAACAGGGTTTGTATGATGATTCTGCCCAAACCTGTTCTGGGCACACTTAAGGTAGGTGAGGCTAAGCTAAGACATTCAATAGATATATTTCATGTTGTCCAACTTAATAGCCTTTTCACTCATAATGGGCTTATCAGCAAGCTACCCTACCACAGGATGAGTAGCATTGGTGTAAAGATAAAAAAAAAAAAAAGTCCATTAGACCAGCTTATTAGAAGAATGGTCATAGAGTAATGAGTCAAAGAGCCTGGATACTGAAATAAATTATCTAGTCTACACAACAGAAAGATGGAGGGGGTGGGGGGCAGAAGCGAGTGTCCCATGGAGATCTGTCTGTGTCCAATAATAATCCTAGGAGTAACAGCAAGAGAATATGAAAACAAAGCCTGAGATTCCCCCAGATCTGGTGAAATCTGCCAGTTCTGACAGGTTAATACAGAAAAGGAACTAGAAGTATACCACAGTCACGGGCCTGTGCCAAGCGGTGCCTGTGCCAAGCATGTCAGAGACACCGCGGCTCCACCCATAGCGCACACACGCCATGGCCAAGTGCACTAACAGTCGAACTCCCTGGGCACTGCTGGGAAAGCTCAGGTCCAGTGCCCAACACCATGTACAATGAGGTGTGTGGTGCATCCCTGTAAACCTAGCATTCAGGAACTAGAGGCAAGAGGACCCCTAGAGCTCACTGGCCAGCCAGACAAACCAGTAAGGTCCAAGTTTGTGTGAGATACCCTATCGAATAGTAATACAGTGGAGCACAATCCAGGAAAACACTAACATTGACCTCTAGCCTGTGTGCATATGCGCACACGTGGTTTTAATAATTAGTATATGGTTTCCTGTAAGAAGAGAACTTTCATTTTCAAGAGGTCAAACAAATTTTCAAACATTAATTAGAATTAGCAATGTCCCTCCCGAGGAGGGAGCAGCCTTACCAGGCCACAGAGGAAGAACATGCAGCCACTCCTGATGAGACCTAATAGACTAGGATCAGAAGGAAGGAAAAGAAGACCTCCCCTATCAGTGGACTGGGGGGGAGGGGCAGTGCAGAAGGGGGAGGAAGGGAGGGATTGGGATGGGAGGGAGGGAATTACGGGGGGATACAAAGTGAATAAAGTATAATTAATAACTGTTTCCACTGAAATGCTTGTATAATTTGTTTAAGATAGCATTAATAGGATTTGTAGCACATTAGGTATCCTGGGTCCTTGGCATCATCAGAATCACTACTATGAGAAACAAACTTCAAATTCTCTCAATGAAGCATCCATACAGGTGTAGAACTCAGAAAGAGAAAACCAGTCATGACAGCTATCCATGAAGTACAAAAGGAATTTCCAGGTCATGTAAGATGTGTGTGATTTCTCTAATTCCATGATACTGACCAGGTACTGATCAGGCACTGTCAGCTGGCCACCATGAACACAATGGATAAATCCTCACTTTTAGAGTATACTCTATGAGGGTAACACTCAGAAAAAGACGCTTCACAGGCACTGGGGGTGGAGCTGATGTCCTAACTCTGCACAGGCACTGGGGATGGGGATGGTGTCCTAGTCCTGCAAAATTCTGCAAAGGAAGCCTAAAACCAATAGCCAAAGGTGAAAATTACACTGAGCAGAGGCAGAGGAGTAGAATGCAGCTCATTCTGCTCAGCTCAGGGGCTCAGCAGTCAAGCTGCTAATGGTTCTGTGCAAACTTGTCTTAGTCAGGCAAAGGAGACAATAGTATCTTCAGAGATGACTGCTGGCCTCAGTGGTACATACCTGTAGCCTACTGGGAGGCCGAGGGAGGAGCAGAGTGTGATCAAGGCCTGCCCAGGCAATGTACCAAGGCCCAGCCTCAAAAGAAATCTTTAAAAGGTTTTGGGTATAGCTCAGTAGTAGAACACTTACATTGCATGCATGAGATCTTGGGCTCTATTCCCACTATCATCTAATAAATAATGAATATGAGATGTCAAGCATCTACTTGATCTAGGAGAAGAAAAGTAAATGTCACAACTTCCCCTTAGCCTATTTCCCATATTGCCCATTCAAGCCCATTATTTACTCATGCTGCAGTAAATACTGGACAGAAAGGATTCAGTGGTGAACAAGATGGACTCAGTATTGTCTTCAGGGAGGCAAAACACACATCACTCTGACACATGACTTCTGACATACACATCATTGAATAGAATACTTAGCTTAAAAGTTTCTACTCAGAGCAGGGTGTGGTTTTAATTCCAGCATCCAGAAGGCAGAAGCAAGAGGATCCCTATGACTTTAAGATCAGCCTATAGTGAGAACCAGGACAGCAAGGGCACAGAGAGGTCTCTCTACATAGAGAGACCCTGTTTCAAAAAAAATGACACAGAAAACTATTGCTCAGGGGCGAGAGATCCAGCTCAATGGCAAATTGTACACACAGCTCTTCCAAAAAACCCAGATTTGGCTCAGTCAAGTGACACAAAACTCACTCCAGCTCCAGAGGATCCGACATCCTCCTCAGGCTTCTTCAGACACCTCATGTATTTGTGCACACATATAAACACATATATACACACACAATTAAAATAGAGTAAATTTCAAAGAATTTTCCAGTAAGTCCAGGAACAATCATCATTTAGCATCAAAAATACCATAAAAGGAACAGTGATAAATTATACACATGGATAACCAAATTATGCCATCTTTTTAGTGAATTATCACTAACTGATGCAGATTTCAAAACACCTTTACAGTCTCATCCCTACTGCCAACAGAAAGGACCAGAATCAGATATTTTAACATCCACAATCATTTGTCAGGACTCTGCTGGGAACTTAATGTCATGATCTCGGTACACCCTTGTCACCACCTGTGAAGGGACTATGATCATAGACTGGGAACTTGCAAGCCAGAAGTTTTTGTGACTCGCCAAAGATACATACTGACAAATGACTGGGCTACCGTCAGTGTCCAAGTCAGTCAACTGAAGGCCTGGACATCCCTTCCTTCCTGAAGCAAGGCTTCCAGAGCAGGTGAAAGCCAGGAGGAGTTCTCCTTGCTTTCCTTTCATTCCTACTCACCCTCTCCAAAGCCTGAATTCACGCACTTGTTCCCTACTGAAGGCATCATCACGCTCTAAAAAGCTGAACTCTGTATTCTAAGTCATCTGTCAAAAGACTAGGGAAATGACTAGCAAATGTCAAAGCAAAAACTGAAAATACACAACAGACAGAATCCTTTACACTAGCAGCTGACGTGATTTCTGATATCATGTGTTTCTGAAAAACACTTCCCATTTTCAAGCAGCCAGAATACAAGCTCACCAAGCTAATAAATGTCAGTTATACAATATCCACAGCATCCCAAACAAGTCCTTACGGCAGAGTTCGACAGCACTGAGCAGATCGAAGAGCATGCTGGCGTCACATGCTGTACTGATACCAGAGTCTAAGTTTTTACCTCTACAACACATCCTGTATCTCTGAGATATAAAAATTAATAGAAATATCAAAACATTTGGATCAGAATTTGCATATTTGTAGAAGTCTGAAGCTTTAACACATTATACCATCAATCACATTATGCTAGTATTTGGCACTTGAAGTAAAAAGAAAACAGACAAGCCTTGGGTGGTGGCACACACCCTTGATCCCAGCACTTGGGAGGCAGAAGCAGGCAGATCTCTCTGAGTTCGAGGCCAGCCTGGTCTACAGAGTGAATCCCAGAGCAGCCAGGGCTACACAGAGAAACCCTGTCTTAAAAATCAAACTAACAAACTAACAATGGAACAGGCTGTTGTTGCAGAAAACCCAGGTTCAATTCTCAACACTTACATGGTGGCTCACAAACATCTGCAACTCCAGTCCCAGAGAACCTGATGCCCTCTTCTGGCCTCTGAAGGCAGTAAGCCTGTATGAAGTACACAGACACCCAAGCAGGCAAAATACTCATACATAAAAAGAAAGAAATGGAAAAAATTGAATAAACAAGTATTTTTAAAAGATAGTAGAATTAGTGTCAAATTATTTAAGGATCAACAAAAGATGTGGTGATCCATCTTTCCAGAACCCTATTTAAAAGCAAATGAACTGTCATTTAATTGGCTGGTAAAAAGAACATTTGACATGAGTTAAATGGCATGAATAAATTACAGCTACACAGTAAAAGTACAAGATGAACAGGCCAATGAAATTAAGAGATGCCACTTCTACTTCCCTCCTTCAATTTTGCTACTTTCAATTAGCTACTTCAAATTCTCAAAGTATATCAGCAACTTAATTGAGAAAAAGCAGAGTAGGAAGAGAACAGAATAGAGGAAAATGAGGAAAAAGACCAGTGTTTCATCTCACACAGAGTTCTTAAACCCCTCCTAATCTAATCCAGTCTGCTGAGAAACTACATGACCCAGGACACACGGCTATGTAAAAACAGAGATGAACCGGAGAGATGGCTGAGTAGCTAAAAGAGCTCTGCTCTTCCAGGTTCCATTCCCAGCGACCACATGGTGGCTCACAACAGGGACAGCCAGGGCTACATAGAGAAACCCTGTCTCAAAGCAAAACAACACAAAAAGCTACTTCTCCAGGGGATCTAATGCCATGAAATCTAATTTTTAAATAAGCTTACTAGTAAATCATTTACTGATAATAAGTCATTAAAAATTAAATTAAAATAATTCTTTGGTAGCCAGACATGATGACACACGCCTTTAATCATAGACCTTGAGAAGCAGAGGCAGGCAGATTTCAGTGAGTTCAAGGCCAGCCTGGTCTACAAAAGACAGAATATCGACTTAAAAAAAACAAAAACATTTTGGCATACATATAATTTTGTCATTTGATAAGACAAAAGCAATTTACATATGAATGAGGTGACTGTGCTTGTCTGTTTTAACGAATGTGATGAGTGCTGAGGAATGACAGAGGAAAGTGTGAGCTCTTTGATTCCCATCATTAAACCATTATGCTCTGCAGAAAGCCAGAAGAACATTAAAACACTGCAGCTAGAACACATGCTAATCTGGAACCGAGATGTTTCAGGTGGCTGACAAGGGCGCTGCATCACAGGAGAGCATGCACAGCACAAACACACGCTGTGTGCTCAAAAGGAAGTCTGGAGCGAAGTCACGGAAAAGCATTGCCTCTGCTTCACAATCTCTCATTTTAAACTGTTTGATCACTGCATGCTCAGACAGTTTTCTCTATTGTCAAATTTTCAAACCCCACACTCTGTCACATGATACTACATGGGGTTTTGAGGCACAGTTTAAGTATTTTTAGACTAATGAATCAAAAACTCCATCTTCTCCTCTACATGTTATACTTACTATTTTTTTTCCTTCATTTCATTGACAAGCTCAAAAATAAACCAAGCAGCCAGCAAACCAGCTAGCTACTTGAAACCCCAGCTTTCATGAAGGTGACTCCCCATGTCATTAACACACAAAACAGATGCTCAGGACACTAACCAATTTGTACTTGTTCAGGCTGGCTGAGAGAAACGAAGGCTGATGTGTCATCAATCCAGGATATCTGAATGTTACCTGTTAAAAGTGAATTAAAACAAAGTGAGCCTCTAAGCATTTAATGAACCATACAATAAACTCAGTCTGATACATTTCAACAGAGTCTAGAGCAATGAAGTGCTGGTGTAAGGCTAAAAACCTCAGCACTACCCAGCTTACTGAAAACTTTCAATCCACTACTTACTTCTGTTAAAATTTCAAGAAGCTAGGAGATGGCTTAGTGTATAGCAGCACTTGCTGTGCAAATATGAGGACCTTAGCTCAAACCCCTGGTCCCATTATAAAAAAAGCCAGGCCCCTAACTCCAGCACTGGGGCCTGGAAACAGGAGGACATCAGAAGCTCATTGGCCAACCAGCCTAGGACAGCTTCAGATTCAGTGAGAGATCCTGTCTCAACAAGACATAATAAGACCGAGAGTACCACAGCAGGATGCTCAGCTTCCTCCTCTGGCCTCCCCAGTAGTGTGTGAAGTACAAGAGAACAGTCAAGAAACATTTGAATTTTTGTTTTAAAAATCAAAAGAGGGTTGGAGAGATGACTCAGTCAGTAAAGTGCTTTCCTTGAAAAGCATAAACACCTTGCTTTGATCCCAGCACCCATGTAAAAAGTGATCACAGCTGAGTGTGCCTACATGCCCAGTACTGGAGACGTGGAGATGGACAAGTCCCTGGAGTTCTTGGGCCAGATAGCCTAACAAAATTGCTGAGGTTTGGGTTCAGTCAGAGACCTTACGTTACAAAAGTACGGTGGAGAGGGCCAGTGAGCCCTCCATGAGTGCATTTCCCCGCGGGTAAACGCACTCGCGGCCAAGGCTGATGGCCTGAGCTCCACCCCTGGGACTCATGAGTTACAAGTTGTCCTCTAGCCTTCACATAGATGCTAGGGCATGTGTTTGCCCACACACAGTAAAAAATATATTTTTTAATTTAGAAAAAAATAAGGTAGAGATTTAATTGAGGAGGACATCTGGCATCAACTCTGGACTTTACACTCACACACACCTAAACAGTGATAATAAATTTTAAAACTTAAAAAGGAAAAAAGAGGCTTAATTCCAAGGCCATGTCCCAATCCTGTCCAGTCTTGTGCCGGGATTGGAAGTTATTTATCTTTGGAGGTCACTAACAAAACTGACAGATCACACATAATCAAAGAATGTTAGAGCTACTTTATTTTATAGACTACTATGGCTTTGATATTTTTGTCTCTGTCCATGTTGACATTTAATATCCATTACCAGCTATTCAGATGTTGGAAACAGTCTGATGGTGATGGCCCACACCTTTGATCCTGACATTCAGGAGGGAGAGGCAGGCAGATCTCTGTGAGCTCAAGGCCAGCCTGGTCTACAAAGTGAGTTCCAGGACAGCCAAGGCTATACAGAGAAACCCTGTCTTGAAAAACGAAAGTAAATGCATACATATATACATACATACATACATACATAAGACTTTAAAAACATAAAGGGAGAGAATAAACTGAAGCATAACTGATGACTAATACTTAATGATGAGGTCTTGGGGAGTGACCAGGATTAAACGCATCCAGTGTGGTGTCCTTAATGGGAGCTGAAAAGAGGGAACCTGACAAACACACATGCACAAAGACCTGTGTTCCACTCTCATTCAAAGATGCCTTGTGTTGCCTGGGGACCCTGACAGCAATAAGGCTGTGACTACAAACTACCAGAACTCTGAGCCACACACCCACCCAGGCTATGGCAATCAAAAATATGTTGCTCCAAAGACACAAACTGTGGAAATGACAGAAAAGCATTATGATAAAACAAACAAACAAAAAACAAACATTACAGAGTGAATGAAAATTTGGTGTTGAAATCAGGCCAGGTAAGAGGGTGGAGGACAAGATAAAGAAGGATGCAGAGAGAGACAGCTGCTGAGGTGGCTCAGGTAGATAAAGGTGCTTGCAGCCAAGCTTGACCACTCCCAGAATCCATATGGAAAGGACTCATTCCTACAACTTGTCCTCTGACTTCCACATGTACTCCATGAGACATACGCGCATGCTCACACACATACGCACACACACATATAATTTTAAAAACGTGGACAGAGAAAACCAGACAGGCTGACAGGGAAAAACAACATCAAAAAGTGCTACGCTGAGACAAGGGAGGGGCCGCAGCCTGGATACAAAGTGAATAAATTGTAATAATTAATAATAATTAATAAAAAATGCAAAAAAAAGTGCTACACTGAAGTCAACAGTATGTGTGAGCAGACAGAGAAGCAAGGGCAGAACCCAGGGGCTTCAGAGGAGGAAAGAGGTTGAGGACTTGCTAAAAGTTTCCACCCTCACTGCCCTTGAATATACAGAATAAACACTTTTGGAATTTAGCAATAAAATTTCATTCTACTAAGACTTTCAAAGACTGGGAAATTTTAAAAACCATTTAGTTTCACTATCAAAGTGAAACAAAACAAAATCTCTCACTTCTAACTTCTCAGTAAGACAATACCAGTGACTTCCATGCATCACTCCCTGCCAGCAGGCTGGTTACTCTCTGCCTCTTGAGATAACAGAGCTAGTCAGCCATGAACAAGGGTTGCTGCTACACTGCTGAGCACCTTCCAGGGCCGGCTTCTTCCATCCTACTGTCATGCCAAGGCCACAAAGAGGTTGCTATCCCTATTGTAAGTATTGTTGTTTCTGATGAGAGAATATTTGCCCAATGTCACACATTAATGTTTGTCTTATCAAAACGTTACTATAAAGAATTTGAAAACACACACACAGACAAACACAACAAATTTAACCAGATCCAAAGTCCATATCTCTCAATGACCTTTTTTTAAGACAGGGTTTCTCTAACTAGTCCTAGCTGTTCTGAAGCTAGCTCTGTAGAACAGGCTGGCCTAGAACTCACAGATCCTCCTGACTACCCTACCACACCCACCAAGCTCAATGAGTGTCTAGACAGTTAGAACAGCCATTCTAAAGCCATGGAGCTTCACACTGGGTTTTACACCTTTACCATTAAATATGTTTTTATGTACTTGTCCACTATAAAAAAATGAAAAGTACATAATGGTTTTCTATGTAACTAAACTGAAAAAAAAAAAAAGCCCTACTTGAGGCATTTAACTTTGGTGCTCAAAGCCTTATTACACAGGTTCAGAAGTTAAACAGATGAGTCTGAGGGTCACTGTCTTTCTCTGTGCAGCTAAATTAAAAGATGGGGCAAGGTTTCATCTGTAAGAAAACTTTCGAGAAATATACCTGCTTTCACATACAGTGTTCAAGTTTAAGTTAAGAGGTAATGTGTGCTCATTTTTGAAAAGACAGGAAAGCTTAGAAAACAAAAAGACCACCTGTAAAGTACTCAGTGACCTGACTGGAGAGACGGCTCTGCGGTTAAGAGTGCTGACTGCTCTTTTAAAGGATCTGGGTTCAGTTCCACACATGGAAGCTCACAACTGTCTGTAACTGCATTATTAGGGAATTCGATGCCCTCTTCTGACCTCCAGGGCACTGCACACACATGGTGCTAATACAGAAATGCAGGCAGAACAACCATGTAGGTATTTTTTTAATTAATCATAATAAAATACCCAGTGGAAAATATATTTTCCTTCACATCCAATTTATTTATGTTGCTTTTTAAAATAGGGCAATTTATGCAAGATCCTGTTCCATTTCGATCTACAGACATCTAACCACCTGCCCTATAACCTGGTAAGAATGAGAGGAACTGCTTACCTTATACATATCTGGAGTCTTGGTCTGCTCAGACATGTGTTTTTGCTTTCATTATTAATCTCAAGTAGAGATTGCTTGTCATTGTAAAACAGATGTTCTCTCTGAATTGAATCTTAAAAATTATTTACCTCTGGTCTACATTTGTTTCCCTAGTCATCAGTAAGGGCAGTCATAGTGATAATTTCTTGCTCTCCGTGGACTCTGTCAGCATCTCAGATCACATGAGAACAGAATGATTCCATGATTGAAATTAACCCTGCATATAAACTTAAAAAGCCACTTCTGATCACCCACCTATACCCCAAGAGAAGGCAAAACTCACAACAGTCATCACAGCTTCTTTTTACTCACCGAAGGCGCTGAAGAGCTGGTAAAGGTCACTGGTTTTCCATTCTTTGGGGAATGTCACGTGGAGAACATGATCACGTTTAGGCTGCACTACAAGACAAAAAGTAACAAAAGGGCAATAGTTGAAACATAATCAAAGTGCTGTGCAGAGAAACAGTTAGTAAGACACTTGCCATACAGGTACAAAACCTGAGTTTGATCCTCAAAACCTCCATAAGAAAGTAGGCATGGAGGAATGTGCTCCCAATGCCAGTGCTGGGAAGGGGAAACAAGGATTCCTCCCTGGAACTCTCTGGCCAACCAGTCTAGCCTAATCAGTGAGCTCCAGGTAAAGACTAGTTCTCACGAAACAAGGTGGACAGCTCCAGAGAAACAACCACCAAGGCTGATTTCCGGCAACCAACCAAGACAAACCAGCCCACAGAGTGTTGGGATCACAAGTGTGCACCACCACACTCACAGATTCTTTAAACTAGCCCATGCTGCCTTGAGGAGCCATCACAGATGTGACAAACTCCTAAGAGACTCAGCAGAATTCTTACCACTATGCAGACAGGGCTGCCGCAAGGACACAGTGATCCCACCTCTGTTCCCAAGTGCTGGGATTCCGCGTACGCGCTGCCACACCCAGGCAGCAGCAGGCTGTTCTTATGTGTTAGATGATCCACAACAATTTGATCGATAGCCATTAAAAAAAATCAACTTGCTAAATTTAAATATATACATAAGTAACTAGAAAACAATGAATTTAACAAATTAACGACATACCATATCTTAAAATTTATTATAAATGTGTACTGGAAATGATTCAACTTCAGGGAGGAATGAAACTATGAATATATAGATATAGATAGAAACGTATCTATATCACAGACTGAAAAATGTTAAGTCATATTTAATGAAGGCTCAAGGGTCTCATGAACTTTTAAGTATGCAATCTCTACCAACCATAAAACTCTACCCTTTTTTTAATAAAAAAGGTATTTTGTCACCACTCTTTCTCATATGTTATCCCTTTCAGAGCACACTTTGACAACTAAAGATACAATGAGGAAATAAAAATATACTTACAGTCTGGCCCTTCCAAGTTTAAATAGGGAATATCCATTACCCTCATAAGAAATAACCTACCAAAAGAAAACAAACAAACCAGTAACAAACTAATTTCTTTAAAAAAAAAAAAAGCATCTCTTAAAATTTTAGTAGAAACGACTTGTTACTGTGATGGTTTGAATGGGAATGGCCTCCACAGGGTTATATGTTTGACTACTGGGTCCCCGTGAACTCTAACCCTCTACAACTTTCTTCTCTACATTTCCCAGATCCTGGTGCTTTGTCACAGCCATACAGAAGAAGCAAATTCACTTACATTATTCTATTTCTAAAACAAAACAGGATTCTTACAAGTCACTTCAGAGAATTTTTTTCCTCTTTAGCTAAATATTTATTATAAAGATAAAAATACAAATTGTTGTGACTCCAACACCTACAACAGTTCCTGGCATCCAGTAGTTTCTCAATACTAACTAGATTAATGAAATTTTTAAATGAAAAGCTGAAAGAACACTGTCCTACTAGTTAGTCCAGAGAAGCAAGAAAACAAGTATTAACTCTTACCAACATATAAAGAGTTCCTATGCAGTCGTATTTGTGAGGGGAGAGTGGCATTCATTTATTTTTATTTTTATTTTTTTAATAAAATACAAAGTTACTGGATGTAGGGTAAACCTGACAGACTGAAATAACTGTCTCAAATGCTCACTTTATTATTAGTATGTAAAACATACATGAGGCACAAAACAAAACAATTCAGACAGGGTTTCTCTGTGTAGCCTTGGCTGTCCTGGCCTCAGTTTGTAGACCAGGCTGGCCTTGAACTCACAGAGATCCACATGCCTCTGTCTCCCTGAGTGCTGGGATTACAGGCATGTACCACCAGACTCAGCTAACAAAACAAGTCTTGATAAAGAAAGTTATAATGGGGCTGGGGAGACGGCTCAGCGGGTAAGAACATTTGCTGCACAAGCATGAGGCCCTGAGTTCAAATCCCCAGAATCCACAGATAAAGCCAGGTATAACCACTCACACCTGGAACCCCAGCTCTATGGGGTGCAGAGAATCACTGGGGCTTGCTGGTTGCCAGCAATAGACACAGTCTCAAGGAAACCCAGTGTAGACTGATAACAGAAGATACCCAATATCCTCCTCTGGCCTCCCCATGTACATAGGTACACTCACTCACCCAGCCACACACACTCCATCCCCCATACATACATGTAGAGCCCACCTACACACATGGCTATCACACAAATATAAAGCATAGCAAGCATTTTAAGTATTGTTTCTGAAATGGATACAAAGGCACACTTATTTATAGTACTTGTTAATTACATCTGTCTGCACTGTCTTTTCAGTTTCTTTTATAAGCTAGATTATGAACAAAATCAGGCTTTCTGTTTTATCTATGATGATACTAATGATTTCTACTTGGATAACAATATATTGTGTGCTTCTGTTAGAGGAGCCATTATACAGCAAATTAAAAAGGCAATCTAAGTGCCCAACAAGCAATTAGTGTGGCTTCAGTGACCTGCAATTAAGTCACATTATTACCAGGCATTCAAACGCAAGCAGGGTATGCTTAACTCACAGATGAACCATCAGCAGAACTCTGCTGTTATGTCAGAAGAAAAACAGTACTATATGGCTTGAGAACTGCATGGGCCTCCAATATGATAAACCAGTCCTACAGCTAAGAAATCAAATTTATTTTTAGCTCACCAATACAGGCTACAGCCTACCATTCAGCTTATGTAAACAATGTCACCCAATGAATCACTGTGCTTTCCAGTGTTAGGAAGTGATAGCAGACCTGAACTGACGGGCAACTAGCACTGTGCCTATCACCCAGCCTGGCATATGTCACAAGGTTCAAGACAGAGGAAGTTCTATACTTTGTATAATTTCCAACTCTCCTTTTAGTAGATTTAGATAGTTTCCCCAATTCTGAAAGTCAAATTAAAAATAAAACAAAATAATCCCTTCAGACCAGCAAAATTGCTCCACAGGTAAAGATGTTTGCTATACAAGCCTGGTGTCATGAATCTGATTCTCCAAAACCCATATTAAGGCAGACGGAGAGAAACACCGCCGCAAAGATGATCTTCACAGGCATACTGTGGCAAACACACTCACATAACAATGCATTTTAGAAAAATCACAAATTGGGGCTGGAGAGCAGCTCAGGTACGAAGAGCACTAGTTGTTCTTGCAGAGGACCTGGGTTTGATTCCCAGCAACTGTTGGGACTCCAGTTCCAGGGGATCCGATGCTCTCTTTTGAACCCCTCGAGTGCCATGCATACACATATGCAGGCAACATGGCATCTTAGTGTCCAAGAGGGTTCCCCAGTGATAGGAACAGGGACAGTGTCTGACATGAACTCATGGGCTGGCTCTTTGATCACCTTCATGAGGGGGGAAGCAACCTTACCAGGCCACAGAGAAAGACAAAGAAGCCAGTCCTGATGAGACCTGATAGGCTAGGGTCAGATGGAAGGTGAGGAGGACCTCCCTATCATTAGCCTAGCGGAGTGGCACAGGAGAAGAGGGAGGGAGAGAGGGTAGGATTGGGAGGAGATGGGGGAGGGGGCTATAGCTGGGATACAAAGTGAATAAATTGTAATTAAAGTAAAATTTTAAAAAATTAAGTAAGAAAAAAATGTAGGCAAAAAAAAAAAAAAACCAACCCATACCCATGAGAATTTTTTTTTAATTTGTGAGAGGAAAAAAGGCTTTAAAAAATTTAATCAAAGCTGAAGAAATAGATGGCTCAATGGTTAAGAGTGCTTGGTATTCTTGTAGAGGATACTGTCTCAGTTCCCAGAACCCAAATAGCAGCTCACAACCATATATAACTAGTTCCAGAGGATTAAATACCATCTTCTGGGCTCTGAGAGCACCAGGCATGCCCATGATGAGACCTAAATGAAAGCAAAAACACTCATACACATAAAACAAATAGAAAAAAAAGTTTTTAAATTATCACTTTTATCAGTTTGCTCAGATCAAGTATAAAAGTTAATGACTGGCAGGACAGTAGAGATAATTGTACATCACTTGCATTAAATATGTGAAATCCTGAGTTCAATCTCTAGTACCAAGGAACATACATACAGGTAATTAAAATTTTTCTTCTCAATTTCAAGAATAAAATTTGAGCTTGGTGTGGCAGCCTACAGCTATAATCTCAACACCCATGACACAAAGGTAGGTGTATATATATGTAAGTTTAAGGCTAGTCTGGTACACAGAAAACTTCAGGCCAGCCAGGGCTACATAGTGAGACCCTTAGACCCTGAGACTCTGTCTCAAAAACAGAAAAAGAAAGAAAGAGAGAATGTTAGGTTGAATCAATAAGATGTTTGATGCTACCCTATAAATACAGCAGTAATCAAAGTTATGCTGGGAGAGTAACGGCGTCAACAATCTTTTTTGTTGTTGTTTTGTTTGTTTTTCCCTGAGACAAGGCATCACTATGTATCCCTGGCTGGCCTGGAACTCACAGAGATCCCCCTGTCTCTACCTCCTGAGTGCTGGGATGAACCACCACTGACTGGTGGTATTCGACATCTTAACCCAGCTATGAACTAGAATGCCAACTAGCCAAGCAAAATGTGGCCATTAGTGCAGTGGTGGCTGTTATGGATGTAGCAAAACATTCTCTGATTGGATATGAGGCCTGCTCCACAAGAAGGTATCCATGCCTAGTATAACAAACCTGGGCAAAACCTATGACTGAGGAGGTCTTGATCCCTACTATTGCTGCTTAATTAAACTGGAAAACATCAAATTGCCTTTTAAATACATATGTTTATATCCACAAACAAAGGCTACATTTTTCATGGTCTAGAGTGCACAACAATTAAAGAATTAAAGGCAGAAAAAAGTATCAATAGAAATCTTGGGAAGGTCTAGTGGAGCCATCACAATACATGGGAAATCAAGGTCCCCTCTTGGGGTTCTTGATCTTATTAATAAAAGAACTTAAGAAAAGGCACAAAGGGAAGCTCAAGAGCAAAGAACAGACTCAAGCAGAATCTTGAGGACAAGTTATTGCAGTTTAAGAAGAAAACCCCCATAGCGAGCAAGCTGTAAATCTTGCAGCTGCCCGGAAAGGAAAGAGAGAAATGAAAAAGAGAAGGAAAGGACATGTGTCTGAGATACGGCAGCATGGAGGTCAGCCACCACCTGGCAGCAGACAGCCATGTGGCAGGCAAGAGACACAGCAAGGAAGCCCAAAGCATTAGTTGAAGTTTAAAAGCATACTTGGGCTCTGGCCAGCATCTGGAAGAAGAAGAAACAGTTAGGCCTTTCTAAGGAATGACAGCAGACCCAGCCAAACATTGTGGCAGCTCATGAGGAATGTTCTAGGTGTGGAAATTCTGGAAAAGAAAAATACATTAACTCAAGGTGAACCTGCCTTCCTACATGCGGACCCTCACTAGGGCCCTCCCCACTTGTCCTACTGATTAGCCCTCAACGTCTTAGAGAAATACGTGGAAATGAGTCCACTGTTTACACTACCATTCTTAGTCTCTTTGTAGCAAAGAGAGGTAAAAACAGAGACTCATTGTTGCATGGGATTCTAAGACTGAAGGACACTGAATGGTCAGCCGTAAACAAGACATTTGTACCAACCCCTTAAGGCTCAGGGCACATTTCAGAAGAGGGGCTCGAAAGAACGTAGAGTAAGAAGGTAGGAAGATGAGCTACAGAACCCTAATGCCTAGATAGGATACAGCATGATAATCATGAATTCACAGTAGCTGCATCTAATGGCACTGGCCCCATACATGTCAGGGCTGCCTTACATTTAACCATGTATAGGGAATAGGCTCAGAAGGCCTACCACTTATTGCTAAACTACAGGCAACAAAAGGAGGAAGCATAAACCCCAGCTGTATAGGGGTAAGCCCACCAGGCCCTAATGGATAATGTCAAGGTCACTGAGACAGTCCTAATTAACCTCTGTATAGCATAAAACAAGACAAAAAGTCATGGATATAGAAAAGAATAAGAAACCAGAATGCTAGTGCTAACCTAATGTATATGTATTACAAGCATGTACAAACTGCCAAAGAATAAAATTTACTCATAAGAAAAAGTAAGGAAACATTCATTCTCAGGAAAAACATCCAAATCTCTTCTGAAAACGTTGAGTTAGCCTCAACTTATCAGAGTTCCTTTCCAGTACTTTAATAGAAGCCATTTTCAAATGCTTTACTGACAGCGCTTCTCACTTTTCCCGCTGCCTCCACCTTCATATCTGGGCTGAAAAGGCAGAAAGAACACAGAAACCAGATCTGTACGTGACTGGCACAGAGGCTCTAGAAGAAGCCTCACAACCTTGAGTGACCCTAATACTGTAGCTGAGCGGCTGCAGAGCTGAACCGACATAAACTTTCCAACAGCACCCCGCCTCCTCAGAGCACTGCATGCAATTGCTACCGCTCTGTGCTTCTAGAGGAAAAGTGAACACTCAGCACACGAGCTGGCCACAAGTTAAGCTTTAGCCACTACCGTTACACTGAAGAACATTTCTAATTCACGCAACACAGAACTGATGCCCACAACCTTCATCAAAATTCTCCAACCAACAAATTTCAGACATGGATTCCTTCCCCAGGCCCCATCTCCCACCACCAGGGAGGGCCCTGAGGTCAAAGGTTATTCTTTGATGACACAATAGCTTGCCTTGAACTATGGCTTATCTGGATCATTCCCTATCTGTCCAAAAAAGATTACAAAATAATGCCCAGTATTAACCCACTATATGCAATGATGCCAAAAGAACCATAAAGTAAATGTGGTACCAAATGAGACATGGAAAGTCCAGAAAGGCAGTTTGGTTGGTAATGGCTTTGCTGACAAGCCTTCAGTCCCAAGTTGATCCTCAAGACTCACATAGAGAAAGGTAAAAACAGACTCCAGCAAGATGTCTCTGACTTCTAATGCACACTGTAGCACATATATTGAGGCTAGACAATTGAAAACTTAGGCCAGACTAAATAACAAGAGCCAGCAGGGGATGGGGAGTCCTGTAGGTAGACTTAGACAGAGTTGGCATAGAAAGAGATGATAAGTGCAAAATTCTGCATTAACAAATTGGAAGGAAAGACTGATTTTAATTAGAAATGAAACAAATAGTTCTCCACTTTCTGCTCTTTAAGTAGGAGACCTTCCAGTATGGCAACTGAAGGCACAGGGAAAGTGAGTAAGACACACCGGAAATCAGTGAAGTAAGTAATTCAGTGGTTACGGACACTTGCTGCTCTTGCAGAGGATGAAAGTGGGGTTCCCAGTACCACCCTGGGCAGATCACAACCACCACCACTGTCTCCTGCTGCAGGGTATCCTATGCTTTCTTCTAGTCTCTACAGGTACCCCCCCCACACACATAACAGACATACGCAAACACACACACACCACACACATACAGAAACACAGACCAGTTGGCAAACAGGGCAGAGTGCCAAGAGTCTAATGCTACAGCTGTTTGGAAAGCTGAGGCAAAAGAATTGCTAAAGGCCAGGGCTTTGAGTCTAGCTTGAGCCACATAGTAAGACTCCTCCCCTGTCCTAAGAAAACACATAAAAACCTATTTCTCAGCTCTGGAAAGAAAACATAGTACAGTAGTAGATATTGACAACCACTCAAGTCCAAAGAGAAAGTGTCCACAAGACCTATAGGACACAGCAGCAAAGGCAGCTCTACACATGCTGATCATTTTATATATATGAATATATTTAAATAAACTTATTTATAGAATAAATATTAAAATATTTACTATATATTTTTATAAATAAATATAAAGATGCATTTCATATAACCTCTTCCTCTTCTTTCTCACAGGTTCTCATATGTATATGTATACATATGTATGCTTATTTTAATTCTTTGCATATGTATTAGTATCTGCATATATGTATGTGCACCACGTCATGCCTGGTTCCTGAGACGGCCAGAAGAGAGTCACTTTGTGGGTGCTAAGAAATGAAACCAGATCCACTGCAGGAGTAGCGAGTGCTCTCAAGAGCTGAGCCACCCCGCAGCCTATCTATTTTTAACTTGTGAACTTACACAGTAGTGTAATCGACTGAAAAACGCTGTGGCACACACCTGTGATCCCAGCGCTCGGGGGCCAGAGGCAGGCAGATCTCTGTGAGCTCATGGCCAAACTGATTTACAAAGCAAGTCCAGGACAACCAAGGCTACACAGAGGAACCCTGTTTCAAAAACCCAAATGAATCAACAAACAAACAAACTGCGACGGTTTGAATAGGTTTGCCGCTGCCGCCGCCGCTGCCACCGCCATCCCACTCCCTGCCCCCCACCCCCGCCCCGCAATAGATTCATATGTTTGAACACTTAGCCCACTGGGAGTGGCACTGTTAGGAGCAGGTGTGGCCTTGTTAGAGGAAGTGTGGCACAGCCCCTCTAAGTGGAGGGGGCTTTGAGGCCTTAAATCCTCAAGCTCTGACCAGTGTAGGACAGAGGCCTCTTCTGGTGCCTGCAGATCAGGATGTAGAACTCCTAGTACCATGTCTGCCTGCACACTCCATGCTTCCCACCACGATGATAATGGACTAGACCTCTGAAACTGTAAGCCAGCCCCCGTTAAATGTTTGCCTTTAAAAGAGTTGTCTTGGTCATCGTGTCTCTTCACAGCAGTAAAACCCTAACTAAGACAAATGGGAAATGTTGACTTCAATTAGTAAGCACAAAAGATGACAAGAACAGATGTACTGGAAAGTCAGCAAAATAACTGTTTTTTATTTGGAGATGAGAAACTGTGTATGTGTATATGTGTGTGTGTTTAATGCTTTAATCTGTAAACAAAACCAAAACCAAAAAGTATCAACTTCCTACTAAAATAACATTTACCATTGCCCTTCAGATTCCTGAGATCCTCTGAGGTCTAAAAGACAGGTAGAAAATTAACAGTAGTTCCCTTATCTGAAAAGACGGGGAGAAAGGTTTTCCATGTTCAGGGAAAAGGGATGAGAACAAGAACTTCCAGTGCTAACCAACCCTTCTGTCCCCTGCAAGCCACTCTCCTGGCCCTTTCCTGTTGTGGACGTTCTGGTTTATGATATGTAAGCATGTTTTTGTTTTAATCCCAGGTATGGCATATGGAACTGTTTCAGATTGTCCACGGCAGCAGCCTATTTGCCTCATGCGGACTTTGCCAGCCAGAATTAGTTGAATTCTGAGGACTTTGAGGGGTATAAATAAGACAGCCCAGAGGGGAAAAAAAAGTGTGGCCACTTGGAGGAGTCTGAGGAGGACTGCTTGCTACTGGTCTGTCTTGCTGCTGCTGCTGCATTTTATACTGTTTGCTGGTTACCTGGACTTCTGGATTTCCTGATGATAGATACTGGTATTGCCCCCCGCCCCAAAGACTCCTTCGACCCTACCCAGCAGGAAGAAGTAAAGAGGGCTAAGTCCCCCTTCCCCTAAAACCTTCTTTTTCTCCTATTTGGGCTTCGGGTATTGGATGGAGGTATGAGCTTTAAGGAATCCCCACATAAAGCAGCTTTTGGAAAACCAGCGCCTACACTTTCCCTCCAGCGGTGGTGCTGGCAGCAGCCGTGCACACCTTCATCCCAGAACTTGGGAGGTAGAAGCAAGTGGATTCTGCAAAGCTGAGGCTAGCCTGGTCTACAGAGTGAGTTCTAGGACAGCCAGGGCTACCCAGAGAAACCCTGTCTCAAAAGACAAAAACAAACAAACAAATTTGTGTTAATTGTGACCTTTGAGTCCATCAGAAGAGGCAGGAGGCAGGATGCCCACTCTAAAGCAACATCCAAGCCCCTAAGTAATGGCCCGAGATGCTTGTGGGGTGTGGTAGTTACGGCTCCAAAGGCTGGTTAAAGTATAGCTGCCTATAACAGCACACAGCACAGATACGGAAAATGAGACTGCTGCCTGATACGAAGCTCTGAATAAAATGACTTCTCAAGGTGCTGGAAACAACAGGACAGCCATGTAGCCACAGAGCAGAGGACTACCATGCCATGTCTGCAAGACAGAACAATCTGCTCTCTGGGTACCCGATCTTACCAGTGTGGGGAACATCAGTCCAACTGCAAAACTAAGGGCTGAGAAACCCCGACGGGTCTGAACACAAGGTCTAACTTTTTGCCCCATCAAATATATGTACACTCAGGCCTGACTGACCTGAAAAGAGACCTAGTGTTAAGATATGTCTTAATAAGGGACAGTATCTGTTCTGATTTTTCTCCCTAGCAAAGGGGAGAAGCTCGTATCCCCAAACTATTCATCCTCCTAAAAACTAAATATTTCACCTTTGCTAAGTAAAGCTGCCCCCCCCCCTCTATCCCTAAGCTGGGGTACCAAAATGTTAAATGCTATCTGACCCAACAGAGAAAGAGTCACCAAACTCCCAATAGGAAATTCCTACTTTTCAGCAGCCACCAGTTCTACAACTGCCACATTCTCACTCAGGTAGGAGGTACAATTCTCAGTCTAAATAGAGCATCACCCGTATTTGTCCATAAGCCAATGAATGTCCTCCTTAAACAGAACTGACACTAAAATTTAGATTTATAAAAAAGAATTAAAGAAAACCAACACTTCATTGGAACAGACTCCATCTAATGAACCATATCAAATAAAAATATTAAACTAAACATTGTCTGCAAAGCCTGTGAATGTCATGACAGAGGAAGCTGGTTCCCATGCTACCCGATACTCAAAGACAATGTCATTCAGAACCATTTCAAGCCATATGCTAAGAGAAAAAAAAAAAAAAAAAAAAAAACTCCCAAAGACACAAGCCCCCAGCCTGCCTCTTTCAGAGTCTGTGCTATGCAGAAAGCCAAGGACAGACCCACATTGTCCCTGACTTGGCTACTCTGAAACAAATGGCTCAGCCTTAAAATACAGATATTATCAGCCACCTGTAAGAGTTGTTGTTGGGAGGGCAATTACCTTAGGTGATGTTCTAAATGGTAGAAGGTATTTGATGGGTATGCTATCCCCTAGCTGGGTTACATTACTCTTTTGTTTTCACACGTGCATCCATATGTACCCCATGTGTGCCTGTGTGTGTGTGTGTGTGTGTGTGTGTGTGTGTGTTCACATGCATGCGGGGGTCCAAGGCTGACAGCCAGTATCTAGCTGGATTACTTTCCACATTATTCATTGAGGCAGGTCCTCATGTATGCACAGCAAGCTCTTTACCCCGAGCCATCTCCACAGCCTCCACAGCCCTACCAATAAATGTTTCGGCAATCAAAAGTTCAAGATTAAATTAGATACCAACTTGAGGGAAACACTACTTCTCTCAAGATGCCACAAAAACAAGCACAAGTATTAAAAACCAGATTTAAAACTTAAGAGTAATTCAGTGTGCCTAAGACACATCTTTTTCCCTTGATGAACACAAAACCACCTGTAAAGCGAAATGTAATAATGTAAGCAGGAGGCCAATGCAGGAAGGTCACAAATTCAAAGCCACTTGAGCTACTTTGCAAGATCCATTCGGTGATGCGACTGTCCTTAAGCAGATGCCCCTGGTACTGCGGAACCCTCCATCACCCCTGCTGCACTACTTATAAATCAACGCCTTCATGAAGATGGTCCCACAAAGACACATCTATTCACCTGGAAGATTGACAGCCCAAAAAATAAACATGATATAGAACAATTACAAAAGAAAATCCTGCTGGTGTTCCTAAAATGTCTTTAGTTTTAACACATTTGACTCTCACTGGAGCAATGCACTGCTCAAAAACACATGGGCTATCAAAGGACAAATCCACAAGAAGGTGAAAAGGTAAAAGGAGAGAAATCAGGGGAGTGCTAATTGCTGCCTGAGTGTCGCAGAGTTCTGTTGAGGGGATAAAAAGGTTCTAGAATTAGAGGGTGTTGGTGATTGTTCAATATTGTATTTAAATGTCTTTGAATGCTAACATGGTAAAACTTATAGATGTTTTATCACAATTTAAAAAAATTAACAACCCTGAGTGGTTAGATGGCTCAGTGAGTCAAGGTGCTTGCCTGAGATCCCCAGAACACATACAATGGCAGCAAAGAACTGACCCCCAAAAGTTGTTCTCTGACCACCACATTATCTGTATACAGTACACAACTATACATAAACACATATGCAAAATAAACTTTTAAAAATTAACTTTACATGCCAAAAACATTAACTTTTTAGAAAAGAAAAGGAAAGAAACAGCATGTGCTGAATAATTTTGTAGATGTCACTTCCTTACTACTCTGACTTGTAAAAATGCCACTGAGAATGTGGCAGCCAGAAGATGACGTAGCCACTGGCTTCTAAACGGGAAAACAAAAACAGATGAAAAATGACCCTTTCAAGTCTTCTCCCTATACATCAATAGCTACAGACAGGGTTTTCTTCTTTCTGGTCAAGGATCCTTTAATAGATAATAACTTTAATACAAAGTTCTAATTAAAAAGTTTAAACTGTACAAAACGTATGATTATATAGTGCATCCATAAGAACCAAACAGCACTCCCTTCACTCTAAGCACTTGTTCATATGATCAGCAGCTGCCTGATGCTACAACACGCCAGACACTGAGCATGTTATATTGTGACTTGTCACGCTCACAGTCCTCCAGTACAGCATGCTAGCAGCCACAATTTACAGATGAGAAAGCTGAGGCACAGAAGGGTGAGAACTCAGAAAACAGTCATATGGCACCATGATACGCGTGCTTCCCTATAGCACAGCTCACATTTGCACTGAGAAGTAGCAAGCTGCCTAGAAGGGAGACCAGAGACATAAGGGGAGACATGGCTTCCTGGTAGCTGAGCGGGCCATTCCCTCCGGAGAGACATGAGAGTATGTTCCTCCCACACATTTCCAGCAAGCAACCCTGACTTGCATATATGTTGCTGGGCATGAATGGCACTTAGACCTATATTCCCAAAAGCTGGGACTCTAATCCTTAGTATTTTGATTTCCTATAATCCTTCAGTTTCAAAATCACTTCAATGAAATGGGACATAGTTGTGTACTTAATCCAACCCTTAGGGGGCAGAGGAAGGATCTCTGTGAGTTCGACACCAGCATGATCTACATAGTGGGTTCCAGGACAGCCAAGGCTACACAAAGAGACCCTCTCTCAAAAAACAAAACAACAACGACAAAATTTGATGATAAATTTTGAGCCATACATATTGTAAGAAAAACCTAGAAAAACCTAGGGCCGGCAAGATGGCCCAGCCTGACAGCCTACGTTTGATCCCCAGAACCGACATAAAGATGGAAAGAAAGAACAGACTCCTAAAAGCTGTCTTCTGACATCCACATATGCACCAAAGCATACATGAGGTATGCGATGCATGCATCCACACTCATAGTACTTCCCCAATATCAATAAGTTAAAAAAATTAAAGAAAGATCCTGTCTATTGCCAGAACCATAGCCAAAAGAAACAAAACACGAGTGTGCTTTATGTGGGAGATTGGACTTTAAGAAGTCTTCTCCCCTCTCTCCCTATAGCTCTTAAATACGCTGTCACAACCTTCCATAACTGCAGCATTATCAGCATCTGAATAACAGCACTTTTTAATTTAATTATTTTTATTTATTACAATTTCTTCACTTTGTATCCCAGCCACAGTCCTCTCCCTTGTCCCTTCCCAATCCCCCTCCCTCCCTCTTCTCCCTCCATGCCCTTTCCAAATCCACTGATGGGGAGATCCTCCTCCCCTTCCTTCTGATCCTAGTCCATCAGGTCTCATCAGGACTGGCTGCACTGTCTTCCTCTGTGGCCTGGTAAGGCTGCTCAGGGGGAGGTGATCAAAGAACCAGCCACTGAGTTCATGTCAGAGACAGTCCATGTTCCCCTTACTAGGGAACTCATTCGGACACCGAGCTGCCATGGGCCACATCTATCCAGGGGTTCTACGTTATCTCCATGCACGGTCCTTGGTTGGAGTATCAGTCTCAGGAAAGACCCATGCGCCCAGATTTTTTGGTTCTGTTGCTCTCCTTGTGGAGCTCCATAACAGGACTTTTATAACTGTCCCAGTTCAAATTGATCTTGCTTCCCGGGGCAGGCTGACACCATCTTCCCGTGTGAAAGGAGAACATGCAAAAGGAGACACTTCACACTTGCAGCCTCTGTACTCTGATCTATGTCCAAAGGTAACAAACATCTCACCAATCCTCTTACCACAGCCACATCGTTTTTAGGGGGCAGGGCATGAAAGCAGTGCTAAGTAGAAGTGGAACCCCTATTTCATAAGCCTTCATAAAAGGTTATCTATAAGAGAGGTCAGGTACCTTGCAGAGACAGATAGCTGTTAATAAGATACAAGGCAAAAAGCCAGGCGCTGCTTTCTGTGGTTCAATTAAAGTAAAAGCAGGGAGTATTTTTATCACTTTCCAGCCTGAAAGGGTTTGGCCAAAGAAGCTTCTCTAAGTCTGGTTGTCTATGCATTGATTAAAATAGACCAAGGTTATAAACGAAGTAAATCATTTCCTGACCAGAAAGTCCCCACATAAACAAGCAGGACACTGCCACCAGATTCTCGTCTGCCTCAATTCTCTTTGACTCTGACACACACACACACATACCAGACTTTATAGGCAGGAGGTGTAACTCAGTGGTAAGGCTTAATCATACATGAGACACAGGGTGCAATTTCCAGTGTGAGTGGGCACACACACACATTCATATGCACACAAATTTTTAAATGGAAATATAAATTTACTTCTTTCTTTTCAAAAGTTCAAAAGTTCTATATATAATCATTTTTCTATTTGTGCATGCTATGTGTGTGTGGGTGTATATGTTCAGCATGATATGAAAGTCAAACAACAACTCTGTGGAGTGAGTTCTCTCATTCTACCTTTACATGGGTTCTAACCAAACTCAGGCTTGTTGCCAGGCTTCTGTGTCAAGTGCCTTCACCTACTGGGCCATCTTGTCAACCTGCCTCAAACTTTACTTTTAAAACAGAAATATGATGAAAGCAAAACAAAATAGCACTTGCAATGTGTGTCTGAGGACAGTTTGATGCTCATCAGATTTCATGCCAGTGTAGTAAAGCTACATTTAGAAAAACTACTATAAAAATTAATTTCCCTGGGAGAGGAAGAGAAGAGGATTAGAAGCTCAAGATCTTCCTTAGCTATACATAAGAACAGAAACTTCAGGAGACCCTGTTTCAAAAGACCCTTATTTCATAATTATAAATAAGTTAACCTTCATAAAAGCCGCATTTTTCTAAAATCATTAATTGAAATACTGTTGGGGGCTAATATTAGATTTTTATAAACAGGGGTAACTTGAAAAATGGTAAGACTGAAGGTTTAATATGATAGACCAGGCCTGCAAATAAGTAAGAGCAAGGTCAGTGCTAAGAAGGAAGGTATGTCAGAAGCAGCAGCAGACCCACTGGCAGATGCATAAGAAAATAGCACTTCATTGCCCAAGATATTACAACACAAAGTAGGAAAACCACAATGTTTTCTCTTCAAAAGAAAAATATCTTTTTCTTTTACAGATAAGAAAAAAAAAAAAACACCAAAAGTCAATTTTTAGTGAAAAGATTCCTGATCTATCCCCTAGTCAACTGTTTTTGATATGTATTTAGATTCTAGCCCCTCAAAAAGAAAAGTCCTAAATGGAGAGATATTTTCATGTTAAATGAAGCCTTATGTACAGTTCCTTCTTTTTTCTGTTTTTGTTGGGGACAGCCTATAACAACTCATTGTGTGGCTCAGAGCTAGCCTGAGACTTAGTCTCAAGAATGATTACAGGCCTGAAATTCTGCCAGACTCTTACTCCAGTGCTGCACAGCATTTCCAAAACATTCATGCACAAAGCACCTTTTTTTTTTTTTTTAATTTTTTTCCAAGACTGGGTTTCTCTGTGTAGCCTTGTCTGTCCTGGAACTCATCCTGTTGACCAGGCTGGCTTCGAACTCAAGACAGAACTGCCTGCCTCTGCCTCCCAAGTGCTGGGACTAAAGGTGTGCACCACCACTGTCTGACGCAGTCGCAGTCGGTAGCAAGCACACCTGACTTCGTTAGGAGTTGAATTCTGTAGAGAGAGAACTGCTGTCTCAACTATGCGCAGGAACTAAACATTTCCAATTTGAAATCTACTGCAGAACATAGAGTGTAACATGTACATAAAATATAATGAATGGCCAAAACTTAAACTAAATTTATTGTCACCAGTGACTTCCATGGCCTATGGCACAGATTTCAGAAGAATTTCAAAGATAAACACTGCTCTAAAATAAGAGGTAAAAACTAAGAAACTGATTTTTCACTTTTCCCTCCACACTTACTGAACAGACACCAAAGACTCGATGGCTGGTGCGTTAGCACAACTCATTCTTCATGCAAAAATTTTCAATTTAATTTCCAATAACCATCACACTGTTAACCTAGCACACTTTGAAAAGGTCATCAATACTATACATATTTCCTCTAAACTTCCAGATAAAATACCAACTAAAATAGAAGAAAACGGTACTGGAGAGATCGCTCAGTGGTTAACAGCACAGGTAACTCTTCCAGAAGACCCAGGTTCAGTTCCCAGCACCTACATGACAGCTCACAACTATCTGTAACTCCAGTTCCAGAAGATTTGACTCCTTCTTCTGGTCTCTGCAGGTACCAGGCATACACAAGGTACACAGACACACATGCAGGCAAAACACACATAACAATAAATAAAAATAGACGAAGAAAAGTAGTGAGAAAAAAAGAATATAAAGGAGACTACCACCAGCCCAGAGCCAGTAAGAATCCAGTGTTTGGAAGTAGCAGCTGTCTCCACAGAACTGTGGAACTACAGTTTATATAGCTTCCCTGAGGAAATAGCATCCTACCCAGTAAAGTCATGATACAACTACAATGTGTTACACATAATGTAAGGAAATGATGGGCTCACCAACCCTGAAATAGCTATTTCTTACAATGATATGTAGCTGCCTCATTCTCTCTGACTCACACAAAATCTAATATCAACTCTGTAAGAGAGCTGAAGCCAAGATGAAGGTTGAGGACTGTGGTATAGAACTTGGCTGCCTAAGCGTCAGATCCATAACTTTAGTCAGAACCTTGCCAAACAAGCACAAACCACACTTTTGAAATAACAGTCTTTGAGAGTCTTGAAAACGCTCTGAACAAGACACTTCTTCAGAAACTGAACTAACTCCTATGACAATGCAGAATGTAGTAACAAGCTTTTCCTTCATTAGCTAAGATCAACAGTAGAGTGCTAGCATGCACGAGACCATGGTGCACTCCTCAGCACCACAAAATGAAAAAGGGGAATGGAAACATGCAACGACAATCAAGACTTCATGCATTAGCATACCTCCATTTATCTAACATCTCCTTGGAAATAACGGGTAATCAGTTAATAAGGCAAATACAAACAAATAATAATGTCACGTGTAAGGTTTGCTGGGCAGGAAACCAGCTTAACCATAAACACAAGCATTCCTTGAATGCAATTTAAATGCCAAAACCACGCTTTGTTTTTCTTCTTGGAAGAAACATATACTACCATAAGCAATGATTTCTTTAGTTTCTTTTTTAAGCCAGTATACTTGAGAAATTACTTCCCAAAAAGTCAATTTCTACTCTCAAAAAACATCTACGCTACTAGAGATGAGAAATATTTAATAATAATGTACCCTAGATCCCTTCCTCCCAAGATTTGGGGCTTGTCCACAGTGTGAGAACCAAGTTGTAATCTTCTGATTACTTACTTGTTAAAAAAGGGTTCAATGAGTTTTGATCTGGCGGACACACACGTTTTTGGAGGACTGAGTAAAGAACCTAGTGAAGAGAAGCAGGGCATTACACACAGCACTGCTCAGAGTGCAGAAGGTCAGACAACAGTGCATTACACTCAGGAAGGGTAAAAGGTACTCTTGAAGGTCCACACACCCTACAAAAGGCAGTGTCAGCTGTCCCTTCCTGTGTGTCCCCCTCCACTCCTCCAGCTCCCCTCTCAAAACTCTTGTGCTTCTATTTTATTATTTATTTATTTTATTATTTGTTTGTTTGTTTGGTTGGTTGGTTGGTTGGTTAGTTGGCTGGCTTCTTTCGAGACAGGGTTTCTGTGTGTAGCCCTGGCTGTCCTGGAACTCTCTCTGTAGACCAGGCTGGCTTTGACCTCACAGAGATCCACCTGCTTCCACCTCCCAAGTGCTGGAATTAAAGGCATGTGCCACCAACTTTGTGACTCTAGAAGGGTGGCAGGACCCCAGGACGAGGTGGTGACGCACAGACTGTCGTCTCCACTCCCACATGGAAGTCCAATCCCAAACAATGAGTTACTTGGGAGGCAAGTACAGAAACTAATTCCTTCGTATCACAGGTGCTTCCTCCGCCTAGCACTCTACAGTGTGCAAATATGCGAACAACAGCTGTCTGAAGGCTAGTACCTAGGCACAGGTACCTCAGTCCTGAGCTTCCTAGTCTCCAGAGCCATGAGGAACACGGGTCTCTTATCTAAGCCTAGTCTTCGGGTCACACCGGGCTGAGCTAACAAGAATCAGGTGAGATCCACTATCTGACAGAAACAGGTACCTAAGTAATTCGCCATGGAGATGAAGCAGAGTCCTGTGATGTAAGCATCATACCCTGCCTCATGGAGCTGCTCAGAAGCTGTGTCGTAACTTGGAAAGCCTTCTGCACTTTCTAAAGAGAAAAAAGAAACCATCAGTTTTTCACAGAGCATCAAAAAACATGAAAACTAGTAAGCATGCTGTCCTACCAAATCTAAATGACACCTTGTGTTAGATGTGCCCCAAAGATGTAAGGAAACCTATCTTATTTCTCAGTTCCATCCACACAAGACCTTACAATATGAGATAACAAAGTTTCTGAAAACAAGAATTTCAGTTCAGACCAGAGAAAGGCCTCAAGTTCCTTACCAAGATTCAGCTGTAGGCCTCTTCTGCCACACTGGCTGGAGCCATGTGCAATCCTGTGTTTCCCATGTTGTGACAATTGCTCCTTGCCATTCTTACCATACATGTAGGACACAACAGAGACTGAGTGGGACTGTAAGCTGGCCATACCTTTCATCTCTGCACTTGGGAAGCTGAGGCAGAAGAACCACAGCAAATCTGAGGCCAGCTTAAGCTAAATAGTGAGTTCTAGCTCAACCTTAGCTACAAAGTAAGACCATGTCTTTAAAAAAATATATAAACAAAATAAAGTAATAAAAACCCAGTAAGACTTAGGGGTCATAGAGGGTTCATCGCTCACATGTGATGCGACCCTGGGCAAAGCACTTCACCTGAAGTTTTATAAAGGAGGTAATAATCAACCTTCCCTCATAAGGCTTTTGGGAGGCAACAAATGGCATGATGTTACTTAAGGTTTCATCTAGTGCCTAGCACATGTTCATAACCCATCAGTTTCCCAAGTGATCCCAATACAACAAAAGAGTCCAACTGAATAATGGCAAGGGCCTCAGCTATTCCAAGCTTAGCAATTTAAAAACAAGAGTATACTCAACCCCAAAATAGATCAGAACTTGCTCTATAACACTGCCCTTGGTGCATGGGATCACTGCACTACAAAAATCATTTTATAAAAAGATTCTTAGTCACACTGATACACACAGGTGTTTAGAGAATGTGAGAAGCATAATCTGCGTTTCAGTAAATTCTCTACCAGAGAAATATGAACATAATAAGACAGGATAATAGGTAATTATTTCCTAAAAATCAATCTGGAAATGAATGTTAGAAAGGCCACTGCTTCATCAGAAGCATGCGCAGAAACTGTTGATGGAATGGCTGGAGCCATTTCCATGCCAATACAATACTCTTTATGCAAGAATTCTTTATTTTCCTTACGCACTAAATATTGGGCTTGACACTTCTGAAGAAAGCCTTTTGACACGGCAGTGCTTAAGTAAGGCCTTTAACACCACCTGCTGAAACTCATGATTCCCCAGGTCAATTATTCCATTACACACCACATGGGCTTCCTTCCCTCTACCCAGAGCACATCTTAGAAATTCATTTATTGGACTATTACCCAGAAAGGAAGCAAATAAATATGTTCTTACCCATCCTAAAACTGTCCATCACCAATTTCTGGATAGTAGTACTATTATCAATGTCTTTGGAAGTTTTCTAGCCACATCTCGTGGAATGCTAACTACAGATCAGTGGGGCAATGTGGGTAACAGTGCCCCCAAAATACAGGGGTGGGGCCACACAAACCCACATAACTCGTCTGGTACCAAGGGTTCCTCCTGACCTCTGGCTTTCCTCAATGATATTTTTCCTATGGCTCAGAGGACACAGAGGTATGCTCTGATCTCAGCAGCACACCCAGCTCTAGAGTTTTCTCACAGAAAATGTATTTTCATTGCACTTGATGATTAGTCACTGCTCTGTCTCTGCCCAAACAATACACCAAATAAAAGGATACATCAAGTTTTGGGACAATTCCAAGCGTTAGGAAATAAAAGCCTGAAAACTTTAATTGCCAGCCAGGTGTGGTGGCGCACACCTAAAATCCCAGCGCTTGGGGAAGCAGAGGCAGGTGGGGTTCTGTGAGTTCAAGGCCAGCCTGTTGTACAAAGTTGGTCCAGGACAGCCAAAGCTACACAGAGAAAACCTGTCTCAATTTAAAAAAAACAAACAAACAAAAAAAAAACTTTATTTGCCAAACATCTCAATGAATGCCTACCTGACTTTCTTAACATGATGTGGATGTAGCTAGATGTAGAATTATACCATCTTTATTTAGAAAGCAGCCATCCAGCAAGGGCATAAAAGTTCACTCAGCCCAAGCCTACAAATAACGCAATATGGTTTCAGAGACATTGCACATTTTTTTTCTATAGAACATATTGGTAATTTCCAAAGTTTGAAGGTTTTCAGGTTTAATATTCTTACCAACTTTAGGAGGGTCAAAAGGTGTCTCTTTTAACCGCTTTTCCAACTCTGCAAGGGATGTGTTGTTAATGATATCCTGCAAAGCAGGAGGTGGAGAATTAGGACATTTCTTCTCAGAGCAAGAGATTAAGGAGAACCAATGCAGGGTACACAGAAAGAAAAGAAAAAAAAAAGTATCCATACTGCCCTCTTGTGTCTTTTAAAGGAATAGAAGTCATGAGAATAAACAATTTGTGAAAGAAAAGCAAGTTCAAGGTTCACTCTACTGAGAGGTATAATGACATGGAAAGATTTTAGTGTTAAAAACCTACAAACTTAGGCAGGCGTAGCAGTGCTCACCTGTAATCCCGGCTACTTGGGAGGCTGAGGCCGGAGGATGAACAGTTACAAAAACAAAACTATGAAAAAAAAAAATGATTGTGGAAGGGGAAGAAAAAAAACTTCCAAGTTTGCTGGGGGCCGGAGGGGTGACACAGCTTTAGCAGGTCTGCTCAAAGGCCACAGAAAGTTCGTAACTTCCAGCATTGCTGGCAGAGACACAGAACCGAAGTCACTGCCCTAGTGTATTGCTCAGGAGGCAGCAGAAAGTCCTTCACAAGAATGTAAATGATCGTACATTAACTTACATTATTTTTATTAGAAAATATAACCAAATATGTTAAATAAGAAAGCTAGGAAAGAAGGAACAAACTGCCTGCATGTGAAACCTATTTAAAAATATAAATTACAGGCCAGGCGTGGTAGCACATGCCTTTGATCGTAGCACTCAGGGAGTTAACCACATCTCTCGAGTTCAAGGCAAGCCTTGCCTACAACAGAGTGAGTACTAGGATAGCCAGGGATACACACAGAAACCCTGTCTTGAAAATTCAAACCAAAACCAAACCAAACCAATAATAAAAAAAATATAAATCACATATATATTTATCTATAGAGAGAGAGAGAATAGATGTATATAATAAAATATTTATTATATATTTATATATATGACAGGAAGAAGACTGTAGCATTGGTTTGGGCTGAAGAATGAGGCCCTACCTAAAAAAATTAAATCAAATTAAAAACTGTATATATTTTAACATTAAAAACTTAGATTCAAAACCAAGGGAAAAATAAAGATAACTGTTCACATTTTGATACGCTTCTTTCTGGTCTTTTCCAATTCTTCTCTTCTTCCTTTCTTATTTTTTAATGTGTTTAAAATAACATTTAAATAGACAGAAATTCCAAAGCTCTTTGTGGTAATACAAAAAATTTAAAGAGAGCTGGGCATGGGGGCACACACTTGCATCCCAGCACATGGGAAGCAAAGACAGGGAAATCAGAAGTTCAAGGTTACTACTCTCGGGTACAGGGTGAGTTCAAGGCCATCCTGGGCATACCAAGAGTTTCAAACAAATAAGAATTTCAAATTATGTCTTATGAATGATAGTTCAGATTTAAATAATACCTTAAAAGGCTGAGTGCTGGCCATCAACTTAGTATCTAAGAGCCTGGAAACAAAACAAATTTTAATAAGGTCAGTAAAATATATATCAATATTCAAAATATACTTTGTTAAAATATAAAATACTTAAAATGTTTCATAAATAAAATACATGGGTAATATATACTTCATTCACGATATATTTAACAATTAAGTCATAAAACACTTAGAAGTGGACAGATGAAGCAAGCACACTGGCCGGTGTGAATCTAGTGGCAGTGTGGTTGATGAGCAGTCCCATCTGCTGGCTGCATTCATCAAAATGTGGAACAATCCATATAACAGCCAAAGAAACAGATTGCATACCTGGACCTGGAGGAATGAATAAGGCGGCATCCATTTTGAAGGTGAAGCAAATACTGCATTGTTTTCCTGTTCTACGGGGTCCACCCCTCCCAAATCACTACCACCCACTGCTACCAACTAACTGACTGGCACAATCTGACTTCCTTTGGGGCCAAACTCTGTACTGGGAAGTTTCCTCCTACTATTTCTACTGTGTCAGCTAAGCTTCACTGTCAACCTGACTAGATTTGGAATCACCTAAGAGCCACACCTCTGTGTCTTTGAGGAAGTTTCCAGGTTTAACTGAGGAAAAAGACCACCTAGAAAATAGGCAGCCCTACCCCAACTGAGTGGGTAAAATAGGAGAGAAACTCAGGTAAATGCCAATGTCTTCCTTCCTCTGCTTCCCTGTCAGTGAAAGGAGTGATCGACTCCATGAGGCCCACCATCACATTCTCATCAAGACTATACCCTCAAACCGTGAGCCAAAAGAACCCTTTCCTCCCATGAGCTGATTCTGTTAGGTATTTTGTCCCAGAAAAGGTAGAACACTTAGCTCCTCTATTATGGGAACCAGAAACACTAAGGAAGAGACTGGCCATGTAAAAACTTTCTCTATATCTAGTTTGCATAAATATAAGCACTGTGGCTATGACAGAATAGGCCAGATGAAAGTATGACTACCCTAGCTTGCCCGTCAGCAAAAGACCTAACACAGAGTCTCACTGTGTAAGCTCCATGTGTCTGGCAAGTGGCTGATCACACATATGATAGACAGCATAGCCAAACTAGCATGCAATGCAATGCTGACCATGAAAACATGGTCATAGTACTGGCATTAATGAAATGACAGGCAATAGGGATGGGGACTGTCTCTAGCCACACAGTTCTCACACTTCTCAGTTGGGACACATCAACCATTAAAAAGGTACACCCCACATGTGTGAATGGCCAGAACTGTGCCAGGACCCTTCACCGGTCCTTCATACAGCAGAATGCAGGATAGGAAAAAGGGAGTCATCAGCTACTTTCCACTTTCACTCTATGTTAGAATCTGATCTTTAGTGGGATAATCAAACTATTCATAAATTTAAAACAGTAAACTATGGCAAAGTTGTGGGTGTTCACTCCATTGAATTTCTTCCCAGCTTTTACAACTGCATACTTGTGTTACATAAACCTATTAGTATCTTAAAGGACAGAGCTCTTGAAGAAGGCTTACCTGGGGAAGACACATGTTGTCATCTCCTTAAACTCGTTCAGATCCTAAAAAGCAGAAAGATGGCCTGTTGCTGTTTTCCTAGCAAATGAGAGTATTGCTGAAAACACACAAGGGCCGCTCCATCTCCCAGCTGTTTCCTCAAATATTAACTGCCATGTCTCACAGAGACCTCAAGCTAAATGGTAAATTCTAATTAAGAACTATTTTTATTATTTATTTTATTATTATTTATTTATTAATTAGTTCTAATTAAGAATTTTTTTAGGAGCTGGAGCGATAACTAAGAAATTAAGCGCACTTGTTGCTCTTGCAGAGAACCCACATGCTGGTTTATAACTACCTATAACTCTACTTCCAAAAGATATAATGCCCTATTCTGACCTCCTCAGGCACTAGGCACACATGTGATACACATACATACATTCATGCAGGCAAGACATTCACACACAAAAAGCAAAAGTAAATAAAACTTAAAACAAATAAATTGCTTTTAAAAATAAAACCTGAGCCAGTCAGTCTTGGCCCCTGCTGTCAAAACTGTCAATGTAAGTTCAACATCAGGACTCACATGACTGACTTTTGCAAGCTGTCCTCTATGGGGCACGTGAAACATGCTAACTGGGAAACCAGTCTGGAGCAAGAGTGAGATGTGTCCAAACCCCAAAAATCTCATCTTGAGACTGGCAGGAGTGAGGATCGCTCCCTCCCTGCTCAGGGAAGGGGTCCAGTGCACAGTCTTGCAACTGCTACCTCTGACCCTCAAGGTGGTCACTCAGCTCACTTAGTGGTGACCAGGCTTAAGGTTTCCTCATAAGCACATGTCCAGCTTGCACATGGAATTCTTCTCCATGTAAATGGAGCATTTCAAACTACCCAGCCCCAGCCAGTGACGTACACTCACCCCAAAAACTCCTACCCACTTCCTCAAGGTTTATATACCTCTTTTCCCCCTCAGTAAAGGAGAGATGAACTGTACTGAAGAAGGCTTTCTTTCCTCCAGGCATTCACCACCAAACCAAGTACCTGCTAACCCACCTGCCCAGCTAAGCCTCATTCCAAGCTTCATTCCTTCCAAGTCCAGCATCTGTAGGAACTGGTGCCTAGATGCCCCACGGGAAGCAGCAGGCGCCAGGCTCCAGAAGGACAGTCCTCTGACTGCCACAGGCATGAGCGCACAGGCGCACACACACAGATTAATTAAGAAAAATAGGGACAATGAGATGGCTTGGCAGGCTAAAGAGACCAGACACCAAGCCTGACAACCTGACTTGGATCTCTGAGACTTGTATGGGGAAAGAGGGAACCAACTCCCACAGCTGTGCTCTGACCTTCACAGGCTCACCAACTGTACCACCAACTCCAAGGGATCTGAAACCTTCACACTAACGCACATAAAAAATTAAATTAAAAAAAAGATTCCTACCTTAAGTGTGCAGAAAATTGTTCGCCACCAGAAAACAAGCATTGAAGCAAATTAAAATGCATGTCCTCTTTTAATACACTAGAAAGGGGGATAATGTGCACAAGTTCAAGTCTAAACTTTAGTACTTTTCCATGCAGGTTTTTGCACATGTGAGTGGCTGTCCAGTTTGTTTAGTGATTGTTCTTTAGAGACTTGGACCATGAGGCTGTGTGTTTGCTAATCACTGACTGTAGTCCAAAAAAAAAGCCTTGTGAAAACGTTATGTCCTATGTAACAGCAGAGTAACATAAAATAAAACTGTATTTTATAAAACAAAACAAAAAAATTGCTCACTGGCACTAACAGTAACTGCCTAAATTAGACTAATCATTTAACAGGTTTGTTTTGATCGGGATTTCTAGAGCAGAAATGAGAGTACTTTGGCTCGTTTACATACATAACTTCAATGCCAGCCTGGGTAATCCCATTCCTGACCCTTTGTAAGCCATAATTCTCTTCAAAGTCATTCATGTTGAACAGCAAGCTGCCATTTTCAATTATCTTTTCAAGCCTATAAACACAGACTAATATTTAGCTTGAAATACATACTAGCTTCTCAGGACAACATATGAACAAGTCAAACAAAAATGCCCTAATGTCTGTTGTTAACATTTCAATGCCACTAAAAGTTTTACAAACAAGAAACAAGTAGAATTATGGCCACTTTCAGGACTAGCACAGAGTACTGAACCAACACATACAAGGTCATGCTCAAGTATCAGGAGGTCCCATAAACTCTCCTGTAAATGTCAACACATGGATGCTTTCTTCTTATTTTCCTCTTGGCATGTGTACACAAGCATAACATGGTATGGGCAGTGTGAGTACAAGCTACCACAGTGTATGTGTGGAAGTCAAAAGACAATCACTGATGTCAGCCTTCTCCTTCCAACATGCTTGAGCCAGTGTCTCCCGTTCACTGGATGCCAGGCTGTCTAGTCCACAATCTTCTGGGGAGTCTCCTGTCTCCACCTCCCATCTTGTAGTAGGAATTCTGGATTACAGGTTAGCTACTATAACTAGCTTCACATTTACATTTTAAAAATTTGATGTCAGGGCTGGAGAGATGGCTCAGCCAAGAGCACTGGCTGCACTTCCAGAAGTCCTGTGTTCAATTCCCAGAACCTACATGGCCGCTCAGAACTATCTGTAACTCTAATCCCAAGGGATCCAATGCACTCTTCTGGCTTCCATTGGTACCAGGCACTCGAGCTGTGCACAGACATACATGCAGGCTGCAGCGGTTTGAATGAGAGTGACCCCCACAGGCTCATGTTTGAGTGCTTGGCCCATACATGGTGGAACTGTTTGGGAAGGTTTCCACTGGGGTCTGAGGTTTCAAAAGCCCACTCCAACCCGGCCCCTGCCCGCTGCCTGCACATCAGAATGCAAAGCTCTAAGTACTGCTCCAGGGCCATGCCTGTTCCTTCGAACCATGATTGGTCAGGGAATGTCCCGCTAAAATTGCAAGCAAGTCCATAATTAAATACTTTTATTTTCTAAGAGTTGCTTTGGTCATAGTGTCTCTTCACAGCAATGGAACAGTGACTAAGACAAAGGCAAAACACCTGTGCTGCCTGGTCTTCTGTCAACTTGACACACAAACTAGAGTTATCTGAAAGGAGGGAACCTCATTTGAGAAAGTGTCTCCCTAAGATCCAGCTGTAGGACATTTTAATTAGTGATTAATGGGAGAGGCCAGACCATTTCGGGTGGCTCACTCCCTGGGCTGGCAGAACTGGGTTCCGAAAGAAAGAAGGCTGGGATGCAAACCAGTAAACAGCGCCCCTCCACAGCCTCTCTGTCCGCCCCAGGATCTTTCCCTGTTTGAGTTACTATCCTGACTTCCTTTTGTAATGAACAATAATGTGGAAGCTTAAGCCCAGTAAACCCTTTCCTCCCCAACTTGCTCTTTGGTCACGGTGTTTAATCACAGCAATGAAAGCCCTAAGACAGCACCCACACACAAAAATAAAATGGTTTTTAACTTAAATATGGTGCCAGGAAATGTAACTGTTCTGTTATCTCCCATTGTTCCCATCATTTTTTCCACGGCTAAATAAAAGAACAGTGTTTTTCTCTGTGATAACACGGGGATGAAAGTGTGTGAGTGTTAAGTCACGTCAGGTACCTTGGTGAGATAGAACAGCAATCACCTGACTTGTGAAGCATTTGAATTGGACTAGCCTCACTCAAGTTCGCATTTTCTGAACACTCACACACAAGGTGAAGTCAATCCTCCTCAGGTCTAATCACCAAGGAGAAGGGGCCATATAAATGAACAAAATGCAGACACCGTGGAGGCGCCAAAGCCCTGGAGGGTCAATCACAGAATAGAGGGTTCTAGCAAGGCAGCAAGCAGAGAACTTCATGGCAGGAAAGGATAAGTGAAGATATAGACTGAGAACACGGAGCAAGCTAAAATAAAGCAGGCAGAAGCAATCATGCACTCAAACCATGGGCCTGCCAGAACACAAAATCATTTAGGAAACATGTCAGCCTGGCTGGGAACATGGAACCTACAGAGGCTGGATTATATAAGCAATCAGATACAACATGAAAGGCCCAACTGCAGAGAGTCAACTAGATGCAGAAACAAAATGCGGGATTACTTGCAAATTTTAAGCAGGGTCAGTAATGTGAAGAGAGCCACACATCAGAGGATTACAAAAACTGAAGTCAGAACACACTTTTGTTAAATCAGTATTTAATGCCTTCCATGTGCCTAACTTTGCTGGTATTCAGAACCCCCAGAACACAATATTAAAGATGCTCCCTCAGTCCTTTTGGTAACTTCATCACTTTAACATCAGAAAGGACCTGTTCCTTTGGTCTCATGGCCAGTAAGAAATAAATGACTTTACATTTACATTTCAGAAGGTGTCTGATCATCCCTCTGCTGGAACCCTTGCATCTTAAAGAGTGACAGGGCTGTCATGGAAGTGGTGGCAACCTTAGACCAAAGCCCTAGGACAAGAGAGCAACAAACCCACCATCCAAGTGGCAGAAGGCACTGCTCTCCTCCAGAAGATTATCAAAGAGCTGGGCGTGGTGGCACATGCTGGAATCCCAGCATTAGGGAAGCAGAGGCAGGTGGATCTCTGTGACTTCTGAGGCCAGCCTGGTCTACAAAGTGAGTCCAGAACAGCCAAGGCTACTCAGAAAAACCCTGTCTTGAAAACACAACAAACAAACAAACAAAAATTATCAAGGGGCTGGTGGGGCAACATGACCTAAGAAACATCGAAAGAGCAAAATCTTTTTTTTCCATCTTCTTTTTCTTTTTTTAAAGATTTATTTATTTGGGCTGGAGAGATGGCTCAGTGGTTAAGAGTACTGTCTGTTCTTCCAAAGACCACGGTGCAATTCCCAGCGTCCACATGGCAGCTTACAACTGTCTGTAATGCCCATTCCAAGGAACCTGACACCTTCACACTATGCACATAAAATAAAGTGAAATAAATATAATTAAAAAGATTTATTTATTTACTTATTTACTTATTATGTGTAGTGTTCTGCCTGCACACCAGATCTCATTATAGATGGCTGTGAGCCACCGTGTGGATGCACGGAATTGAAGTCAGGACCTTTGGGAAAACAGCCAGTGATCTTAACCACTGAGCCTTTTCTCCAGCCAGAGAGCCAAAGCTTTAGAGCCAAAACTTCCAAGCCACAAATGGTAAGTTCAGTCTCACAGCAACCTAAAGTAGGGACTGGATCAGGATATGGGGAGCATGTTGTAATAAACTTGGCACTTGGAACTAAGAGTTCAAAGGCAGTCTGGGCTACATGAGACCCAAGAAAACACAAAGTGGGGGCTGGAGAGATGGCTCCTGGTTAAGAGCACTTGCTGATCTTCCAGATGACACAGGTTCTATTCTTTGCACTCGCATGATGGCATGCAAATATTTGTAACTCAAGTTTCAGGAAATCCAACACCCTTCTCTAGCTTCTGCGACATCAGACAAGCAAATGGAGCACATACATACATGCAGGCAAAACCCTCAGACACTTTAAAAATGATTCATTTGTATTTATGTATATGTGTGTGGCACTACATTTTTTGCAGATGCCCTTGGAGGCCAGAAGGCATCAGATCTCCCGGAGCTGGAGTTACAGGCAGTTGTGAGCCACAAATGGGCTAGGAACCAAACCCAGGTCCTCTAAGGAAGCAGCAAGTACACTAAACCACTGAGACACCTAGCCATACAGAAAAATAAAACATGGCGTAATGGGTATTCCTGGTTAACATGGCATCTGGAATTAATTAAAACCCAAATAGCTAGGCACATGTGTGAGGATTTTTTTTTTTCGGTTTTGCGAGACAGGGTTTTTCTGTGTAGCCCTGGCTGTCCTGGACTCTCTTTGCATATCAGGCTGGACTTGAACTTACAGAGATCTGCCTGCCTCTGACTCCCCAGTGCTGGGATTAAAGGTGTGCACTACCACACCCAGCTTTTTTTCTTCTTCTTAATTAAGTTATCAAAGTGGGAAGACCCACTTCTAATCTGGATTTCTGAAATGAGAAAACACACTTTTAATTGCGATTTTTTGAGGTGGAAGATCCACCTTAAACCTGGGTTACTCCTCCTGCTGGCAGCCTGCTCCTCTTGCTATGGCTGGCTCAAGCCCACCCCTGCACTGGCATCACCACCTTCTGCTTCAGGATTCTGGCATCTACTAGAGACCAGCTGAGACATCCAGCTGCAGGGACTGAACAACTACTGTATTCTTGAACTTTCCATTGGTAGGAAAGTAGGTAGTCATGGTTGGACTAGCTTGTAAGTTAGTCTAATAAATTCCCTTTATGTAATGTGTGTGTGTGTGTATTCATTCTATCAGTTCTGTTCCTCTAGAAAACCATAACTAATACACATGGATTGGCAAACTATATCCACACAACCTAAATTGGGCCACCACATCATTTTTTCCCTTAAATCAAGTATTATCAAGCATAGCAGTCTCAGGGTTATAAGAACAAATTGAAGAGTTGTCATAGCACTATAAATAGTCTAGAAAACACAAAATATTTTACTATGTGGTATTTTCTACAAAATCTTGCCAATACAGAATATAAAAGAGAAACTGACTATTAAATAAAGAAGGTCTAGAATCCAGGCTGAACTCTAGGAGAAAAAGGTAAGTTGTTGAGAGGCAAATGAGAACCCAGATATGGACATGAAGTTACCGCGGTTGTCCACTGGACTGGCAGAACTCAAGCTAATATGAAACAGAATTGCAGCTGGGAAACCAGAGTAACAGAACGAGAAAACAGAAGTGATCTGAAGTAAGCCTTAGTCTGAAGGCTAGCAGGTGCCTGGCATCCAGCATGAAGTGTATGCCTGAACCTGACAGAGACCAGAGCTGGGGGTGGATGTTGAGGTATCTACGGTATTTGTAGCTGAAGTCATGGTTAAGAGTGAGGTCCCTAAAAGACAGGAAGTGAAGGAGGACGGAGGGCAGAGTGATGGAGGCGAGAGACACAGAACAAGAGACAGTTGGGGACTGAGGGAAAAAGCCAATGGAGGGCCAAAAACACATGTAATAATGACTCAGGTGACCTGACTCCAAGTACAGAAATACCACCAAAGTCCCCAGGGAGCCTCAGGGTGCTCAGCAGTAGCACCACTTGCCTTCTCTCTCCTGAGTCTAATTTCCAAGTGCCTGCATATGCTCTGTGCAACAGTGAATGAGCAAACCCAGAAGCATCAATTGAGGAAATAAATATTTAGCCTTGCTGTGGCCATAGCAGACAGCTATCAACCCCTTAAAACAGATCATGTACACATACTACCAAAACAGTATAGGAGAACTGGCTCAACAGTTCAGAACACTTTGGAACTACCTTCCTCAGGCCCTAGAACATCTAGAATGTCTGAGGGGCTGGAGAGATGGCTCAATGATTAACAGCATGTGCTACTCTTTCAGAAGACCCAGCACTCAATGCACAGCTCAGAACTTCCTGTCACTCTAGTCCTAGGTTCCCTCTTCTGGAACTCCTTGAATACCAGGCAAGCACATGGTACACATACATGCACGTAAAACACTTGTCACACACGTAAAATAATAGAACAAATAAATCTTTAAAAGAGAAAAGAAGCTTCCAGGCAAGCACATCAGTCACTCACAGGAGCATGCCACATACAAAGAAATGAGGAAACGTAACCCGGACAGAGAGCACTGTCACAGACGAAAGGCAGGGTAGATCCCAACACTGGAGCCACTTACCGCAGGCAGAGGGCAGTAAAACTGGTGAACTGTGTGCATGACATCCAAGAGCATATTGTGTCCGACAACCAGCTTCCCCTGCGGAAAGACAGGTCAGGAAAGCAAAGTTACATCTGAGCTTCAGAGTAAGGTGGATGCTTCAGACTCACAGTGCCAGCACAGCCAGGCTGGTGTGCTGCTCACTAGGTGACCACACAGACCTCATGCTCTTCCTGTCGCACTCCAGTGCAGAAATTGTAAGTGTGTACCCACTCTGCCCTCTCTGAATGATTTTTCCATTTTTCCTATTTTTAATAATCATGTCATTTTCAAGAATTTGATGTAGTTTTTGTTTGTTTGGTTTTTTGGGTTTGTTTGTTTTGTTTTCTTTTGTTTTAAGACAAGTCTTGCTATACTATCCAGGCTGCCCCCAAACTTCTGGGCTACAGCAATCCCCCTGCCTCAGCCTCCCTGAGAACCTGGGACTATAGAACACACTGTGCCTAGCTGGAAGTAGTTTGACTGAAGCATTTTTAAACAGTAAAATCTGAAATCCTGAGAACTTTGACTTGTCAAAAATTTGTGAACAAAATTTCAAATATATACTTTTAAGACTCTTAAAACAACCTATGTATTTTTAAAGAATTACTCATAACCATGCTATAAAATATAAAAATAACTAACTCTTAATTTTATTAAACTCAACAAATTTTCTTTCCTACATCATCTGTGTCACAGTTCAATGCCATGCTCTTCTTTTTAAATTTGTTATTTATTTAGGTTTTCGAGACAGGGTTTCTCTGTTTTAGCCCTGGTTATCCTACAACTCACTCGGTAGACCAGGCTGGCCTCAAATTCAGCGATCAGCCTGCTCTTGCCTCCTGAGTGCTGGGATTAACAGTGTGCGCCGCCGCCGCCACCACCACCACCTGTCTGTGCACACACCTGTGCCAGTGGTGGAAGGGGCGGGTACAAGAGCCACAGCAACCCTGTGGATGAGGTCAGGCTACAACTTTATGGGACAGGTTCCTTCCTTCCACCGTTACAGGGATCTGAGAAATCAGACTCAGGTTGCCAGGCTTGCATGGTAAGTGCCTTTGCCCACCACGCCATCTTGCTGACCTTCATTGCTTTTCAATCATATATGTACAATAAATTGCTCCACTTTAGTAGCTACTTAAAAATATATATATTAAATTTATAAAATAAAGAAGTTAGCTACTAAAATATAATGTCACCTTAGATTTCCTAGCCTTGTGATTCCTCAGGGACAGGGAGATGTTGTTGCTGGTTTAGTTTTGGGGGCTAGGGAGCAGGGGGTTGAGATGGGCCCTCATGTAGCCCAGGCTGGCTTTGAATGCCTATGTAGCTGAGGATAACTTTTAACTCCTGATCCTTGTGCCTCTATTCCCCAAGTGTTGGGATTAGGCATATGCCACCATATCCACCTTTGTTTTCAAATTTTGCTTGTTTGTTTTTGTCATAATGGTGGGTTAAGATGGGTGCTTTCTTTGTTTGACCCTACAAAGGGTCTCACTCTGTAGCCTGGGCTGGGCAGGAACTCACTATGTAGCTCTGGCTAGATGACTCCATTTTTAACATGAAGCATTTTCTATTGCAGTGATGAAACACTATACCAAAAAGCAAGTTGGGGAGAAAAGATTTATTTGGCTTATATTTCCACACTGCCATTCATCACCAAAGGAAGTCAGGACAGGAACTCTAGCAGGGCAGGAACTTAGAGGCAGGAGCTGATGTAGAGGCCATGGAGGGTGTTGATTACTGTTTGCTCCTCAGGGCTTGCTCAGCCTGCCTTCTTATAAAACCAAGGACCACCAGCCCAGGGATGGCACCACCACAATAGGCTGAGCCCTCCCCCACTGATCACTAATTGAGAAAATGCCTTACAGCTGGAGCTCATGAAGGCATTTCCTCAAGTGAGGCTCCTTCCTCTCTGATGACTCTATCTGTGTCAACCTGACACGGAACCAGCCAGCACAAGCATCAAGTACTAGAATGAAGCTTTTCACAAAGTCCCGACGGTTTTCCATGAAAGATGTCAAACTCAGAGCTCTACTTAATTCTCTGACATAA
>CM053757.1:8734125-8787997 GCA_028658305.1 Pachyuromys duprasi | reverse complement strand
TGTTTTAGTTTACTTCCCCCATATTGCACCAATGTGCACTTCCTGCTCCAAGAGCCATGTAACAGCAATGCAGGATTAGGGACAGTTGATCAAGGAAAGCATGCAAAGTCTGCATTATCCCTGAAACTTTTATGTGAGTGTAAAATCAGAAGCTGAGGCTCCATCCCTGGAACCAACACATGGAAGGAGAGATGTGACTCAAGAAACTGTCCTCTAGCCTGCACAGGCACAAGCATCCATCATGCACTCACGCTCGAACACATGCAAACACATACACACATACATGCACAAGCGTGCGCACACACGTAGAGACAAAGGCAGAGGCAGAGACAGAAAGAGAGGCTAGAGATATAGCTGAGTTAGCAGACGTTTTGCCCAGTAACTGCAAGATCCTAAGGCTAAATCTCAGTAGCACAAAAATATTTATAGATCTATGAAACTGACATTCATTAGTCTAAAAAAACACAGATCTACAGTGACTGGATAATGATTCAGTGTAATATAAATATAAGAGAGGCTGGAAGGCAGCTACAGAGATATCTCAGTAGTTAACAGTGCATACTAAGCTGGATGTGGTGGCTTATGCCTATAATCCCAGAACTTAGGGAGGCAGAGAAAGGCAGATCTCTGTGAGTTCAAGGCTAGCTGGTCTACAGAGCCAGGAAAGCCAGGGCTACACAGAGAAAACCTGTCTCAAAAAAAAAAAAAAAAAAAGTACATACCATTCTTGTAAAGAACTCAAATTCAGTTCCCAAAATCCACATCGGGAAGCTTACAACCACCTGTAAATCCAGCTCCAAGAGATCTGACATACTCTTCTGGACTCTATAAGCAGCTGCACTCACAAGTCTACACAGACACATGTATACAGAACAGCCATAAACATAAAAAATTTTCTAATTAAAAAAAATTAAAGAGTACTGGGTTCAACCCTCAATCCTACAGATAGATAGATAGACAGATAAATGGATGAATGGATGGGTGGATGGATGGGTAGGTGGATGGGTAGATGAATGGATCTACTGGCTTCACGAAGCTTATTGATAAAAAAATTAAGCTGGGCAGTAGTGGCACCAGCCTTTTATCCCAGCACTTGGGAGGCAAAACAGGCAGATCTGAGTTCAAAGCCAGCCTGATCTACAGAATGAGCTCCAGGACTACCAGGGCTAAACATTGAAATATTGTCTGAAAGAACAAAAAAAAAATTTAAAAAATTAATGTAAGAAATACCTTAATTTAGATATGTAACTTTTTTTATTTCCCTCTAGATCCATGGAAACATAGTTGATTTTTTATTTGTTTGTTTGTTTGTTTGTGTGTTTGTTTGTTTTCTCTGTGTAGCCTTGGCTGTCGTGGACTCATTTTGTAGACCAGGCTAGCCTTGAACTCACAGCTATCTGCCTGCCTCTGCCTCTGCTGGGATTATAGGCATGCTCCGTCACACCTGGTGGAAACATAGTTTTATTTAGATCCCTTTATTAAACTGAGTGTTTTGAAGAGATCTTTATCATTTTCCCAATTCTCAGATCTGCCCAGGTACCTTAGGTATCCACAGGTATTATTAATTCTTCTGTATTTTTTTCAAAGTATGCATAGTTAAGAAAATAGAAATGCGCATCTCTTTATGTACAAGGAGAACAAATGAGGATCAAGACTGAAGCCCCTTACTTCTCAAGCATGCTGGCTAAACGTACTCACAGTACCATGTGTGGCCAGAACCTGTTTTTTTTTCTGGGTACCTGTGCCCTTAGCAGCAGCTGAAGAGACTCATACCTTCTCCTCCCAGCCAGAACCACACAATTTTGTATTCAGTGCAGTCTAAATGTACTGCAGGAGCAAGTCTTCCTCCAGGCTGATGAACTTGCTTTATAAGGCACTGCATTTGTGTCATCGTCAAAGAGCACACAGTGCACCTCCACGCCGCTGCCATATTGGCAGACCTTCACTTGAATTCTAGGATGGTCTTAATGGCCAAGCATCTAAGGGACAAGACAACTCCTCCCCAGACCTACCCAAGGCAAAGAAAGTCTTAGATCCAGATGATGGACTATTCAACAAGAGCGCCGCCTGGTTTACCCATGAAAAAGGTGGGTGCCTTTCAGAGAGGACCAAGGAAAGATGTCTGCCTTAGAATTCTCCAGCACATTTACACAATCAGCCAGCACAGCTTTAAAGCTTCACTGTTACTAAGATTATCACAGAATCACAGACGTAGTTCAGGATTTAACTACAGTTCCACAGAGGAAGTCAACTTATACTTATCCTCTGGATTCCTCTACGTGCTCCTTGACTTCTGATTCTCATTTTCAGACTAATGAGTGTCAGTTTCACACAACTATCAAGAAGATCAGAAGGCAGGGTGATCCTCCTCTGTATTTTTGCAACCAACTCTTTCTGATGACTGGTTTGGCTAAAATTCAGCAGTGATAACATCTGACCTGGTGCACTGCACAGCAGCAGCCCATGTTACCAACTTCTTCCTCCAGACAAAGTAAACATTCCAAGGGTAACCAAGTGACCAATTTGCAATAGCAGTTAGACACTTCGTTTTAAATATTGTATTTAGCCATTTCACTAAAAACAAAACCAAAATGTGGATGGCTTACCGAATTAGCAATGGCATGGATGACTCTTGAAAATCCCACAGCATCGTTCAGTTCCTCCTAAATAAAAGAACCAAATTAAAAACACGTGGGCTGGAAAGAGGGTTCAGTGGGTAAAGGCCCTTGCCACAAAGGTCTCACAATCTGAGAACTCAATAAAGGCTGAAGAACAGAACCAACTAACTCTTCAAAGCTTTCCACTGACCTCCATATGTATGTTCTTTGACACATGAGCCTCTCTCTCTCTCTCTCTTTCTCTCTCTCACACACACACAAATAAGTAAGAAATAAAGTTTTTAAAAATTTTATATATGTATATAAATATAGATCTATAAGCTACAAAGGCACATTGAAGTCCTTATTTGAATAAACTAAAGCCTGAACCTCTCCCAGAATAAAACTTTGCATCAAGTGGGATTGCTTTAGTGTCACAGGATTTGTAACACTAATCCCTAATTGCATATAAAATGAGAATCTAGGGACCTACAGAAAATACCTCCACAGTTAAGAGTGTTGTTCCTCTTTCAGGGAACCCAGGTTCTATTCCTGCACCCACAACCACCTGAAACTCCAATTCTATGGGATTTCACAGCCTTCTGATTTCCAAGGGGGTATGCACTCCTGTACACATACGTACACACGTACAAACACACACACACATAAAAACAAAACATATTTTTTGACTTGGAGAAATGGCTTAGGGGTTAAGAGAACCTGCTGCTCTTCCAGGACCTGCATTCGGTTCCCAGCACTCACATTAGGTAGCTCACAAATGCCTTTACCTGAAGCTTCAGGGGTTCCCATGCCCTCCTCTGGCCTCCGAAGACACCTGGGTAGATGTGGCATTCACTCACAAAGACACACACAAAACACACACATGCACATAAATAAAAATCATAAAAGCAAATCTTAAAAAAATAGTATGAATCCTTAAAAAAATAAAGATAAAATAATCTATACACTTTTCTGTTTTAGAAAGAATAAGCAAGTGTAAATTACTCATTGTTCACCCAATTAATAGCTCTCATAGTTTAGCCATCACTTCATATACTGGTGCAGGATTATTTGTTTATTTTCAGAATCAGGATTACATGTAGCTCATGCTGGCCTTGAACTCCTGACCATCTGCCTCCAGCTTCCAAGTCCAAGCGCTGGGATGAGAGGCATGCACCACCGCACTTAGCTGCAGGATGTTATTTCCAAGTCAATCAAGATGACTTACAACTACATAACTCCAGGTAAACAAGGGAGTGAGTGGCTGTAATCCCAGCAATTGGGAGATTGGGGAGAGAGAATCAGGAACTGCAATCTAAGACCCTATTGGCCTTTAAAAAAACAACCCAAATCAAAATTAACTAACTAGCAATTATCTGCTGGCTAAACTGAATCCAATAACTGTATTCCAGAAATCCACAGAAAGAAATTAATCCTTTCTATACGTTCTTCTCTTCCTCATAAGAAATAGCATGCACATGCGTACCTGCTCCTTTGCGTACTTCTCCTGCTCCCTTCTTTTGCGTTCCTCCTCATCCACTTTGCTGATAACTATGTGTCTCTCTTTCTAAAGACAAAGCAGATGTGCAGTTTTATGGAAACATCTGGACCCCTTACTCCACAAAGTGCTGTGATTATAACTCTAAATGGTAATTCTGATGTATTAGGCTACATAGTGAGTTAAAGGGCAGCCACAGCTACATAGTGAGACCATCTCAATGAGCAAAAAAGAAAATAACCGAAAGTTATAAGCCAAAGCATAGGCAAGCACAGTGGGAACTATCCTGAAATGATGCCAAGCTGAGTGGATATACAGCTCCCTCTGCATCTGCATGTCCATGACACTTACAGCATTTTAAGAATTCAGACTAACAAATGTCAGTTGAAATCAGCTACAGACTGTGCAAATAAGACTTTGTATAATGAGTACTTTATATATGTCATTTTTGAAGTTCTAAATAATTAAATAAGTAAAACATCCACATCTTATGAACATGAGGAAAAAAATCTTGGATAACTATAGTCTTCTTTTTCATAAACTATAGTTTATGTGCATTAAGAACACTGCAAGGGCCAGAGACATGGTTTGTTAGATAAAGGCACCTAATGACAAACCTGATGTGAGTTTTATACCTGGGAAGAGAACTGACTCTCACAAGTTGTCCTCTGATCTCCACATGCCCACATTTCCAACACACACACAACACATGCATACATGGGCTCGAGTGTGCATGTGGAGTGGGGAGGGCGTGCGTGCAGGTGCGTACAATTTTTAAGAGAAAGAGAGGGGCTGGAGAGATGGCTCAACAGTTAAGGGTATTTGCTGCTCTTCCAAAGGACCCAAGCTTCATTACCAGCTCCATGTGGCAGCTAACAACTGTCTATAACTCTAGTCCCAGGCAATACACTGCCCTTTTCTGGGGATACTGTACACATATGGCACACAGACATACATGCAGGCAAAACACTCATTCACAAAAATAAAAAGAAATCTTTAACTTAAAAAAGAAAAAAGATTACAATGCATATATGTATTACAGATGGAAAAAAGTTCACTTCCACTTATCCACTAAATCATTATTTTATTCGGTTGATTTGTTGTTGTTGTTTTGTTTGAGATAGATCTCTCTACATAGCTAGTCTGGATCTCACAGAGATTTACTGGCTTCTAAGCACTGGGATTAAAGGCAAGTACCACTACTCCTGGCCTGAATCCTCATAAATAAAATAAATAAAATAAACTGAACGTGGAGTTGGGGAAATGACTCAGTAGTTAAGGGCGCTGACTGCTCTTGCAGAGGACCTGAATTCAATTCCCTAACCTACATGGTAGCCCACAAACACCTGTAACTCCATTTTTTTCTGACTTCCATGGGCATATGGTACACATACTACACGCACATAAAATAAAATTTTTTAAATCTTCTAAATGTTTTAAAATTTTTGAAAAATCTTAAAAGTTGTAAGCAACATTAGCTTAAGATAATCATCCTTAGCCCCACTATACAAATGAGGAGAGGACAGATGGGATCCAGGGCAAAGGCAAAAACCATCAACACCTCAGCGAATCACAGTATTAGTTGACTGTGAGCAATGAAGAAATCTTAGTTACCTTGTCAGTCTCCAATGTCTCAACGTGAATGCCTTTGGGATACCTAAAAAAAAAAAGGAAAAGTTCACATCAGGACACAACTCAATGACTATTAAAAGCCCAAAGAATTCAACAAGCAACCACATGGCTATAAACTAAAGTTTTACTAAAATGGGACACTCACCACTAAAGACTTTACAAATAAGTCTATTTATAATACCTCAGCTGCTGCTTCCCTGCTTCTTCTCTTAAATGCATAGAAATGTTGTCAATTTCGTATAAACTTTTTAGGGTTTTTGCACTTTCTAAAATGCTCAGCTTTGCATAATACACTCAAAACACAATGCTACAGAAGCCATCTTGCTGCCTAATGCCTAACTGTGAGTGAGGCGGTAGAAGTCTCTGTGGGCTTCGTAAGATGCACAAAGGGAAGGGTAGGAGCTGCTGGGCTGCAGTTTGCCCGGGTGTTTACAGTCCGAAGAGGAGAGGGATGTGGGAGGCGCACAGAGACGGATGCAAGGATGGGCAAGCCAGCCTACAGCCCTACTCTGTCCTGTCTATAAAGCATCCCCTCCCAGCACATGGGAGGCAGGGAAAAGAAGATCTCTGTGAATTCAAGGCCAGCCTGGTCTATGAAGCAACTTCCAGAACAACCAAGACTACACAGAGAAACCCTGTCTTGAAAAACAAACCAAAAAAAAAAAAAAAAAGCAAAAGAAAAGAAAGAACTGACTAGGGACATGCATGATAGGTCAAATCACCCATAACTGAAAATTTCAAAAGAGCAATAGGTCCAAAGATTATACTTTGTTTATTAAACCCTGCCCTTGAGAACACTCTCATATGTAATTCAAATTCTACTTCTACTTCTAATTCAATTCTACTTACTTCCAACTCAAAGTCTGGTAAATAAGTTTTCTTTGGAACCTAGAAAACAAAAGAAAAGGAATTCACTTGCACTATTAAGAGTGAACCCTAAGTGATCAATCGGTGGTTGGGAAAGATTTAGTTAAGAGTTAATTTAGAGCCCTCATTAGAACAGGCAGCTATGAACAACACACACAGGCATTTCTGAGGCGGAAAGACAACTAACCCAGTGCATGGCTCTAGATCCAAGCTCTTTTTTTCTTCGCTTTGCAGGAAATCCTCTATCTTCTCTCTGAGGAAGAATCAGACAATAACCATCAGTGCCTTGAAGAATGAAATCATCAGAACAATGATTGTGCTGAAAATAGCCAGCAATAGTTACATTCAAAAGCAATGTAAATAATGGGCTGAGGTGGGGGGCAGGGGCAGAGCAACTGTCTATTATTGAACAAAGACCTGACTTCCATCTCTAGAACACACTCACACCCACACCCACAGACACACAGACAATCTAGTTTAATTTCTTTTTTTGAGACAGTCTCGTATATCTCAAACTTGCAGTCAAGTAAGGATAACTTGACCTTCTGATCCTCCTGCCTCCACTTCCCAATTGCTGAGTGCCAGCAGTGCTGTGAACCACTATTCCCAGTTCATGCAGTGCTGGGGACCAAACCCTAGGCTTTGTGCAATATTGGCAAGCATTCTACCAACTAAGCTACCTTCCCAGCCCCAAGAACATATTCCTTATGCTTACATTCTGAGCAAATCAAAAAGATAATCAAAGCCAAAGAAAATGGATATATTTTGACATAAGCTTTATATGAAATTATTGGTTTCTAGCAAATTTGTAACAATTTCTCAAACAATTCATCAATTTTAGAGCTGCAGAGATTAGCTAAGAGTCATAACCATGAGGGTGAGTGCAGACCCCTGTACCAACACAAGCCAGCATATCTTCACATACAGCCATGACCCCAGTGTCGGGGCGAGCAGTGCAGACGCAGAAAGATCATTAAGGCATGCTGACTGCCAGCCTAGCCAAAATATTCAAGCTCCAGGTTCAATGAGAAATCTTGCCTCAAAGTAATAAAACAAAGAGAGATGCAAGATACTCAACCCCCTCCTCTGACCTCCTCATGCATGCACCCACACGTGTGTATGTATATACCACTTACACATGCACAAAATGTAAGTACATTAAGAATTCATCAATACTAATAATAGCACTTTTGACTCTTCTAATAAGCTATTAAACTGGTAGCAAATATATAAGACTAGATACTACTCCCAGTGGATATCTGCTTGTCAGACTCTTCACTGCGAGAAACAAGTATATAATGGAGCAACATGCCGGGAAGGTTTGCTCCAGGCAGCTCTGCACACATGCTAAGACTCTCCTAGTAGCCTGCCCCTCACATCACACCTGCTTAGGCACCCTGCAGGAACTGCCCCACGTAAGACAGCCCAGTCTGTGCCCAGTGCACTGGTGATGTCCTTTTAGGAACTTACATGACTTGATCAATAAACTTCTTCTGATCCTCCGGAATTGTCACAGGACATTTTGACAGAGCTCCTGCCCCATTGGCCTGAGAACGTTTTTCATCAAATTGCCCTCTCAGCTGTCTTTCTTCTTCCTGATTCAGATATGGAATTCCTACACATAATTTTTAAAGGAATAAATTAGAAGAAATAACAATTTCACACACAACATTCATTATTAAATTTTACTTTTATTTATATGAACATGTATGTGTTTTGTGTGCAGGTGCCTGCAGAGAGCAGAAGAGGGCGCTGGACCCCTGGAACTAGAATAACAGGCAATGTGGGTGGTGAGAATTCAACTCCGGCCCCCTGGAAGAGCAGCAACCTCTCTTAACTTTTGAGCCATGTGTCCAGCCCTTACACAAAACTATTTTTGTTTGTTTGCTTTTGTATTTTGAGACAGGGTCCCACTTTGTAGCTTTGGCTGTTTTGGAACTCACTGTGTAGACAAGACTGTCCTCAAATTCAGAGATCTGCCTGCCTCTGCCTCCCAAGTGATAGGATTAAAAGCATACATCATTTCACCTGGTTATATAGCAAACTTTTTTGGTTGGGTGGTTTTTGGTTTTCAAGACAGAGTTTCTCTGTGTACCCTTGGCTGTCCAGGACTCACTTTGTATACCAGGCTGGCCTTGAACTCGGAGATCCATCCGCCTCTGCCTCCCTGAGTGCTTTTAACTAACAAAAAATCTATCATACACATAAAACACAGACAATATTTTAACTATATTGAAAAAGACCTCAATAGAGAAGGTAAGTGATCATGAAATATGCTTATTCATGCATTCAGTCACTCTTTCAATGACTATGGCACTGATGCTGTGTTGAGCATTTATGAATGAGAACAGGAAGGAATAAGCAGAGGCAGCCTGCTCTTCAGTAAAAGGAGCTTCTGATCAGATGAGCAGAAAAGACCACTGTGAGAGCAAACCCAAATGACAAGTAGGAAAGATATGCAGAGCCAGGGAGGAAACTCTCTGAGAGGGGAAACATAAAAGAATCCTCACTGGATGCTATAGTTAATTGACAAGAAAAGCAATCAAGTTAGTATGATTGCCTCAAAAAATGCACAAAACTGGGCATTTCTGATCATCTTGGTAGATGTTGAGGTCACCCTGAGCAAAGAGAAGGGCTGGACATACAAACAGCAATGCCAAGCAGAGCTCAAGCTTCTGGAGAATGCCTGGAAGTCACAGAGCCTGTGACAGCCCCGGGAGAACTCCGAACAGGAGAGTTATTCCAGGGCTTCTTTTTTTGAAACAAGGCCTCTTGCTATGTAGCCAAGGCTGGTACTGAACTGGGTAGCTTCCCAACTACTGGGATTACAGGCAGCCACAATCACATCTAATCCCCAAATATTCTTTCTTCTTCCATTTTCTTTTCTTTCTTTTTTTGTTTTTTTGTTTTTGTTGTTTTTACAATTCTAAGGATGAGACCTGGTCTCACATATGACAGACAGCAAGTGTTCTCCCACTGATTTAACAATCCCTACCACCTTCACTCTCAAATATAAGGGAAAGGAAAATCATTCTACTCTGTCCTACTACCCAATACTCCAGCACCACCATTCCACAAACACTTAACAGTTACTGCCCTGAGAAAGGGCCTCATGCTGTGCAGCAAGGACAGGACATGGGGAAAGCATGTCCTTCCTCAGCATGCTGTCCAGTCCCATATCCCCATAGGTGAGTAATTACAATCACACCATCTATACAGACCACATCTCCTCCGTGAGATTTCTCTAATTACAAGACATACAGTAATGGTTAAGGGAGTATTGTGACCATATCAGAATACAGTGTTAAATATTACATGCACCTGTCACACTGCAAAATGTTCCCACATTTGGACACAGAAGTGACTAAGTCCTACATGGGTAGAACAAACTAGCCTTAATCAAGTCAGAGTTTAAGATGCTTTATTACCACCCAACGAAATACTATCCTGCTCAGCTCAGAATCAATGAAATAGAGGGTGGGGCTGAAGCCGTTGAGAGCATTTGCTGCTCTTGCAGATGACCTGGGTTCAATTCCCAGAAGCCATACCAGACAGCTCACAACCACCTCTACCTCCAGCTGCAAAGTATCCAACATCCTCTTCTGAGCTCTGCGGGTCCTCATGCAAGCAGCACACACAGACATAACACATAAATGCAAAATGACTTTAATACATAAATGCAAAATTTTTTTCAATAAAAAATTAAAATAGAGGTTCAGAGACATAGCCCAGTCAGTGAAATGCCCGCTGTAAAGGCATGAGGAGTGGAGTCTGGAGTCCCAGCACCCACTGACAAGCTAAATGAGGCAGCACACATCTGCTACACCAGTACCACGCAGGAAACCAAAACAGAGAGAAAAATAAATATTTAAGGCCACCCTTGTAACTACACAGCAAATCTAAGACCAGCCTGCTCTACATATTAAATTGTAAATTAATAAAATAAAAAGTCTTTTAAAAAAATGGTAATTCTCAAGCAAAATGAGATTTATTTCTGAAGGATTTCAAAGGTTTATCAATCACAAAGCTAAGTGAAATAGACAGTCTTACCACTGCAAAACACTTTATTAAAGTCAAATCCTTGGCTCGCCAGGAAGTCAATGCTGGAGCTCTGAAACAGACAACACCCATCAGTGAGACTTGAGGCAAGTGTCAGGAGAGCAGAGAAGTGACCGCGACAAACTACCAGGACAGCAGACCTGTCAGAAGACAGGACCTTTAGCCATAGCTGCACGACTATTCCTTTTCCTAAAACACCATGGCTCTTCCCCTTAGTAGCTTTATAAAACACTCTTCGTTTTATAATATTTGTTAAAAATCCACTGAGTGGACAGATAATTCCCCAGTAGCAGGAGGTTCCTGCCCTCTTGCTACTATAGTATGAGGCTGTAAACAGAAGTAAAGTACAGTCATACAGGCTCTAAGGCTGAAGCTATGTAAGCCATTATCTACAAAAACCGATACAGAAGGCCCATATGTTACCATTAATCATACTGTGTTTGTGTGTATGTGTGTGTGTGTATGTGTTTAAGAGGGGTGGTTGTGGGATGACACGCACATGTGGAGGTCAGAGGACAACTTTTGGAGTTGATTCTCTTCTTCCCGTTTTAAGTGAGTTCCAGGGATTGCACTCAGAGCGAGCACTTTTGCCCTCAGCCATCTTACCAGCCCTGAAGGCCCAAAATCTAAATTGGATATTGTTTTCTTTTGTACTTAGGTAACTGAAAATGACCTTGAACTTCCCAATCCTCCTGCTTCCTGAAAGCTGAAACTACAGCTGTGTACAACCATTCCCAGTCTATGGGTACTGTGGATGAACTCCAAAGCTTCATTTATGCTACGCAAGCACTCTACCAAATGAGCTACAATCCCAATTTCAATGTTCTTTCTTTGTGGGTTCTTCATTTTCTGAGAAGTGGGGGTTGAAGTGGGGTTGCATACGTGCTATGCTCTACCATGAAGCTGTAGCCTCAGCACTTTGCTTTTGTGGTTTGTTTACAGACAGGGTCTTCCTGAGTTGTCCAAGACAGCTCTGAACTCACTCTGTAGCCCGTGGATGGCTGGAGCTCTTGCTCCTAACTGCCTCAGCATCCTGAGTAGCTGGGATGACAGGCCTGTGCCACAAGACCTGGCCAGTTGAATTTTGTTGTTGTTGTTGGTGGTGGTGGTGGTGGTGGTGGTGATGGTGGTGGTGGTGGTGGTGGTGGTGGTGGTGGGTTGTTTGCTTGTTTGTTTGTTGTTTTTCAAGACAGGGTTTCTCTGTGTAGCCTTTGCTGTCCCATACTTGCTTTGTAGATGAGGCTGGCTTCAAACTCATGATCTGCCTACCTCTGTCTCCCAGAGTGCTGGGATTACAGGTATGCCCAGCTACGCCTGACCAGTTGGATGTTCTTAATGTTCAAGATCCAGAGAACAAAACTAACTAAGCAAATTTGACTAAGCCAATATATCCTGCACCTAGAAGAAGCTAAAGATGCAAGTAGATTTACTAAAGCTGAGTAAATAATTTTAGAGATTGTATATGAGTTTAGCGAAATAATGAAGCCCTTCTTTCCTCAAAACAACGAAAGAAGAAAACAGTACTGAAGCTGCTATGATTTCCTCTGTTTTACTAAAGTCTTATATACTCATGTAAACACTCCACTTCTGCAGACAGACTGAGAGAGACTGGATAGGCAATTTGTCTACCAAGTGCCAAAACCAAGGCTGCTTGAACTTTTTCTACTAGAAACCCCTTCTCACCCAAGGAATTTCACAACTCCCGGTATAGGCATATAAAATAAGTAGACAAATCAACCACTTACTGGTAAATAAATCACAATGACATTTATTCTAGAAATATGCACACAATTATTTTACCATTTATTAAGGAGAAAGACAGATTTGTGACACACATATAGCAAGAAAAGCAGAAGTTCAAGGTCATTCCTGGCTACATAGTAATTTTGAAGTCAGCCAGGACTATATGGGACCAAGTCTCAGAAAACACATAGAGAAAGAGAAGGTGGAGGATGGAGGAAAAGAGGACAAAAAGCATTAAACTGTTGTTGTTTCTCTCTGCCACACAATCCTGGGCTCTCTAACACTCTGCAGCCCACTCCTCTATAGCTCAACTAGCAGCTCAGGGTTAGATATATTTAATTTCAAAGAAACAGTAAGTTGTTTTGCCTTCAGGTACCATATGATTTAAGGATGGAAACTCTTTTTTTGTTTTGTTTTGTTTTTCAAGGCAGAGCTTCTCTTTGTGTAGCCTTGGCTGTCCTGGACTCGCTTTGTAGAACAGGCTGAACTCACAGAGATCCGCCTGCCTCTACCTCCCTGAGCGCTGGGATTATAAGCATACACTACTGTGCCCAGCAAAGGTGGGAACTCTTTGAGAGGGATAGTGACATAATTTTAATCTACTCAGAATCTAGCACCTAACTCCTTTGTAAAATGCCACTCTACAGATATGTGTGTATATATGTGTGTGTGTGTGTGTAATACAATTGCGCAGTATGTGGAAAATGGTGCATGTGCCTATGCATGCCTGTATCTTTGTATCATTCTCTACTTTGCTGTGTGTATATATGCACTTGACTGTATGTGCTGTATACACGTGTACACAGGTACACTCTACTCACCCATACAGCCATGTGTGGAGGCCTGAAGTCAACATTGAGTATTTTCTTCCACCTTAATTTTTAAGACATGATCTCTCGTTGAATCCTTACCAGCAAGCATATCCCCTAAAAGCCTACCTGTCTCAACATGCAGCCCTGTGATTACAGATTGTGGCTGGCATGCCTGATTTTCCATTGGTTCTAAGGATCAGAATTGAGATTCCCCCACTCAGTCATCTCCCCAGAGCCTGTACTGTACACTTTCAATTAAAACAAGAAAACACCAATGACAAAAAAAAAAAAAAAATCTGTAGGGCCAGAGTGGTAGCTTGCTTTATAAAGTGTTTACCTATCATGAATGAGATCCTAGAATTACAGGTATGTGCCACTATGCTTGCCTGGCCATCTAAATCAGGTTATTATGCTTTGTTTTAGAGACAGGGTCTCACTATGTAGCTCTGGCTGGCCCAGAACGCACATTTAGACCAGGCTGACCTCAAACTCGGAGATCTGTCTGTCTTTGCCTCGAAGTGCTAGTATTGGCGTGCTGGGATTCGAGGCTAATGCCACCACACCCAACTAGTCCTGTTCTTAACAAACATTCAACCCTACGCATTCTGTAATAAAAACAGAAAACAGGAGAAAGTAAAGAAACAGACCCACTCTATAGGGCTAAAGATACTCAGCTGGTACAGTGCATACTTAGCACGCATGGCCCTGGAGACTCATCTCTAGTATTACATAAAACCAGCTACAATGGTTAACAAGTACACCAGCACTTGGGATGCAGACAGAAGCAGGAGAACCAGAAGTTCACAGCCATCCTCATCTGTACAACTAGATGAGGCCTGCCTAGGCCAGGTGCCCTTGTTTCAAACACACATTCACCTTGCCCATATGATTTACAAACTCACATCAAGGCTAAACCTTTCTCTACCTATTTCTTTGCCTTCCAGACTAAAGCCCAGAAATTGGGTCAGGGAGATGGCTCAGTAGGTCTTACTAACAAGTATAAAGCCCTGAGTTCAATCCCTAGGACCTACATGGTAGAAAAATAATAGACTCCCACAAGTTGTCCTCTGACCTACAGGAGTGCACTATAGTAAGCACGAGTATGTCCATATATATGTATGTACATAAGTGCATACACGAGCTAGCCTCAAAATTTGCTGTGTAGCCAAGGATGACCCTGAACTTCTGATGAGCCTCCCCTACCTCCCTAGTTCTGGGATTATGGACATGTACCACCATGCCCAGTTTATGCTGGGAATCAAATCCAGGGATTTGTGCACACCAGGCAAGCATTCTGCCTACTAAGCTATATTCCCAGACCTTATCTTTTGTTACTTTAGAAAGAAAGTGCTCAGAAGTCTATCCTCTGTATTTCCACAGCTGCAGTACCACTTTCAGGGCAAAAATAGGAAAAGATTAAGATGAACTCATGTTGCTATAGGGAGAGGAGCAGGAATGCAGGCTTACAGCAGAGAAGCAGCAGGCCCACTCCTTCTGTTGTACACTCACATGTTCACTTTCTTATCCATGACAACAAATAACCAAGACTTTATGGACACAGTGTCAGCCAAACCAGCTACCACAAGAGTCAAGAGAAAGTCTCCCTGCCTCTCTGCGCTCTCCTTTCCTTGAAAGGAAAATGTAGTCTTTTCCACCTTGTGTTTCCTAACTGGTGAGTTATGGGAAAGCACCCATGCTTAAGTCTGAATCTTAGCTGGGTGGTGGGCAGTGGTGGTGCACGCCTTTAATCCGAGCACTGGGAGGTGGGGGCAGGCGGAGCTCTACGAGTTGGAGGTCAGCCTGATCTACAGAGTTCCAGTGTAGCCAGGGTTACACAGACAGCCCTGTCTCAAAAAAAAGAAAAGTTTGACTCTTTCAGAAACTAAAACTCCACCCTGAGGAAAGAACAAAGACAATGACATAAGGAGAAGTCCGTGGGTCCTAATGTAGGACTCAACCCAGAGAAAGACAGCAGAAGTTCCAAACACAGCACCACTACAATGTTATGCTCCCCAACTCAGCTTCATTAATAAATATTAAAGTTCACGATCTAATTCCCATCTACCTATCTTTATAGCCTATTTCTTATAGCATTCTGAAATAAAGAGATAACAATGTCATTAATTTAAAAACCTAAAAATAAAGGTCAGAGAAGTGAGGTAATTTACACAAAGCCTAAATCTTGTTACTTGGTTTTGTTTTGTTTTGTTGGGGGAAGAGTTGCTTTTTGTTTTGAAACAGGGTCTCATATAGTCAGACTGCCCTCAAATTCACTATGTAGCCAAAGATGATTTTTAATTCATGATTCTTGTACCTCCCTCCCAAGGCTGAACCACAGGAATGTGCCATTATATGGTGCTGAGGATGGAACACAGGGCATCATTCATGCTGGGCTAGCACTCTACTAACTGATCCACAGCTCCAGCCTCAAGAAATAAATCTAAAACAATTCTACATTTCCACTCCACGCCAAGAACAATTCACAAAAGGAAAAACGTGTAGTTCCATTACTAACCTGGCAAACGAACTTGACATCAGGTGAGGACCTACTGAAAGGCTTGGGGAAAACATAGAAGTTAAATGACTTCGTTACATGCCTGGGAAAATAAGAGAAAAGAACACTTAGACAGTGATATCAGGAGATAACCCAGGGATCCCCACCACCTATTAAGAAAACCTACTTGGAATCTGTGTGGTCATACTTAAAAGCACAAAGGCCAAATTGAAACAGCAAAAAGTCCATGGAATGCTGGAAAAGGGAAATAAAACATCAGTCACAACACAGCCACAAGAGAGTTCACAAGAGAGTCTGAAGTGAGCAAGTGTTCTCAATCTGAGCTTTCTGAATCACTCAGCATAACTTCAGCTGAACACTTCTGACTGGAACAGACTAAGCAGACATAACACAAAATGTGTCCACTTATACACAGTTCTTAATTCTGTTCCCAATTAAGGGTCCATCTATCACCCCCACGGGATATTATCAGGCCTATTTCCAAATTACTACGGCATCTACTGAAGGGTCTCTAGCCAGCTCGTGCATGGCAAACATGGTTCCGGTAGGCCTTGCCCTCCTCCCCCATTCCCTCTGCCTTACTAAAAACCATTAGATTATATCCTAAAACTAGCCCCCAAGCTCTATTTCCTTATTTGGCCTCCTCTTCCTCCTGGTGCTGACTACCAAGGTCCAACTATCAAAGAATTGAAGTCCAGCAATCAAAAGCCAAAGGCTCACGGAATTAACATGCCCAAATAAAATTAAACACCTCATCCTAACACAGGGTTTCCCCTTTCACCTTTAAAGACCGCCATTTGCCTATGGGCCATGTCCGTCTGCTCTCTACCCGGAGGCAGCGCTTGGTCCCTCCAGGACAAATATCCCTGCCCCCTCTCCCTGCACCCTTTCTCTTTTCCTCACCCTCTATCTCCTGTCTTTATCTCTTATTCCCTGTCCTTCTCCTCTCTGGGACAAATTAAATCTCCTTTGTGCTGAGAACTTGGTAGTTGGGAGCACGCAAAGGTAAGTTCAATGATCCCACCTCTCTATAATTCAACAGCAGGAGGAGCCACATGACAAGGACTTCTGAACATATCCACTTGCCTTTTTAAGCTTCTGATACCTCTCTTCTGGGGTGTCAAAACCACTTGTTAATGCTGTGACTGAGGGTCCATCGCTGATTCCTAGATCATAAAACATAAGGATTGGGCTCATTAATAAATGCTGGTATAAAACTGTCACATATTACAGTGTCAATCTCCATGCAGTATATATTCATATTTCCAATTACTTAAAATTAATTCAAAGTGTCTATATCACACTCTTTCAAAATTAACATTTATTTGTGCTGTGAGTGTAGTTCACTGGTGCAAGTGTTTGCTTGCCTTGCACCTGGGCGGGCCTAGGTTGGATTCCTACATTCACAGAAAAATAACAGTTACGAGCTGGAGATATGGCTCAGTCAGTAAACAGCTTGAAGAATCCATGCAAACAGCTACATGCAGGATTGGTGAGGCAGAGATAAGTGGATCTCTGGGCCACACTGGCCAACCAGTCAATCTGGTTGAATCAGTGGATTCCAGGTTCAGTGAGAAGCACTGTCTCAAAAAACAGACTTGAGTTTGATTGAGGAAAGCATTCGGCGTTGAACTCTAGCCTCCATCCATGCACATGTACACTTACACACCACACACACAAACACACATACATGCACAATAAAGATTTCCAGTAAAGCATCAAGTAATATCCTTATTTGCCATCTAAGTACGGCCCTGGCCAGTCACAAAATACTACAGGTTTTCACTTACATGATGTGTCCAGAGTGGTCACAATCAAAGATAAAAGATGGCTGACAGAGGCTAACGAGGGTAACGGAATAATCCCACGAGTAGCTGTTTAAATAAAAAGCATTCCAGAAATGGATGGTACTGGCTGCATAGCAACAACTCTGTAATTAATGGCACCAAATTGCCAAACTACTTAAAAACAACTGAAATGACTCAAAGGGTAAAGTGCTTGCCATGCGAACAAGAAGACCTGAATTTGGTCCTCCACCATATAATCTCTGAGCACGGCAACACACACCTGTAACCCAGGTAAGATTCTAACTGAAGTGGCTAACTCTAGGTAAAACAAGAGACTGTGTTGAAAATTTATTTTAAACACAGTAAAACTTATTTTAAAATAAGACGGAGAGGAAGAGGAAGATAACCCAAATCAATCTCAGGCCTCCACTTACACACAGGCATGCTCACAATACACACACACACACTACACATACAATTTTGAAGTGATAAACTTGGTTAGGTGTATTTGAACACACACAAAAAAAGCCTCAACCTAAACCTATGCTTTTTAACCAAATACACCGAAATTGTTTTAAGCAGCACCAAAACCCACCATAATCTCTATCCACAAATCTCACAGCCTGACCAATCACAAACCCACTGCATCTCTCCCCGGCTTTTACCACGAAGCAAGATTACAATTCGGAAGTGAAGCATATAAGTATTAGCTATACAAGCTGTAAGCCAGGAGCTTTCAAGGGAGTGATACCTGAAAACTCCCCATCGATGGCGAAGAAATCAGCCTCCTCTATGGCCTGATACACTTTGTGAAGATTAACCTTAAAATCTGCAGAGAAACCAAGAAAAGGCTCAGAACAGGTGGCCTGCCCTTCCTGCCCACCAAGTAAAGGGAGATGGGGGAAGGCTCCGGAGGAGCGCCCGGGTCGGAGAACAAGTCCCTAAGGATCCTGCAGGGGTGGCCAGACAGAAGAGTCAAGCCCCGAAGTAGGCACGACTGAAAGGGGATAGGCGCAAGCAGGTCAGCGGGGAAGAGAAAGGCAAGGGTCCCAAGGATGTCCGTTTCATAGGACAAGTCCCTCCAGCAGCACCGGCTTCAGAGTATGTAAAGCCCAGCGGGACTGACTTGCCCCAGGCCCCACCAAGCACACGAGGTCTGGGCCCAGCATGCTGGGTGGGCTTGGGGACAAGGGGGGCAGGAATGCACGGCAGACACGCACTGCTCCGGATTATCTCCATCCTGCGGCGCAGACGGAACCTGGCCCCGTCCTGGCCTACGACCGTCCACGCGCAGAGTTCTGCAGCAAATAGCAGCGACCCACTGTCGGAGGCAGCCACGGAACAGACGGTGGTGGACACTTCCGGAAACAGCGCGCACCGCTGCGCCTGCGTCAGAGCTGCGTCACGGTAGGGGCGGGGTCGAGGCTGAGGCCCTCCAGGATAGCTAGCTAGCAGTGGCCCTAAAGAAGGTGAATTGTATTGGTTGGAGAGTCTTGTTGCTCCCCCACCAAAGCCTTTCGATGGACTGATGCATAATAGATGCTCTTATTAAGCTTGTTGAGTAAATCTAATTTGATCTTCCGGAAAATCTAGCAAGAAGTTGTTTATAAGATTTTTTGTTGTTTTTCAAAACAGGGTTTCTCTGTGTAGCCTGGGCTGTCCTGGACTCACTTTGTAGACCAGGCTGGCCTCGAACTCACAAAGATCCATCCACCTGCCTCTGCTTCCCAGAGTGCTGGGATTATAGGCATGCATCACCGTGTCCGGCTCTGTTTTCAAACTTAGCTCCATTCATGAAGTAATTTGGCAATGCAGCCAGCCAATCTTCCTAAATTTTAATTTTCTGGGATTGTGTTGAAGGTCATTCATGACAAAGTATGTGAGTTATAAGGAATTATATTAATAAGCCTGTATAAGTAACTAGTTGGTCTGTTGTTGGGTACAGAAAGTTCGAAACAGGGTCTTGCTGTGTATTAACCATAACAAAATAGTAGTAATAATATAAATCAAGGATCATCAGTCCAGGAAAGGAAGCTGGCACATAATTACCCTTCAGGAATGAGATTTATTGAGAGAAAAAATATGAGACCAAGGACATATGAGACATGTCCTTCTAGTGTGAGGGAGAGCGTTAGACACAGTATAACATGTATGTGAGGCAATGTCTTAAAAAAAAAAACAAAAAAGGAAAGGCTTGCCTATAAAACCTGGAGAGGTGGGACTAGAAAGATTTCTTAGTGGTTAAGATCATGCATGGCAGTCGGAAAAGATGGTGCACTCTAGAGGCAAAGGCAGGAGGAGCTCTTTTGAGTTCTAGGCCAGCCTGGTCTACAAAGTGAGTGCAGGACAGCCAAGGCTACACAGAAAACCCTGTCTCAGGAAGATAGATACATGGAGAGATAAAATGAATTAAAAAGTTGGGTGTGAGCCTGGTGTGGTGGCACACTCCTCTAATCCCAGCACTCTGGAGGCAGAGGCCAGCCTGGTCTACAAAGTCAGTCCATCCAGGACAGCCAACATTACACAGAAAAACCCTGTCTCAAAAAAAAGAACGAAAAAGTTGGATGTGGTAGTACATGCTTTTAATCCCTGTACTTTAGAGGTAGAGACAGGCGGATCTCTGAGTTCCAAGCTAGCCAGAGATATGAGATCCTGTCTTAGAGAGAATATGTAAGGAGAGAGAAAAAGAACATGAAAGGTATGGCAGTGAGAGACCAGGGACCACTCTGTCGAGGTACATTGTGTGAAGATGCGTCTCTGTATACTCAATTGTTGATTATTGAACCTGCAGAGAGCTAAGTACTAGCTGTATCTTGGTATTGTTATTTCTATGACCCGTCACTGGTCTTATATTTTGTAAATATTCATCCTTCCTCACTAGCTGGAAGTGGAGGGCAGAACTTCAGAGCGGGGGGGGGGGGGTGCGAAAGATTTGCCAAGGGAAGTGGAGGTAACTGGACAGATAGAACAGAGCAGAGAGATAGAGCTGGCCACATAGCAAGACATAGTGCCAGGATTAGGCAGGTTAAACAAAAGAGCTGGCTGGGAGACTGCTCTAGTGAAAAGGCCTAAGTTTTAAAATATTAAAAAGCCACTGTCAGGCCAGAAAAAGTCCCACTATACCACTCAAGAAAAAAACTCCAGAGCAATCTGAAGAACAGAATTATTAGGTTTTTATACAAATTTAGAGGATGGCAGGAAGTTTTATATCGTGCTTTAGTTCAACATACTGTACCTGACAAAGAGCCTGGAGGAGCCTGTCCCGGGCTGCTTAGTATAATAAATTAGGAGTTGCTATTAGTGTACATCACAGACAACTTGGGTTGTTTATTTTTAATTATTTGAAATTAGGATACAGTACAAAAAAGACCAACTATTAAGTACTAGTTTATTGACATACTTAGCGATTTACATAAACCACTGTTAGTACTGCCTATTTGCCAAGCGTGACTTTACTTGCTGCCTGAAACAGAACGACATGGAGAAATAACTGTAACAATGGATGGTTATCATTAGCAACCTGCTGGCTCCCACTGCACTTTCTATAAAACTTGGCTTGCTTCCCTGACCCACCTTGTAGTTTTAGAGTATAACATAAGAATGCCAACTGGATTGAAGTCTTTCAGGAGCTATCCTTGTTTCGGTCCACCAGTGACATCTCTTCCTGAACATCTCATCTTATTATTTACCTGTGTCTGTGTGAGTGAATGCCACATGCATGTTACCACAGAGGCTAGAAAAGGTTATCATATCCCCCCAGAGATGTAGTTGTGAGCTGTCTGACATGGGTGCTAAGAACCAAACTGTAGTCCTCTGTGAAAATAAGGCACACTGAAACCAATGAGCTAGACCACTCTATGGGTAGAAGAAAATTTTATTCAGTGACAAACTGTCAGGTTGCCTCAGAGAGTAGAGAACAGCAGCTTGGCCAGAAAACTTTGCCAGTTTTATCAGGAAAGGGAACAGCTGGAAGTGCAGAATAGTCTGGGAAGTTGGAGTGGGGACTTTGAACTGAAGTAGGCTGTTTAGGATAATTGAAAGCCAGACATACTTTCCCTGAGGTATTTAATCATTAGAACCCCACTTCATGAGGTTTTGCAGAGTTTAGGATTCTGTTTAACCCAGTAAGAATCCTTATCGTATACCTGGTAAGAATCTAGCTTGGTATGGGCCCCAGATACCATCTTAGGAGATAGTCAGCAGCACTGCCATTTTTGGGAGCTCACTTTGTGACCTAACACTCTGCATAAGCACCAAATATTCTTAACCGTTGAACTATCTCTTCAGCCCTACATTCAGCTTATCCCAAAGAAAGAGTTTTAGTGGTGATCTTTCCAATACTTATCCTCTGAAGAGTGACCACTATTGTCAAGTATAGTGGTATCTGCCTTTAATCCTATCATTAGGGAGGAAGAGATAGGCAGATCTCTGGAGGTTTGAGGGTTTAGAGCCAGCCAGAACTACACAATGAGACACCCTGTGATGGCTATTTTTGGTGGTCAACTTGATTATATCTGGAATGATGGAATGAATTACAATCCAGAAATTTTTTTTTTGAAACAGGATTTCTCTGTGTAGCCTTGGCTGTCCTGGACTTACTTTGTAGACCAAACTGGTCTCAAACTCACAGAGATCCACCTGCCTCTGCCTCTGAATGCTGAGAGTACAGGCATGCACCACTGAGCATGGCTACAATCCAAACATGAAGGACACACTTGTGAGAGATTTTCTGCTTAGTGTGAAGTGGATGAATCCATTCTACTTCAGACCTTTGAAAAAGACACCCTCCAGATCTTTTTCTTTTTCTGATTCCTTTTCCTCCCCTCCAGACCTTGAGGCAGGAAGACATAGATCTTGAGGTGGGAAAACCCACCTTTAATCTGGGCCATACCTTCTGGTGGCAGCCTATATAAGAACATGGAAGAAGGGAGCTTTTGCTCTTTGCATGCTTGCCCTTGCCTTCCTACCAAGTCCATTCCTTCACTGGCATTGAGGGCCTATTTGAGACACCCAGCCTTGTGGGACTGATTAACTAGATTCTTGGATTTTCCATTTATAGCTAGTCATTCTAGAATTATCTGGACTACACCCTGTAAGTCATTCCAGTAAATTATATATGTGTATATAATTTATATATGTGTGTATGTATGTATGTATAAAGAGAGTCATTCTGCAAATTCTATGACTCTTGAAAACCCTGACTAATATACTTTGTCTAAATAAACAGATAAACTGACCACTGTCTTAAAGAAGCAGACTGGTGTTCTAATGCTATACAGGCCTGGTATGCCTGGTATTTCTTTTACAGCCAAAGTTGGCTAACAGTAACCCTTCTGCCTCAGCCTCCTAAATGTTGGAATTATAAGAATGTGCTACCACTCCCAGGCTAATGAGTGTATTTCTATTAAGAATAGAATTTCAGGGTGGGAATATAAAATTGCATAGTTGTGATGGCTGCACACAATATGAATATACTTAATGCCACTGAATATAACGCTTTTAAAACAGTTGAGTGCAGCCGGTCATCGGTAGTGCATGCCTTTAACCTCAGTACTCAGAAGGCAGAGTGTTATGTACATAATAAAAAAAATGCCTTTTAGACATTTAAATGGCTTAGTCAGGAACCTTCCAATACCCAAAGCTGTACCTGATAACCAGCATTCAGTGATATCATTCACTTAAGTTAACCAGACACAGTCCTAGGTCCACATGATGCCCACTAGACAGTACATAAGCAGAGACGTACATAAGCAGAGACCAAGAGCAATGCTCTGCTTTGCACTTATAGAGAAGACAGCACCTTGATCTGTCCTTAGCTGGAGGGTGTCCCCAGGACCCTGGCCCTCGAATCATAGACTTCTGTTAGAGACTGGACCTTCAGCTAAGATCAGTTGCACAGGTGATCAGCCTTAGGGAGATAGGCTTAGGACCATAGTTAGGAATTTAGAGTGTTAATCTTGTATAACAACCCTCAGCATAATAAAAGATAACTTTTGTTGTACTAACCACCATACACACCCAATTATCGTACTTTAAAAAAACTCTTTTATTTACATTTCTTATATCTCTTTCTCCCTACTCCACCCCAATTCCTTCCGACACCCTGACACCAAGCAGGAGAAAGAGTTTGTGAGAGAGGGGAAACAGTTCTCTTAGCTGTTTCCTGTTGGCTAAGGTTGTCAGGTTCCTTGGAGCCGGTCCAATCCTTGTTTCAGGAGACCTCCAGCTTCTTTTCTCACTGCGTCAGCAGCAACAGGAGCCGGAGGGGAGAAGCAGCAGCAGCCTTGTTTTTTTTTTTCTGATCTTCCACACTCTCTGGCCTCTGGCATTTATTCTCTCTCCAGAGTCTTCAGATTTAAACTATCTGCAGATGGCAACGAGCTCTCCTCAGAGTCCGCATGAGGCAAATAGTTTGCTGCTGTGAACAATCTGAATCAGTCCCACATCCCACACTTGGGATTAAAACAAAAACATGTTTGTATCCACAACACATATCTATCTTCTTACTCTAGACACAGAGGCAGGCAGATTTCTGTGAGTTTAAGGTCAGCTTGGTCTACAGAATGAGTTTCAGGATAGCCAGGGCTACACTACACAGAAAAACCCTTTCCTATCTCAAAACAACAAACAAAAAGGTTGAATATAATGGAGCACACCTGTAATTCAAACATTTGGGGAGGTTGATAGACTTGAATTCAAGTCTGTCCTGGGCCGTGTCTCAAAAGGGGGAAAAAAAAAAAGCTGGGCTTGTTGGCACATGCCTTTAATTCTAGCACTCATGGAGGCAGAGATCGCTGTGAGTTTGAAGCCAGCATGGTCTACAGAGGCCAGGACAGCCAAGGCTACACAGAAAAACCCTGTCTAGAAAAGCAAACAAACAAAAAAATATTTAAGTGGCAAAACCTGTTACGTATCTCCTATCATAGTGAGGAAAAAGCTTACACACTTGCAAGATTATTCTCTAGAAAGTAAATTCACACTCTCTTGTGTGAGTACATATCATTTTTACTCTACCAGTTTGAGAGGAACAGCCTTTTTTATTCATGTATAGATGGCTGGTCTCAACAGCTGAGGGATAGCCTTGAACTTCTTTATTTTTTTCTCATTTTGGTTTTTATTTGAGACAGGGTTTCTCTGTGTAGCCATGGCTGTCCTGGACTCACTTTGTAGACCAGGATGGCCCCGAACTCACAGAGATCTGCCTGCCTGACTCCCAGAGTGCTGGGATTACAGACTTGCCACCACGCCCAGTTTGTTTATATGCTACTGGGAATCAAATCCATCTCAATGTTGTTAAAGATGTTAACCCTGAGAATAAAGAGGAGAGGGATACGCCTGGGATGGGCTGACTGGCTGTCTCAGCCCTAACTGAATTTAAAAGAACAGTCCCTCTTGGCCTCAAGTCAATTTTGTTTTGTTGGGTGTCTCACTACGGCTTTGAATTCATTCTCCTGTCTCAAGCCTTTGTGTGTGACCATTCCCAACTGCTACTTTTTTTTTTTTAATTCATTTACTATTTATACATATATGGCTGCATACCAGAAGAGGGCACCAGATCTCACTTCTGATGGTCAGGAGCCAACGTGTAGTTGCTGGGAATTGAACCTTTGAACCCAGGACCTTTAGGAAGAACAGTCAGTGCTCTTAACCTATGAGCCACTTCTCCAGCCTTGGTAATGTATTCACTGCGGTGAGAGAGTTGTTAGAAAGATACAATGAAAGGGAAGGAACTAGAGTAAGTACATGAGTGGGGTTGCAAGCAGTTTACATCAGATCTAAAAAAAATATTTTTTAAAAACTTGCTTATTTTTTTGTTTGGTTTGGTTTTGGTTTTTTCTTGACACAGGGTGTCTCTGTGTAGCCTTGGCTGTCCTGGACTCACTTTGCAGACCAGGCCAGCCTTAAATTCAGAGAGACCTCTGCCATCCAGTGTGCTGAGATTACAGACACGCACCACCACGCCTGGCTCAGGAATTTGTTCGTAATTACAAATAGAAACTTAATCTGCACAGCATAATCAGGAACTTATTAATTAAAAATTGAGACCTTAACTTGCAAGGACTTAAAATAGGACATAGAGGAACATTCTTAACTGTCTTTTGACTACATACCCTTAACCTACAAGGTATATTGCTCCTGTTTTGCTCTCACAATGTCTACTAGATTGAAAACACAGCACCACGAGTTCTCGACAGATTCAGACCAGGTGGGTGGTTGAGGGCTAAACGTGATAAAAGTCGTTTTATTCAAAATTCTGACTCTGTAAACTTCAAACATTGCTTCTGGGGTTTTCTGCTTGTGAAAATATGCTTTATTACGGTGCATATGGGGCACCATGAGAGAATTATTTCGATGTCTGAACAAAGATAGCTCATCTAAATACAGGGACACGTTCCAGCAGACACTTAACAGAAAGGCACCTCCCAACCCTCAGGCGGCGACTTCCCTGCTGGCACCAAAGGAAAGCGAAAGGCCGGAGTCCCATTAGTGCGCATGCGCCCCCCTTCCCTGGCTCTGCCGCTCTAGGCAGCGGGGAGGTCGCCCGGGGTTGCGACTCTAAGGCGTGAGAGCGGCCTTCCTCTATGGTCGCCTGAGTAGCGTACCGTTCGCTCGTAGGCCTAGATTGCTTCCGGAAGCTAAACCAGTCGCTTTTCCTCTGCTTCCGCGGGGGTCCTGGCGGGTAGCGGTGACCGAGTGGGTCCCGGGACTGGTGGTGAGGTGAGCTTCGGCACGCCGGGGTGGTGATGGGGCGGCTGAGCGCTTGGCTTGTGAGAGTGCGGCGGGGTAGACCGGACGGAACGCGCTCCCCGAGCCGCGCTGGCGGGGTGGGCCCCGGCTCGCGGGCCTCTCCTCCCCCGTGCCTGGACGCTGCTGGGCAGCGGAAAGCGTCCCGGCCTGGCCGCGGAGCCCAGCTTGTCAGTTCCCCTTCCCTTCCGAGGCTAAGACCTTCGCCGCCGCGCGTCTCCAGTCCTCGCCCGCTTGGGGGTCCGGGTCAGAGCCACTCGCCCCCGGGGGTGGCCTAGGGGTGCCCGCCGCAGCCGCCAGATCGAGGCACCTTCCTGTCTCTAGGCAGACGGACGGTTCCTAAGGGGAAAGGCAGAAAAGGGGACATCAAACTCAAAAGTGACACTAGGGCTGACCTAGAGCTTCGCTCTTCCCATGACTCAGGAATCTCGTGCTAAGGGGATCGTATGTGTGTGTGTTTTAAGAGAGACAATGTGTCTAACTGGGGATCTTTAGCTGGGCAGGGGGTGAATCCCTAACTTGGAAGAAGAGTAAGTGGGAGCCTTGGCCATGCCCCTATAGTCGCCGTTAGGTCCTCCCTACGGACGCTCATTGGTCCGCCCTTGGTGGCCTCAACGTCACACCAGGAGAGGCCAATACAAAGGAGTTTTTCTCTCATCTTTAGGTACGGACTGCACGTGCCAGTGAAGTTTTGTTTGTTCTTGTCGCTGCTATTTTGTTAGCAGCCGGATGTATCCTGATCCAAGTGCGCGGTATATGCCTGGGTATATCTTCCATAGACCTAATGGGAAAACTGTACCGCGGGGCTATTGGCACCCTCTTCCTTTTTTTTTTTTTTTTTTTCCTTTCCCTCTAGCGTTCAGATAAAGGCTAACCACACTGTAGCCAGCGTTCAGTAAAATGAGACTGTTAGTAATTCTATTACTCTCAGTCGGTCATTCAGCAAACTTTTTGCCTATTTATGGACTCAGTTTGGCATCGAACCTAACAGTCTTTTAACGTTGATATTAGTGTGGACTGTTAAATGGGAAATAATGAGGCTCGAGGAGAACAAAGGGTGGTGACCAGGTTTGGGAGCCCAGGTTAGCCTCACTCTGAAGACTTAACTTTGGTTTGGGGTTTGGGAGTTTTTTGTTTTGCTTTGTTGTTGTTTTGCCTTTTTGAATCATGGTTTCCCGGTTGTTGGTGTATTGTTTTGTATTTTGAGACAGGGTTTCTCTGTGTAGCCCTGGCTGTCCTGGGCTTGCTTTGTAGACCAGGCTGGCCTCACAGAGATCCTAGTGCTTCTGCCTCCCAGAGTGCTGGAATTAAAGATGGGCACCACCACACCCTTTTGTGTTTTGTTTGTTTGTTTATTTTGAGACAGAGTTTCTCTGTGTAGTCCTGGGCTGTCCAATAACTCAGACCAGGCAGGCCTCAAACTCAAAAGAATTCACCTGCCTTCATAGTGCTGGGATTAAAGGCACATGCCACCATGCCTGGCTTGTTTTATTTGTTGAGAAAGGCTCTGTGTAGTCCAGGCTGGACAAGAATACCCCTTGGCTTTCCTGGCTTTCTGAATCAGGTAACAGGAAATGCAGGAGGGAGAAAAATGAAACTCTAAAGTGATACTGAGGCTAGAGATTTCCTCTCCTCATTCCCAAACACATAACTCAAATCTAGACTTGTGAGAAAGGTAGTTTTCCCTGAATGCTGAGATAAGAGTTGTGTACCACCATGCCCTGTTTATACACAGCTAACGATAGAAACTCTTAAGCAAGCACTCTACCAAATAGTCCAGGAGATTAGGTAACACACAGATAAACTTTACACAGCTTTGTAGAGACAGGAATGGTTAACTTGGGATTGGAGTAAATTAATCATCAGACAATTTGGATCTTGTTAGTGGATACTTTTGGCTCAGAAATCTTAACAGGTGAGAGTGTAATGATCCACACAAGATCATTATTGAAAAGCATGTTAAGACAATTAAGAGTTTTAAGTCCTTTTTATTGTTGGCCAGACCAAGAGTGGGCTTGTGCCTGTGAAAAAAAATCTCTTCCTGCCCGAGCTCAGGGAAAGTTTTTAAAGGCACAACCTTCAAAGACCTTAATTTACATCAAAGTTAGATGAGGGTCAGAGTAACCTTAAACATTTATTCCTGGCAGAGCATAATTGCAACAGATACCCTCAAATGTGTTGCCAAGGCAGTTATGATCATTGGGGAAAGAAGGCAGAGAACAAACACAAAATACAGTCAAAACAAGATGACATTACCCTGATGTCTTTTCAGGAAGAGTATATGAAAAAAAAAAAACTAAACAAACAAACAAAAACACCCAAGGAGCAGAAATTTGCAGGTGGGACTACAGTGGTATATGAACAGAGTATAATCTTTGTAATAGAGGTAATGTTTTCATGGAACTTGCTGTGTGCTAGGAATTATTGAGTTGTTTTGTAATAAACCCTTTGTGCTATACTAGTATTATCCCCATTTGCAAGTGATACAAAGAAAGGTAAATGACTTAATCTGATATCGTGCAGCTAGAGTTTGTGTTATAAGTGAAAATGTTCGTTTGACAGCCAGAAATGGTGGTGTCTTAGCATTTAACAAGCCAAGGCTCCTGGCACAGACTTTTAGTTCCAGTTACTTGGTAGATGAAGGCAGAAAGATTACAAGTTCAGAGTCTTAGTTATGTGGATTGGTGCTGAAGGCTACTACCTTTGTAGTAAACTGTGTGTGTGTAGGAGTCACAAAATTCCTGGGTTCAGTTCCCAGCAGTAGAAATGTTATTTTGCTACTTGGCCATGCAGATTCTTAAGTGACTATCTCACAGCTGTAATTTTTACCCTATAGTAGGGAGTGTTGTTTTGTGTTGAGAGGGTTTCATGTATCATTTGCTGGCTTGAACTCTAAAGCCAAGGATGACCTTGAAATTCTGGTGCTGCTGTCATTGGATCTGGTTTAGTGGGGATTTTGAGCAATTTGATGGCAATTTTGCTCTAAAAAGATCATTCAAACATTGAAAAAGAGATTCACAAAAAGAGAAGCGTTGTTTAAGTTTCACTTTAGCCATACCTAGTTAGATATAGTTAGGCATTTACATATAAATTACATATAGTCCTAACCTTCCAGGTTCATTATACTCTTGTGAAGAACTTGTTTCAGATACATAGTCAGGTCCATATCCATGGATTGCAAATCTGCAAATTCAGTAGTGGGTGAAGGAAAAGTTAAGTTAAATTTTGGGCTGGAGAATGTAGCTCAGTAATATAGTGCTTATCTAGCATGTACAGTGGTCCTGAGTTCTTTCCCCAGCCCTCCCAGAAAAGTACAGGAAGTTCTAAAAGGCAAAATTTGAATTTGCCATATGCTAAGCACTACGCCGAATCCAGAGGAATGAAGCCATATGCAGGCATGCACACCCTTTAATAGCTTCCCTACCATTTTACAGATCCTTAGTCTCTCCAGCACCCTGGACATTGTTTGCCTGATATTTTGCTCATGTACTCTTAGCCTACTGTGGTTACTTGTATAATGAGCGCATAAAAGAGATGACTAAGGGAACCTGGCGGTAGTGCACACCTTTAATACCAGTACTCAGGAGGCAGAGGTAGGTAGGTGGACTTCTGTGGTGAGTTCCATGACAGCCAAGGCTACATAGAGAAACCTTGTCTTGAAAAACCAAAAAGAGATGACTCATGTATGTAGGAGACAGTGCATAGGCCACATGTAAACACTGTCGTTGCCCAGAAAGAACCTGCAGATTCACAGATTCTGGCATCTCTGGGAAATCCTGAAGCAGATGCCAGAGGAGGACTGTGTACTCCTCTGCCTTATTCTCAGACATTCTAGCTCAAGTTCAAGTTTCCCATGGGATTCTGATGAAGGTGTTAAGAGCTATACTGATACAGAGTCAGATATTTATTTGCTTCAGTTTTCATCTGCAAATATTTAGAGTCCCACTTTATAGCTGCTCTGTGATATAATAGGATTCTGTGGCTTGACTCTTGAATTCAAGGAGTCCAGGGTTTGGAGAAATGAAAATATGGCTAGAATATTCTGTGCAAAGTATAGAAATGAGGTCAGCAAGTACATTTTTCTTTTCTAAGAAGTAGGTGGGACTCATAAGAGGGCTGCTGTGCTGTGGGAACAGGCTACAGAACCTGGAATCTCTTGCCATATTTGAATCATGTCATTAATTCTGCCCTTGCCAGGATTGAGAGTGAAGATACAGTGGATTTGGCATTAAAAAAAAAAAAAAAAAGGTATTGAGTCTATGATACAGATTTTCTTGTTTCTAGTGCAGTGGTTCTCAGCCTGTGGGTTTTGACCAATTTAGGGGTTGAATGACCCTTTCACGGGAGTGGCCTAAGACCATCAGAAAACACAGATATTTACATTAACGGTTTACAAACAGTAGCAAAATTACAGTTACAAAGCAGTAACGAAAATAGTGGTTGGGAGTCACCACGACATGAGGAACTGTTTTCAAGGGTTGCAGCATTAGGAAGGTGGAGAACCATTGTGCAAGTAGCTTAATATACAAAAATAATAATCTTGAGTCACGACTATGACTCAAGATTAGTCAGGAAGTCAGTAACTTTACTCATTTTTTAATTTATTTGTTCATTTGTTTCTGTTTTTTTCAAATAAAATAGCTTTGGCTATCCTGAAACTTACTATGTAGACCAGGCTGGCCTTGAACTCACAGAGACTGAGCCTCTTTTGCCTCTATCTCCTGAGTGCTGGAATTAAAAGGTGTGTGCCACTACACCCAGCTGTGTCTGGTTTATATAACCAGCTCGGTATTAGGTACTTGAACCTAATACCAAGAGGTTCAAGAGCTATTGAACCTCTTGGTACCTTTTTAAAATTTTATAAATCTATAAAAAGTATGCACTGACCTTTTGGAGGTTGTAAGATGCCATTGTTACTATAGAAAATAATGCAAGCCAGTTTATACTTAACTTTTACTCTCTAGCACATAGCAACCAGACCTCTAATTACTCCCTGTGGCAGCCTGAGAGCCAGCATCCTGGAACCTGGAGCCACCAATCCACACTGAAGCCAGTGATCCTAGTGTCCCGGCCTATCTAGTGTGCAGATGAATTTTGAGGCCGCTGTCTCAGTGGCCATCAAGGGACTGTTAGGACTGTGTTGGTGAACTTGTGGCCAGCCCAACCTTCCATACTTCACATTCCTGTTATCCTTGGTCACCGTCCAAGATCAGTGTACAGAAAAGACAAGATGTGGTCTAACATGTCATGTGACAAAGGACCTCAGAATGCCTGCAGTGATGAATCTGCCCTGAGGAGAACAAGCCGACAGCATGAGTGCAGGGACATGAAAGATGCCTTTAGAAGACAACGTTCCTCTTCCTCCCATTATTCACTACAACAGTCTCCCCATAAAAGGACTTCTTGTTTTTTCAGTAAATCAAGTGTAGATCGAAAGGATTCCCCGCATAGCAGATCTGGATCCAGTGGAAGGCACTCTTCAAAACAAAGCAAACATCATTCATCCCATGGGTCACAGCTTAGGAAGTCCAAACATGCTCATTCCTCCTGCAGATGGCACATTGAAGAAAAGCCAGAAAGAGATAAAAAGAGACCTGGCCAGTCTTTGAGAACATCAAGACACACACACATATCAGGTTCTTCAGCAGTTCCTTCATCAGAAACTTTACACAAACTCAAAAGGTTTGATGAAAACAGACTTTCAGAAGCTGCAGGTAGGCAGGCTGTAGAAAAGCCATCTAGGGCAGATGAAAATGGAATTTTACCTAAATTTTTTGAGTTTGAAGCTGGGCTCACAGAACCTCAATTACTTATGGATCGGCTGCAAGAACCTGAGTCAAACAAAACAGATGGCACAGAATTAATTGATGACCTACTAACCAATCGTCTTAAAGCAATAGCATCAAAAACCAGGGAGATTGAACAAGCCTATTGCCAAGACTGTGAAACCTTTGGAATGGTGGTGAAAATGCTGGTTGAAAAAGATCCTTCATTAGAAAACTCCATTCAGTTTGCACTTAGGCAGAATTTACATGAGATAAGTGAGCACTGTGTGGAAGAGCTCAGGCAGTTCATTGCAGAGTATGACGCTGCTCTTTCTTAAGGACTGGTGCAGTAGCAGAAACCTGGCTCTTGGTTGTCAGTCCAGAATTGCGTAAATATATTTCAAATACGGAACTTTTGTGATGAAATACTTCAGTATCAAGTCAACATCTATTCACAAATTCTCCACTTGTAGAGGATCCTGATTCATACACTCTCCAGTGCTCACTTAGTATCTTTGCCTCCTGGGAGCAGCTTTTTGCACTTACTCATGTTCTGCAGTATTCCAAGTACATGAATATATGGCTCAAGTGTTTTTTGTATAGTTAGAAAAATGGTAGCATGTAAAAATGTTAGCATTTGAGTTGTGATTTTTTTTAAATGACTTTAGGCTTGTTTTCTTAGGCTTTGTTGCTTTTATTAAAATTTATCCCAACATTAAAGTATATTTTCTTAATAAACTGGTACTTTGGTATCCTAAGAGAATTAAACTTGAGTCTGATCCACTGCAAAACTATAATCCCAGCACCGAAATGGATATTTTAAACCAACTATTATTAGTGCCAGTGTTACTTGGTAACCTCTGTAAGCATTTTTTTTTTGGCGGAAGGGAGGGTGGTTTTACTGGTTTTTTTGTTTGTTTGTTTGTTTGTTTGTTTTTGAGACAAGGTTTCCCACTATAGCCTTGGCTGTCCTGTCCTGTTTTGTAGACCAGGCTGGCTTCGAACTCAGAGATCCACTTGCCTTTGCCTCCCTGAGTGCTAGGATTAATGTCACCACACCTGGCTCCTCTTAAGCTTTTAGTTTTTCAGGTTTTGTTTTTGTTGTTTGTTTTGGGTTTTGTTTAGTTTAGTTTTTGTTTTTCTTAATAGCTTTGTGAGTTGTTGCACAGCTACTGGGTGTAGTCCAGAATAGGTCCTTGAATGCCTGTCACAGAGACAGCGGATGACAGGCTCAGACTGGTACCCTTCTCAATCTGCGCCTGTCTTGCCCATCATAACTCAAGGCACTAAGTTCAGGGAACAAGTCAGCATCTAAAGTGGCTTGATGTCTTTATCCTAGTGACCTCCAACCTTCTCCAGAAAGAGTGTTCGGAATTGGAAAAATACAAGGTTTTAGACAGAAACTGAAAATGCTTCTATTAATGGAAGAACCAGTTTGACTGTCTGCAGGATTCCACTAACATTCTGTTCTTACTGCCATTCCTTACCATTGCCTCATTTAACCTGAGCATGCTGGGTTTTATTTGGTAGTCACAAGAGATAGGTGGGTGGATACTTTCTGGACATTGAAGTATTCTGCCAACTTTTGTAGTGTTATCCTAGACTAGGCCTGCCCTGTTGATTTAACTGCAAATGTTTTCTGTAGAACACTGGACTCACCCTGAGAGCTAACAGTTCATGTTCCAGTTAGTGTTAAATCCTAGCTTGTTTTTCTGTCCTGAACCATTGCAGCAGCATGGCATAGATTAGATGATAAAGGAGTAAATCAGTCCTTTGAGCTGATACTTATCAAATGCTTCTTTGGGATACTGTCTTTATGATGACATTCTTTAAATTGAACCATGTTTTTGTTTTCATTTTTTAGGTTAAAATACAAAATAATAGCAGATGATTTACAACTGAGCTGTTCTCATTACTGATTGGCTTCCATTTTCTCAGCTGTAAAGTGGAAATGAAAATAGTGCTTTTCCCATTGAACTGGTGTACCTTGTAAATGATAAAGTCTCAATAAGCATCAGCCAATCTTTTTATTTTCTTGTTACTAGATAATGAGTACTGAGAAGAAACAGTCTAATCAGGGGCCCACAGATGCCAAATGGCTTTTTTCTTTTTGTTAAAATTTTTATGTGTGTGTTTTGTCTGCATGGGTGGATATCTGTGTATGACATGCATGTAGTGCCTGCAGAGGCCAGAGGAGGATATCGGATCCCCTGAACTTGAGTTGTAGATGGTGTGAACTGCCACGTAAGTGCTGGGATCTTCCTCCCACTGCTTTTAACCGCGAGTCGTCTCTTCAGCCCCAAAGTGGGCGTTTTGCTTACGTTGAACAGAGATCATTGAGGTTTTTTTTTTTTTCTTCTTCTTCTTCCTGAGATAGTGTTTCTCTCTGTAGCCTTGGCTGTCCTGGACTCATGTTGTAGTTCATACTGTCCTCACACTCACAGAGATCCTCCTGCCTCTGTATCCCAGAATGCTGGGGTTACAGGTGTGCACCACCACATACGCCTAAGATAATTTTTTTTAGGCTGAATCTGAAGTAAACTCTAAAAAATTATTCCTCAAATTTTAGGTATAATTTCAGTCATAATTTTTTGGGGGCTGAAGAGATGGCTCAGGTTAAGAGCACTGTCTGTTCTTCCAAAGATCTGAGTTCAATTCCTAGCAACCATGGTGGTTCATAACTTTCTGTAATGAGATCCGATGCCCTCTTCTGGCCTGCTGGCACACATGCAGGCAGAAAGAATACTGTATAAATAATAAATAACTGAGTTTTGGATGGTTTTGTGTGAACATGGGTATATGCATATGGTAGATACAGGTTAATCTCAGGTATCATTCTTTAGGTTTCATCCATCTTCCCTTGTCCTGGAACTCGTTGATTAGGCTTTGGGATCTAACCAGCAAGCTTTAGGAATCTACTTGTCTCCAACTCTCAGCTTTGAAATTATAACTACGCTACAGAAGCCTTAAAAAAATGCGGTTCTAAGAGTTCAAATTTATATTCTCAGGCTTGTACAACAGGAACTTAGCAACTGGGATAGTTCCTTGGCCTCTTGTTTGTTTTGTTATTGCTGCTATTGTACTGTTATTGGAGAAATTTGGGGGGCCGGGATTGAGATAGGGTCTTACGGATGTAACTGTGCCTTTCCTAGAACTCACATCAGCTAGGCTGGCCTCATTCACTTGCCTCTGCCTCTTTAGTGCTACAGTTAAACCTGGCAGAGACATTTTTAAACCTAGATTAAATGATTTCTTATTTGATAAACTCAAAATTTATTGCATTAAGTTGGTCATGATTATAAGGCCTTTAATCCACCCCTTAGGATGAAATAAGAGGATTGTCATCACTTAAAGGTCAGCCTAGGCATGAGATCCTGTCACAGTCAAAGAGCTTGCTCTCTGCCTCCTGTATAACATAAAGTAATCTAATCTTCAACATGCCGTTGCCATGATGTTCTCCCTCAGTATTCATGGGCCCAAAAGCAGTAGAATCTAATGACCATAGATTGAACCTGTGTCACCTCCTTTGTCCACCACCATCTTCTTGCCATCAAGCCCCATACCCTGAAAGCACAGCCACAGGAAAGATGAAGTAACCACTAGCCAGTATAGCCTGAAAACTGCCAACAAGATGGCAGATGGGGTGTCTCAGAACCAACAAATAGTGGACATAGACTCAGATGCTTGAGAGAGGTAGCTTTAGTCTTGAGTGTATGTGTGCCTAAAGCAACATCACCAAATTATTTAGGGTAGCTCCAGTTTTCATTTTGGGAAGGTAGGGGCAGACTTAAGTAATCTCATCTTAGACAAGACTGACCTCGAAAGGGCAGCAATCCTTAGCCTCCCTAGTATTACAGATGTGAACCATCATACTCCAGATGATGGCCTACAGAATAGCTCAGCTCAAAAAATTCCTTGCAAGGTTTCTCTGTCCTGGACTCACTTTGTAGACCAGACTGGCTTCGAACTCACAGAGATCTGCTTGTCTCTGCCTCCCAGAGTGCTGGTATTACCACCGTCTGGCTTGTAAAGTAAATCTGGTTTTCAAAGAATTAAAAGGGTATTGGGTAAGGCAAGAGGAAGAGATCTGGAGATCACAAATAAAGTAAGAAGGGGAGATGGATGGCTGGTTGGACAGATTGTTAATTCAACCAGGCAAGAATAACACCACTTCCACAATTTTGAGCCAAATATGAAGCAAGCATTAATTAAATACTGGCCAAGATGATGACCATTCCGGTGTTTCCAGGAAATGGTAATGAGTCACATTTTGCAGAGGCTTAGAAAAGCAAACCCTTAAGGCTGCATATTTCCCACCAGGTCCAATCAAGGGCAAGCATACACACTGATGTACTTTCTGCCTGCATACATCCCACCTATATGTGGCCAAGCACATCCTGTACAGTTAGGTCAAACAAACTTGTTTAGGGTAGTGAAAACATGTGGCTTGTTTTGTATTAAACAGCAGCCTCCAACATCTCAGGAAGTATCTGTCTTTGGCAAGTGGGCTTACAAAGGTTAGAGGCATTTTTGTTTTATGACTCTCTTAGGCACAGTAACTAAAACTTAAAACATAGCCAGGTGGGATGGTGCGTGGTCCCAGCACTCTTGAAAGGCAGAGGTAGGATCTCTGTGAGTTCAAGGCCATTCTGGTCTACAAAGTGAGTCCAGGATAGCCAAGGCTATATTGAGAAACCCTGTCTCAAAAACAAACAAAACAAAAAACCATAACTTTGGCTTCTACAATATTGCTGAGTGACTGACTAGTAGTGACTTTGCTATATGGGCAAGTGACAAAGCAAACAGGTAATAGCAGCAGTACAGGTGGCAAGTAGCCCTCCAAATATGTGTGAGGACCAGACAGACCATTTATTTCAGGTTCTTTAGTAGCGAAGCATCATTGGGGACATTGTGTGTATCCTAGCATCCTTTTTCTTTCAGAGATTTTCAGATAACTATACTGCACCAGTTAACTATGGCTTGAAAAAGTAGGAGGGGAAAATCATATGGAGATAGGCATGGTGGTGCATACCTCAAATAGCAGTAGCCAGAACTAGAGGTTCCAACAACGGAATAGTCTTGGCCAGATTCTGTCATCCTGGCCAGAATTTAATTAAAGCTTCTTCACATTTGGCTCAAAATTTTGGAAGTGATCTTATTCTTGCCTGGTGGGATTAACATGTCTCCAGTAAGTTCAAGCCTAGCCCGGGTTCCAATATGAGACCTTTCACAAATCAAAAAAAAAAAAAAATGTAGCATACAAATATTTTGGAAGGGCCCAAGTCATCAGAGGCTACTGTTTTAAACACTTTGTAGTCCCTGCCCTCAGATTATCCCAAGTGTTTTACACATGCTACACAGAGCAGGCTTCTGTATCCTCCCACAATAAAGCATAATGGAAGTTGTAACTAGAAAAGTGTGAGATTGTCACTTCTCAGCCTGATAGTGAACCGAGATGGAAAAACTTAATAACAGAACTTCAAAATATGACTGTTCCAAGGCCAGTTAGCCTAGAAACCAACTATATACACCACTTTCAACTCTAAAGGCATGCCAGTAAGGCCAGAAATTGAGAGCTGCTGGGAGCTAACAGCATTAAGATGGGGGGAAGGTGCTGAATAGGAATTTGCTCATCTGCCTTAGGTAACTAATGAGGCCACATTACGGGACTAGACACTGTTTCTACAGCTTTACATCTTCTGTTTTGTTACTGTTTTTAAGTCAACCAGAAATCTAGATTTTTGTGTGAAACCAGATTGATTTTAATGTTGCCAAATTGACTCTGAGAAACAGGGAATTATATAGCCCAGGATGGCCTTGTATTATGTGTCTGGAGGATGACCGTGTACTACTAGTTGTTGCACCCAGTTTTTGAGACCCCAAAAGACCACTGACCAGGAGTCAGAAATCGTATGCAAAAGCAAAGGCTTTTTCAGGCTTAAGTTCAGGCTCCCAGCATGAAATGACACATCAGTCAGAGGCTACGAGCCCTGAGCCTAGAAAGAAGCTAGGTTTTATAGGGTTTTTAGCAAGGGGAAGAAGCCTCCAGACTTGGTGGTTACATGATTGGTTGACATCAAGCAAGAGCAAGCTTGTTACATAGTGATTGGTTAGAGGCAAGTTGTAACCATTTGCAATAACTATTTTGGTAACCATAATGACAACATGTAATTGTTTTAGTAACCGTAGGACAACCATCATTTTTTCACCCGCAGCTAGTTGCGGGGTTGGCACATTTTGTGGTTATTCTCAGAAATGTTGTGGCTTTCCATAAGTATAAACACGCCTTTCTGAAGGCGGGGAGGGGATAAGTTTTAGGTCACATATAAAATAGAGGCCTGTGACAAAATGGAGTATGTTATGTTCAGGCCCTTCATAGTCATCCTGCTGCCACCTCCCAGAGTTCTGGGATGGCAACTGTGCATGCCCACACTCACCTTCAAGTTGACTTTTAAAACCAGATGGAAGCTGGGCTTGGTAGTGCACACCTCTAGTCCCAGCATTCAGAGGCAGAGGCAGGTGGGTCTGTGAATGCTAGGCTAGCTTGGTCTGCATAATGAATTCCAGGACAGCCAGGGCTACATAGCAAAACCCTGTCTCAATAAAACAAACAAAAACAGTTGGGGGCTACATACTGAGAGCTTGTTTTTAAAAAATGGATGGGCGGAAAAGAAAAGACATCCTAAGAAAGCCAGCCTGCTGCAAACCAGATGTTGCATAAGCAGTTGTTGGCTACTGACAAAGGCTAATGTAGGAAGGAAATGGTTGCCACACGGCAATAATACTCTATCATTGTGAGGGGTCCCTTCTGGTTCATTCTAACCAGTTCTCAAAGTAGGAGAGTGTAATTTGTAAAGGTAAAATTTTTAATCTTGTTTTGGTGGTCATTCCTCCTGAGAACCTAACTGAAATCTCAGGTTGCCATGCAGCAAGAGCCCATTTCATGCACGTAGGCAGGCATAGAACTCAGACCTGGCTTGCCAGTTGAGGACCCTGTTGTTCATTTGGAAATGCCAGCTTTTTTGGAATGGCTCAGTTCCTGTGCAGCCTCCTAGAGTTTTGCTGCACTCCTAGAGTATGCCAGCCTGCCATAAACTATTTCAGTTGCTGATCAATAGGCTTTCCCACACTCCGGGGAAAGTTTTGAACTAGGTAACATGTATAGTTTGTGAACAGGAGGACACTGGAAGTCTTGAGTGGAAAGATTTCCCTGAGCTCAGCCTTGTCCATGTCGCCTCAAGTTGTCTTCAGGGCCTTTGAGGTAAAAAAAAAAAAAAAAAAAAAAGTGAAGGACAAGGTAGCCAAGCTGCCTTCTAATTAGGCTTCATTGAGAAGCAGCTCACTCAGTGATTCCTGGCTCTCCAGCTGGCCACATTAACAGAACACACTGTAAACACCCTCAAGTGTAGAGGAATTTTAATTCAGAACTTGGCTGCTCTGGCAAGAGATCATATACAAAGAGCTAGATCTGTGTGATTTAGCTAGAATGGAAACAAACCTTTAATCCAGGAGTCAGAAGCATGCATATTTCTGGGTTCAAGTTCCAACTAGAGAAAACCTTAGGTCCAAGCTGAGGCTACATACCTTTAATCCCAAACTTTAGTTTGTAGGAAGCACCCATATTTAAAAGTGATGTCTAATTGAGTGGCTGAAAAAGTGACCAGAAAGATTTGAAAGAATAGTATATACCCAACTCTCATGAGTAGAGAGGAAAGGGAAGCAAGCTACTTAAGGGGCAATGCAGAGAGGGAGAAGAGGAAGTTTTACAGGGACTGTAATAGAGAGGTTGCAGAGAGAGAACAGATTGAGCTAGAGAATGAGAAGGAGCCAGGAGATTAGATCAGGTTGCTGTAGTTAGTTTGAGGCCAAATAGCAATTCAGAGGTCAAGAGAGAAGCTATATTGAATAAGTCAGCTGGGAGAGGAGTTTGAGCCAGAACAGCTGAGTTGAACCAGCCAGCTAATGAGCTCAGAAAGAACAAGAAAGGGTGAGCTTATTAAGTCCGATGGGCATGGTGACACACACCTTTAGTCCCAGCACTCAGGGAGGAAGAGGCAGGCAGGGTTGCTGTGAGTTTAAGGTCAGCCTGGTCTACATGACAGGCCAGCCAAAGCTACACAGAGAAACCCTGTTTCAAAAAGCCAAGAAACAAAAGTAAGTCTCAGGGGCTGAACAGGTTCTAGGCTTAGTTTAGATTGTGGGGAGGCTTAGAAGCTTCCAGGACTAGGCCTAGGTTAGCAGAAAGAGGCAGTAAGCCTCCCAGTCAAAAATTGAAACGGGAATAAAAGTTATTTTTTATACTCAGGTGCGTGGGCTTTTCAAAGAGGCCTTTTATGTATTGCCAGAGCAGCAGGATGTGTTCAGAGCCACAACACTGGATCTCGTAACTTGAGTGTCACAATTAGATTCTGTTGCTCTTCTCTAAAGCACTACTTTCTTACCCATGGAAATAACTAGTTCACACAGATAGGAGCAGAGAAGAACTTGAACTGGGGGACACATTGTACACTTTGTGGTAGTTTCCAGGGTTAGTTGTCTGGCAAGTCTTACTATGTGGCCTGGTTTTTCTTGAATTTGTGATTCTCCTGCCTCTTCCTTCTCGGTGCTGCATTACAGATATGAACCACTATACCAGCTACTTTCAAGATTTTGAATTTAAGCCAAGCATGTTGGCACATGCCTATAATCCCAGCAGTTCTGCCTTTACTTAATTCAACTCCTTACAAAGTCAGGTGTGATGTGTATCAACTGGTTCAGATGGTGGTGGTACATATGTTTATACCTGTATCAAAAAACAAACCAAAAAAAAAAAAAGGAAAGATTTTTGAATTTAAATTAAAATGAACCTAACATAACTTCAAAATGGTCAGGCATGGTGGTGCATAAGTGTAACTAACCCTGGCACTCAGGAGGCTGAGGCAACGGGCTTTCGGTCAGTTTGAGGACACTCTGAACTACATTGTAAATTCTAATCTAAAATGCAAAAACCAAAGTGAAGGCTGGGTTCGGTGGGACACGCCTGTAATCCCAGCACTCTGGGAGGCAGAGGCAGGCAGATCTTCATGAGTTTGAAGCCAGCCTGGTCTACAAAGTGAGTCCAAGGCTATACAGAGAAACCCTGTTTCGAAAAACCAAGGGACCAGGGCGGGGGCGGGGGTGGAGGAGAACCAAAGGGGGAAAAAGGGTATCCACTTAATTTTTAATTTTTTTTTAAAGATTTATTTATTTATTGTGTATACAATGTTCTGTCTGCATTAACATGCCAGAAGAGGGCACCAGATCTCATTGTAGATGGTTCGGAGCCACCATGTGGTTGCTGGGAATTGAACTCAGAACCTCTGGAAAAGCAGTCAGTGCTCTTAACCTCTGAGCCATCTCTCCAGCCCAATTTTTAATTTTTTGACACAGGGACTTACCTGAAATCAATTCAGCTAGACTGATTGGTCAGTGAGCCCCAGGGATCTCCCTCTCTTTGGTTCCCTGGTAGTGGGATTGTAAGCCTACACACCATCTTGCCTAAGTTTCCATGGGTGCTGAGGCTCCAAACTCATGCTTACGTGGCCAGCACTTTAATGATTGAGCCATCTCCCCGTCCTCTTAATTTTTAATTTATTTTCTTAACATTCTACATTTTCTTCACTGTCCCACAGGACTAATCCCTAGTCCCTGCATTTTGCTTTTTGCCTCCTTAGACCCAGGCATTAATACCTTGTGTGGTGGTTTGAATGAATGTTAAATGTCTCCTGGAGTTTTAAGGCATTTGAATTGGTCCCTGTTAGTGGAGAGAGCTGTTTGGATAAGTTTAAGAGGTGTGGCTTTGCTAGAGAAAATGTATCACCTAGGGATGGACTATTAAAGTTTGATATCACATCTAGTTAGCTCCCTGCTTTGTGCTTGTGATTCAAGGTGTGAGCTTTCGGCATCCTGGTCCAGTCCTGATGGCTGCTGTTTATTGCCATGCTTCCCTGCCATGATGGACTCTTTTGGTTTTGGGGGACAGGGTTCTCTGTGTAGCACTAGGCTGTTTTAAAGATTTATTTATTTTATGTATACAAATGCTCTGTCTGCATGTATGCCTGCATGTCAGAAGAGGACATCAGATCATATTATAGAGGGCTATGGTCCACCGTGTAGTTTGTGAGAATTGAACGCAGGACCTCTGGAAGAGCAGCCAGTGTTCTTAACCATTGAGCCATATCTCTAGTCCCTTGCTGTTTTATAGATCTCTTAAAGCCAGTAAGAGATCTGTAAGTTAAAACATAACTTTAATCCCCACAGCCGGTCTTCTACTGGAGGCAGTTCTCTTGCCTCAGACTCCTTGGTGCCGGAATTACAGTTGTAACCTACCATGGTCAGCTTTTATTGTTTTGACATGGCCTCCATATGCTTTCAAGCTAGTTTCAAACCAAACTCTTATAACCCTTCTCAACTCCTAAACAGGTGTACATTGTCTGTTAACATGGTATCTCCAAACTTAATGCATAAGCCCTTGTTTTTGTGGCCAGTGTGGGTAGCAACAAGACAAAGAAACTATAACAGCAGAAGGAAGATGTGCCCTTTGCCCCACTCCTTTTATGGGCATGGGGTGCTGTTTCTGATTTTATTATTTGGAGATACAGTTCAGTTGGTTGAGTTCTGTCTAGCATATATGAAGCCCTGGTTCAATCCCCAGCCTCACAGAAACCAAGTATGGTGGCACACACCTGTGTTCTTATTTTCCAGGAGCTTGAAGCAGGAGGATCTGGAGCTTGAGGTCAACCTGGACTATATGAGACACACACACACACATCCCCCCAAAAGAGAAAAACTTTATAAAAATTACATGATGTTTTGTTTGTTTGTTTGTTCTTGTTTGTTATTTTTTTTAAGATTTATTTGTTTATGCAGTGTTCTGCCTGCATGTGTGCCACCAGGCCAGAAGAAGGTGCCAGATCCCATTATAGATGGTTATGAGCCACCATGTGGTTGCTGGGAATTGAACGTTAATAGAATGAGATACACAGCTACTATTCATCCTCTCTTATTGCTTCTTCCCCTAGACTTTATGATGTATTATAACAGTGTCCTGAGTCTAAAAGGTTCTCTGTGTGTGGATCCCAGAATTTGCTGAGAGATGGAGGAGCCTCAGAAAAATGACCTGAACATGACAGGGCAGGAGGAAGATAATCCTGTGAGAAGCACCAGCCCTCAGATTTCTGTTAGTGAATTTTCCTGCCACTGCTGTTACGACATCCTGGTTAACCCCACTACCTTGAACTGTGGCCATAGCTTCTGCCGGCATTGCCTAGCATTATGGTGGATGTCTTCAAAGAAGACAGAGTGTCCAGAATGCAGAGAAAAATGGGAAGGTTTCCCCAAAGTCAACATTCTCCTCAGGTAACACTGGATTCTGTTGGCAGCATGAATGTGCAGCGTGATTTCTCTGTGTGAACTGCTATTTGAAAAGGAGAAAGCTAAGGGTAGATCATTAAGGAGTTTGGAACTGAAAAACCAGATTCCCTCCCTCTCTCCCTTCCTTCCACCCTCCTTCCTTCCCCTCTTTCTTTCTTTCTTGTTTTGTTTTCCTGTTTGTTTTCTAGACAGGATTTCTCTGTGCAGTGTTGGCTGTCTCAGTCTCACTTTGTAGACCAGCCTGGCCTCAAACTCATGAGATCCACCTGCCTCTGTCTCCTGAGTGTTGGGATTACAGGCATATGATACCACTGCCCAGCCAGATTCCTTTTCTCACAAGTAATTGTCATCTGTTCTTCTGTTTTGTTTAGTTTTATTTATTTATCATCTTGGTAAGGTCTCACTATACCATGCCTGGCTGGCATGAAACCTGCTGTGTAGATGAAGCTGACCTTAAACTCACAAAGATAGATTTTCCTGTCTCCTGAGCTCCACTCCCATTGCCCTTTCCTGTTGCCCTCTAAATGCACCTTGTTCTTTAGTTTTTGATTCTGGGTCTCACTCAGCTCAGGTTGGCTTCAAACTCATACTGGTCCTCTTGACTACTTCCCAAATGCTGAGGTTATAAGCACAGGCCGCCATGTCTAGCTGATTGTTTTGTTCAGCTTTTTTTTTTTTTTTTTTTCCGGCTCAGCTTTTGTAGGAAGGAACAGAAATAAATTTCTGGTTATGCTCTTTGCTTGTAATCCTCTATCCTAGAGGATTACTTACGTACTTGTACTTATGAAGAAACTGATGAAACTTTAAGATTAGAATGTAACTGATGCTAATTTTCATAATCTGTAAATAAAACCGATGGCTGTCATTACTTGGTAGAGTTTCTCTGACAGCCACCAATTCTTTCATGTGGCTGTTTCTTCCTTACTTCCATGCAATAGGTCCTTTCCAGTTTTTGTTTGGTTTGCTTTGGTTTTGGTTTATTTTTATTTTTTGTATGTGTGATGTTTTACCTGCATGTATATATATGTATACATGTATATATGTATATATGTACATCTTATTTGTGCCTGCTGCCCAAGAAAGTCAGATGAAGGTATCAGGTCCCCTAGAACTTAAATTATACTTGTAAGCTACCATGTGGGTTCTTGGAGTCCTCTGGAAGAATAACATTCTTAACATGGAACCTTCTCTTCAGCTCCTCCTAGTTTTTGTTTGTTGGTTTTGGTTTGGTGTGTGTGTGTTGTATGTGTGGTGTGTGGGTGGGTGGAGTTTGTTTGGTTGTTCATGTGTGATTGTTCTTTCAGACAGTGCCTTACTGTATAGCCTGGAACTCAAAGAGATCTTCCTACCTCTACTGGGATTAAAGACCCATGCTACCATGCCCACTGCCTTTGATGCTTTGATTCTTTTTTTTGTCTCCTGTTACCTTAGCAATGGGCCTAATCTCTCTCAGATCAGTAGAATATCCAAAAAGTCCACGAAGCATTAACCCAGCATTGGTTATAACTATCAGCTTTGCTTTACTGAAGATTAATCTTAACCTGGAAAGAAGACTCCCTGATTTTATGTAAATTGAAAAAGAAAAGAGCCAGCCAGGCATGGTGGCGCACACCTGTAATCCCAGTAACACTCAGGGAGGCAGAGGCAAGAGGATCTCTCTGAGTTCTAGGCGAGCCTGGTCTACAGAGCAAATCCAGGACAGCCAAGGCTACAGGCAGAAACCCTGTCTCAAAAACAACAACAACAAAGTCAAGAAAATGAAAAGAGCTCTTGGGGGCCAGCAGGATAGCTGCACGGATCAGCACACTTACTGCCAGTCCTGACAACCAAATTATATTTCCAAATTAACTTTCCTGGTGGAAAGTTGTTCTTCAACCTCCAGCATGTTCCATGGAGAGAAAAATGGAAAGCTTTCCCCAAAGCCAACACATTCATAAACTTATATACAAAATAATAAGTGTAATAAAAATATTTTTAGAAATAGCCCTAGACTTTCCATACCTAGCTTGATTCTCAGAGCTTATACATCAGACCAGCCTGATAAATTAGCTCTCTTTCCTAATCAAAGAAGCGTCTTGCTGGGTTGTAGTTGCATTTGACTCTAATTCCAGCATCTAGGAGGCAGAGGCAGGTGGATCTCTCTCTGAGATCAAGGCCAGCCTGGTCTACAGAATGAGTTCCAGACAGCCAGGGTTACACAGAGAAACCCTGACTCAAAAAAAAAGAAAAAAAAAGAAAAAAAAAAGGAAAGAAAGAAAAAGAAAATAATAAGAAAGAAGAAGCTTCTTTTTATGGAAAACAGATGCTACTATGGAGGACCAAAACTGGTGGACTTATGCAGAGAATAAGTGACTGGGGGCCATTTAACTCCTGTTGATAACAACCCATACCCCTAAAGCTCAAGGAAAATCATGGAAAGATTTTAAGAGCCAGAGAAGTGAGATCAGGATGCATGATATGAACTAATGTCTTTGAGACATGACAGGAAAGCTACAAGCAAAAAATCTGAAAAGTATTTGTACAAGCAAGACCTGAATAAATACACCAGAAGTTGATAGTTGACGGGGCAACATGATTAGGGGAAAGTTCTCAAGTCCTACCTTTAAATCAAAAGCTACAGGCAATCAGAGGCTGCTGAGAGAGGGAGAAGCAGCATTCTCCAGGGGCAAGCTCACTGATAAGACATCCAATTCCCAAGTGGTCCCTGAACATATGTATATTTGAGCAACACTAAAAGGACTCAGTGGATTTTATGTATAAAAAATTAGTAGAGAAGAAGGCATTAAATTTTACGGGGAGGAATTGGAGGAGAGGGAAAAGTGGAGATGAGGTAAATTCAATATTCCTATGTGAAATTTTCAAAAACAAAACTAAAAAGAAACTAAGCCAGGTAATGGTGGCACTTTAATCCCAGCACTTGAGAGGCAGATGCAGGTGGATCTCTGAGTTCATGGCCATCCTTGTCTACAAGAGTGAGTTCTAGGATAGCCAGGGCTACACAGAGAAACTCAAAAAGCCAAAAATAATAAATAAAAATAAACTAGGTTTTTATAAAAGGAGGAAATAACACTTCTGTCAAAAACAAAGAAACAAACAAACAAAAACTGGGGGCTGGAGAGATGGCTTAGAAGAAGTTCTTCCAGAAGTACTGAGAGATGATTCAGAGGTTCTTCTAGAGGTCCTGAGTTCAATTCCCAGCAACCACATAGTGGCTCACATCCATCTAAAATGAGATCTGATGCCCTCTTCTGGCATGCAGGTGTAGAACATTGTAGATAACATTCATATGCTTTTAATTTTTTTGGATTTTTGAAACAGGTTATCACTCTGCAGCCCAGGCTGACCTCAAAACCACAATAATCACCCTATTTGGCTTCCTGAATTCTGGAGATACAGGCATTAACAGTCACATCTAGTGTCTTGGAATCCTTTCCTTTTTCTGAAGAATAATTTCAGTTATGACTTAGTTGTGGTTTCATTCAGTTTTTTAAGTTTTGAAGGTGGCTGGGGAAAGAACTCAGTGGCTAAAAAGCACAGTCTACTTCTCCTGCAGAGGAACTGGGTTCATTTCCCAGCATGCACTTGGCAGCTCACAAATACCTTTAACTCCAGCTCCAGGTATGGTGCCTATACATATACTCAAGTACATGCCCATACTGGAAATAAGTCACCCATACTTATACTCAGGCGCGTGCACACATGTGAAATAAGTAAATCTGTAAAAGAAAAGAATGCCTTTTAAAGCAGTGCTTGCAGGGGCAGGAAGGGCATCTAGGAGCTCAGCCATCCTGGGGAATTCAAGGCCAGCCTGGGCTGCATGAGACCCTCTTTCAAAAATAAAAACATACTTTTCAATATATGTGCTGATGGGAAAATGATAGTATTTTCTCACATCAGTGGTATATTATCAGTGTACATTGCAATATTACTGTTGTCTTCCAACATTATAAATGTCCTAAATTATCCAGCTTGACACTGAGTGGGCCTGTAGGCACATTTATAAAAATATGTATTCTACTATAAGAATTCAGCATTATATTTTAGTATATCAGCAGGTAATAGTACTTGCCACTCATGCATGATGTTCAGAGCTGATGATAGAACAGAAAACTGTCATCTAACCTCCACACATGCATGACCACACTCACACACATATTGAACACATATATGCACATAATCATTGTAAGTAATTTCTTTGAGTCAGTCTTGCAGGCTAGCCTGTAACTCTGTGTAGATCAGGCTAGCCTGGAACTCAAGAGTTCTGCCCTAGGAGTGCACTTTGCTGCCATACATGAGGCCTTAGGTTCAGTCCCTAGTACTTTCAGGAGAAAAGACTTGTATCTAAGCATTTCATTTGTCTGTGTTCTTAATGGTGGGCACATAGATGGTTGTAGTTTTTTGCTTTTATCATAAAGTAAAACTCTTTGCTGCTCTCTTGAGCACCTATGTGGCTTATGAAATGTTTGTATTATTGGGTGTAGTTTCTGAATGCTGTATTTTGTCAAACACCTGTCCAGTGGTTTCTCTCTTTTTCCACAGGGATGCCATTGAAAAATTATTTCCTGATGCCATTAGAATTCGAGTTGAAGACGTTCAGCAGAATAATGACATAGTGCAAAGTCTTGCAGCCTTTCAAAAATATGGGAATGATCAGAGTCCCTTAGCTCCCAGCACAGGACGAATGAATCAGCAGAGAGGAGGGGGATTCTTCTCCGGCGTACTCACAACTTTAACTGGTGTGGCAGTAAGTTTGGCTGTTTAATCTGCACCCTGCACGACCCCCAGTTGCCTCTGAAGTTAGTTCTTCTCACATCACTTAAAACAGTTGATGGTGTGATCATGTGTAACTTATTGTAGACATTGAAATTGCATTGCATGTTGGCCACAGAGGTCATATAATAGTCATTGGCTTGGTAAGTGTTAGCTCAGTCCTATTTGGTCCTCTTCCTGTCCTGTGCAGTAGCATCATAATGACCATTTAGAGCTGAGGAAAGGGGCAGAACAAGACTGAGAAACCATAGCTGCACTGATGCTAGAGTACACACGTCGTTGCCGGTGCAAAGTCCAGTCTTCTGAAAACCCTAATGTTTCCCCATAGAAAAGGTATTTGAATTAGTGAGGTAAGAGATACAACTGTTCCTGGGCTGTCTACCCTTTTCAGATCTCTCTGCCCAGCCATTAGCAGAAGTGAGCCTGGAGATGGTGTGGCCTCACTTTCCTACAACAGAGGCTGCCTTCTTTCCTAAATAGACCCGGCATCATTTCTCAGACTCAGCCCCTTCCTTGCTCTGCCCCATGCTCAACACCCTCAAAAAATGACTTTTCACTTCTGACAGCCTCTCTCCTTTCAGGTCATCCTGCTTGTGTATCACTGGCGCAGCAGAGAATCTGAACATGGCCTCCTGGTGCACAAGGCTGTAGCCAAATGGACAGCAGAAGAAGTAGTCCTCTGGTTAGAACAGCTGGGTCCTTGGGCCTCTCTATACAAAGACAGATTCTTATCTGAAAGAGTAAATGGAAGGTGAGGAAAAAAGTCTAGCTTAGCAGAGTAGGCATGGTGTTGCATGCCTTTAATCCTAGAAGCAGACAGACCTTTGAGTTTGAGACCAGCCTGGTATATGTACCCAGTAAGTTCCAGGCCAGCCAGGGTTACATAAAGAAACCCTATCCAAAAACAAAAAAATTCTGGTACACTAGACATGTTTATAGATGGCTTTATTGAGTTACATTCTACTGGCCACAAATCCTTCCTTGTAGAAGTGTATAAATGTGGGTTTGTAATGTCTTCACAGATAAATACAACCATTCTACAGATATGTACATCTAGTCCACCTTTAGAATGATTTCCTAACTCCCAAAAGAAAACTTGCCTTTACTGGTCTTTATCCAAAATTTTATTTCCCTGCGGTTCTTGCATGTTAATGTAATCATACAATATGCAGCCCTTTATGTGCTGCTTTTTCACTCAGCCTAACTTCAGAGTTCACACATGATGTAGCATGCATCTGTGCTTTATTCTGTGTCAGAAAAACTCCCTTAGATAGGTAGCCCAGACTGTCCCTTTTTCACTTGATGGGCATTAGAGTTGATTCCGTTTGTGGCTTTTTTGAAGAGGGCTGCTAAAATCATTCATGCACAAGATTTTGTATAGATATGTATTCTGGAAACTCTTCTTGGAAAGGAATGGCTGCATCCCAGGGTCAGTCTGTGTTTAGTTTTCAAAGACATTATTGAACTGTTTTCTACAGGGCTATCAGTGACATTTTAATTTCTGTTTTACTCCTCATTATGAAAGTAACTTTATTTTAAAAAGAATAACTGGGTGGTAGTGGTACACACCTTTAATATTAGCATTCAGGAGGCAGAGGCAGACGGATCTTTGAGTTTGAGGCCAGTCTGGCCTACAGAGTGAGGTCCAGGCCAACCAGGGCTACACAGTGAAACCCCATCTCAAAAAAAGAAAAAGCAAAAAGTAGGACATTATGACATTAAAAGAGCAACGTCTTTATGTTGTTACTCTTCACATAATATTGCTGTTAATATCATAATAGACATAACTGAGCATGGTTGTCATCTCAGCACTTGGAAAATAGAGTTACGAGGGTCAGAAGTCAAGGACAGTTGAACTATGTCTGAAAAAAAATTTTTTTAATTAGATGTCTTTCCCAAATCTGAAGGTGTTCTCTTAGCAGGGTAGTGGTGTTTTAAACAATGAAAATCCCAAATTATTCGATTTTACCAATGAACACCCAGAAGCCAGATGCTGGGGTGAAAACCTGCTAGCTCAGAGAGGCAGAGAAAGCACCCAGCTGACCATCCTACTCAGCTCATGTCCCAAAGGAAAAGGCCAAAAGCTTGCTAGCTCAGGTGACAGCCCAGGAGGAAAAAGCCAAAAGCTAAAAGCCAAAAAGCACTTTCTTCTCTACACTTAAATACCCTTCAACTCAAAGACCTACCTTTCTGTTTAATCCCTTGATTAAACTACTTGCCCTGCCTCTTGACCTAAGATTAACTTTATTAAATCCTGTGTACAGAAAGCTCTTGGATTAAAGGTATGTGCTAGGGTTGAGCCACACCAGAATCACCTGTTTATAGTAAACAAAATTTTGGATTAAAGTTGTATGTTAGGTCTGAACCATACCTAACGAGAAACAGGTTTTTCAATGGGATCAAATATCCTGCAACAGGGTGTCCTGCTGGGGATCACATAGGGCTTTGAATATGCCAGCTGCTCTCTCTGCCATTGAAGCCCTCCCCAGCCCTTGCTTTCTCTGTTTATGCAGTTAATAAATATGTTGTTGGGGTTGTCTTTGTTTTGAGACAGTGTATCCCAGGTGATCCTGATTATTCAGTTCTTCCACCTTAGTCTCCTATGTGCTATAATTACAGGAATGAACTCAGTGTTAAAATTCTCCACCACTGAACTGTATACATCACTGTACAAGGATGTTTTTAACAGTGAGTCGTTATAGAAGTAGATTATTGAGTTTCTGTTTGTTTTGGTTTTACATTTTTTGTTTTATATAGTTTTATAGATAGTGATTTTAAAATTCATTTATTTATTTTTGTGGGGGAGGTTGCTTCCATTTTATCTGGCACCTGTTGAGCTCAGAAGAGAACCTTCCGATCTCCTGGACCTGCAGTTACAGTCAGTAGCCACCATATCAATTTGGGAATTGAATCCAGGCCCTCTGGAAGAGTAACCAGCGCTCTTAGCTGCTGAATCATCTCTCAAGCCCCTAAACTAAAGAAGGGATTTATAATTTTTATTAAATTGAATAAGTATCCCACTACAACCACTATTTTTGTTTTGTTTTGTTTGTTTGTTGAGATTGAGATCTCTATGGCCTCAGACTTAGCATCCTTCTGCCTCAGCCTTCCAAGTCACTAGTATTTCAGATGAACAATATTGAATCCAGCTGAAGCCACCACTCTTAATGTAATAATGTTTGGATTGACTTCCTTCTGATTTTCTCTTATGCACACCCTTTTAAAAATAAAGTAATATAGGACAGTAGGAATCTGTAACTGACATATTGGTGGCTTAAGAAAAATCGGATACCAGTTTTTGATCCACGATGCTACTCTGCAGAGCTAAACAGATAATGACAATGATTTATGAAAATATTTCTCCCTGGAAATTGGCTGGTAGTAAACAAACTGCTCTTGGCAGTCATCAGCACTGTTGCATGCATTTAACATTCTACCTTACCAAGGAAGCCTATGTTTGCATAGTAACGCAGAACTCGCTGTGTAAGGCTTTTCTTCCATAGGTAATCTCAAAAGCTATTTCCACCCCTCACCTCTCCAGGTTGCTTTTAACATTGACAGAAGAAGAATTTTCCAGGGCACCATATACTATAGAAAACAGTAGCCATAGAAGAGTCATTCTTATGGAGCTAGAGCGTGTAAGAGCCCTGGGGGTGAAGCCACCGCAGAATCTTTGGGAGTACAAGGTAAACTTTTGGGGTTTTTGTTTTAATTGGAAAACAGACAAACAAAAAAAGGTAGAAACAACTAGCAATCACTGTCCTGCTCACTGTTTAACTTAAGAAAGCACTGTAGACATTGAAGCCACAAGTACTTCTCTCCAGAGGTACCACATTCCTGCAGTGGGGACCGCACAGGCCTCTCAGGCCTCTGTCCATAATCTGTGGAGGATGAATTGTTTCACAGGCAAAAGACAAGAAGCATACACAGTCTTCTACAAGTAGCTGCGTCTCCTTGGAGCTCCCGTTTATGCTTTTTCTCTTTTATTTTATTTCATTTTTATTGATTACAGTTTATTCACTTTGTATCCCAGCTGTAGCCTTTTCCCAATCCTACCCTCCCTCCCTCTTCTTTTGCTTGCTTTTTCTCTTGATGTAATTCCTCACTGGATATTATGACAAATGTATGGATTTTCCTGTTGATGGACAATAGCAGCTTTTCTGCTTTCACTATTACTGATGGTGCTCTAGACATTCTCCTCACTCTTTAGCTCATATATACAGGCACTTATTTACAGTATATGTAGAGGTGTGGAATTATTAGGTCACAAAAAATACACAGCTTCATCTTACTATATTTGATATTGTGATATTCATTGTAACTATGTCAGTTAATTTTACTTCACAAACAAAATGTTATGTATACTGTACTAAAGAGCAAGTATTAGGGCCAGCGAGATGGCTCAGAAGTTAAGAGCACTATGTGCTCTTCCAGAGGTCCTGGGTTCAATTTTCAGCAACCACATGGTGGCTTACAACCATCTATAATGTGATCATCCCTCTTCTGGCATGCAGGTGTATATGCAGATAGAGCACTCATATACATACATACAGACAGACAGACAATTATCTGAAATATACAAACATGCATGTTGAAAGAGCCATTGTAAAGATGAAACTACATAACTCTTAAACATATAATGGAAAACCGTTGTTCAAGAGGTGCAATGGAACAATCAGGTGGCTTTCATCTTTTTTTGATATAACATGAAGGAAGGCACTCCTGTTTATGTACCTTCTGAATTGAGTCATTCTCGAGGATAGTTTGTTAATAACATCCCAATGGAAACTACAGTGGCTTTGGGGGCCAGGGTTGTGTTGTTTTGTCTTCATAGTCCAAGTTGACCTGGAATTCACTGTCCTTCTACCTCGGCCTCCTTAGTGCTGTGATTACAGATATGCATCACCGAGACTGGATGAGAAAAAAGTTATTCAATGTAATTAGTTAAAGCAACACATTAGAAACAACCTAAGGGAGCAATGATGGTGTGCACCCTTGAGCCCAGAGGTACCTCTGAATTGAGACCAGCCTGGTCTCGACCGTGCCCAGCAAGACTGAAGCTTTTTCCAGTATGCTCCATGTATGGTCTGATGTCTGTCTTGTCCTCTGCAGGCTGTCAACCCAGGCAGGTCCCTGTTCTTGCTGTATGCCCTCAAGAGCTCACCAAGACTTGGCTTGCTATACCTGTATTTATTTGACTACACAGACTCCTTCCTACCCTTCATCCATACCATCTGCCCTTTGCAGGAAGACAGCTCTGGGGAGGACATCCTCACCAAGATTCTGGTAGGTCTATCTTAGTTCCTAGAAGAAAAGTAAGTCTACCATACCTCAGTGTTATACATAACTGGAGAGAGTATACTAGCCTTTGTGTGAGTTTTGCAGGGAGAGTCCCCTGCAGAAGGGAAAAAAAGACTGGCCCTCTCATGGAAGCCAGCTTTTTTTCTGCACTACTCAGCCAGAGTGATGACCCTTTTATTCTTGAAATATTATTTGAAAAAAAGCATTGCTGGCTCTCGGCTCTTTACCGCTTCGGCGGTGGGGGTTGTGAGCCCAAGCTGCAGCTTGTAATGATTTATAATAAAAAGATCCTCATGTGATTTGCAACGGACTCAGCTCCTGGTGGTCTTTTGGGGAATCATGATTCTGGCACAACATACTTTGGGGGCTCGTCCGGGATCCCCAAGACCT
>CM053757.1:8698019-8733625 GCA_028658305.1 Pachyuromys duprasi | reverse complement strand
AAAAAAAAAAAAGAAAAAAAGCATTGCTGGGCTGGAGAGATGGCTCAGTGGTTAAGAGGCCTGTCTGTTCTTCCAAAGGACCTGCACCCACATGACAGCTCCCAACTGTCTATAACTCCAGTTCCAGAGGTCTGACACCCTCACACCAATGTGCATGAAATAACATTAAATAAATTTAAAAGAAGCAGCAGAAGAAACCATTGTTTTTGTTATAAAAGAAGTTATTGTAGGTCCGGAACACCCTAAGAGACTAGATGTAGGGGCCTTCAAGTTTGATAGAACCCCTAAAGGGTAGTAGTTAGCCTTCTACAAAGCAGGGTTGAGAATCTGCCCTGAGGGCCTCCCAGTAATAAGCCATGGCCCAGGGTCTGACTACCAACATTGGCCAGTTGTTTCTTCCACGTCACATGTCATTCCCCAACCCTTATGGGACTCTGATTACTGGGATGGCTTCTCTGATTTTAGTTGGTCATTTGAGAGTAATCTTTGTATGTTACTGTTGGTAATCCTTATAGTCTGTCTTTCTCAAAAAGTGTCATTTATATAGGAATGATGATCTGTAATCCACACCTATGAATGCTAAGGCAAAATTTCCACGTCTCCAGAGGCCCTTTTAAACACTGCAGCAAAGGGTCTGTCCGCTGTGAATGCAGTATAAAATCTGCTTTACAGGGTGTTCCTCTAATTACCCAGAATCCAGCTAGACTGTGCACAGAAGCTCTAAAATGTTTGTATTTTCACAAGCGCTAACTTGAGTGTTCATCAAGCTGACTTTTTTATCTGCTAATACCTAATTATGTTTTAAGTACACACTATCAAGAAATTACTTCTTAAGGTATATATTTAGGTCTGCTTTTCATTCACCTATCATGTCATCATTTTACTACAGCTAAGATATTTAACTCTAGACATGTTTTGACCTTCCAGGGTAGACACAGGAATAGAACACAAATCCTAAATTTATTTCAACCCTATTATTCGTAACTCAGGCTTATTAAGATTTTTACCTCTGAGCTTCCACAACTTTACAATAAGCATCTCAGTTCAAACTTTTTGGCAACATTTATCTGTTTTGTTTGTTTTCTTTTTGGGTTTTTTGAGACAGGATTTTTCTGTGTAGCCTTGACTGTCCTGGACTTTATAGACCAGGCTTGCCTCAAATTCATAGAGATCTGCCTGCTTCTGGCTCTGCTGGTGTGCACCCACCTCCCAGCTTGGCAACATTTATCTACATTTTTGACCTTTCTGTGTGTATATGAATATGATATCGGTATATGTGTGTGGTATACACAAGTATGTGCAGGTGCTTGAACCTGTGCAGAGGCCTGTGGAGGGTGATCTCTTCTATCAGCTCCCACTTTGCTCCTTTGAGGCAGAGTCTCTGAACCTGGAGCTCAGGTTTTTCAGGTAAGCTGGAAGCCAGGAAGCAAGCTCCAAAGATCCTCAAGTCACCGCTTACCTCAGGGCTAGGGTTACAGGTATGTGAAAGACCATACCTGGGTTTTATGAAGTATGGAAGATCCAAACTCCAGTCCTCATGCTTAGACAGCATGCATCCTTAACCATTAAGCCATTTGTCTAGCCCCACCTTTATCTATTTTAAGATGAATTATTATAAGGGAGATTGATAGATTAATATTCTATTCTAAGCCATGAGCTTAAATCCCAGAGCTCTGAACTGAGGCAGGGAAAATGTGAGTTCAAGGCCAGCTAGAGCTATATAACAAGATGTTATTTGAAAATTGTTAAAGGTAGGTGTGTGTATGTATAAGTGTAAAGCTCACCCATCAACATTGCTTGTGTAAGTCAGTTCTGTGATTGGGACTCTGTGTTCTTTAAGGACCTAAGGGAGCCCACATGGAGGCAGTGGAGAGAATTCCTTGTCAAGTACTCCTTTCTCCCATATCAGCTGATTGCGGAGTTTGCCTGGGACTGGCTGGAGGTCCACTACTGGACATCACGCTTCCTTATTGTCAATGCCATGCTGCTGTCTGTTCTGGAGTTGTTCTCTTTTTGGAGGATCTGGTCAAGAAGTGAGCTGAAGTAAGTGCCTTTCTTTGGGAAGTGGTTGGAGCAACAGGGAGTGCTAAAGAAATACCAATGAGGAAGTTCCCCTTTAAAGTATTTTTCAGACTTGGGGTGGTGGGGGAGATTCTGGGCTATAGAGATGACTCAGCAGTTCAGAGCAGGTGCTGCTCTTGTAGAGGACTAGAGTTCAGTCCCCAGCACCACGTCAGGCGGTCTGCAATGGCCTGTGACTCTAGCCCCAGGGGAGGGAAGGGTTTATTTCAGTTTACTGTTTGTGGTCTATCATCAGGGAAGTCAGGACAGGAGCTGAAGCAGAGGCCATGGAAGAATTCTGCTTATCGGCTTGTTTCCCTTGACTTGTTTAGTTTGCTCTTTTGTTTTTAGTTTTTCGAGACGGGTTTTCTCTGCAGCTCTGGCTGTCCTGGACTTATTTTGTAGGCCAAGCTGGCCTCGAACTCACAGAGATCTGTCTCCTGAGTGCTGGGATTAAGGGCCAATGCGCCCAGACATTTTGCTTTCTTATACAACCCAGGACCACCTTCCCAGGAATGGCTTCCCTGGATGTGCTGGACCCTCCACCATCAATCATTAATAGAAAAAGAAAAAATGCCCGGCAGGCCAAACTGTAAAAGATATTTTCTCAGTTGAAGTTCCCTCTTCTCTAGCTTGTACCAAGTTGACCAAAAAAAAAAAAAAAAAAAAACTAGCCAGCAGGGGTTCTTACTGTTTATTGCCTCATCCTGGTCATGCCTCAGGCTCATGAACAGCTGGAACTATAAGCGGGCACTAGTGTACGTGGCTTTTTGTGATTGCTGGTTTTCTTTTGTTTAGTTTGTAGGTTTTTGGTTTTTTTATATTTATTGATTTTGTTACATGCATATGTAGTTATTTTGTATGTGTGTTTTTTGTTTATTTTGTCCTGCTTTCTAGCTCTTTTTAGCCTAGACCTCACTACGTAGACCAAGGTCTCAAAGGCTGGGATTAAAGAAGTACACCACCATGCCCAGCTCTTTGTGCTAATTGTTTAAGTGTGTGTGTGTGTTGTGTGTATATAGCTCATAGCTGATCTCAGACTTTACCAACCTGCCCTTTGTCTGCCAGGTGCTGTTATTACAAGCATGTATTACTATGCCTGGCTTTCATATCTCACCCCTGTTTAATAATAAGCCAGATAATATCTAGGGGGGGCCAGTGTTTAAAGGATTTTAATAATTGAATAATCAAAGGAAAAGCAGGTAGAGGAAAGAGCACTGTTGTAAAGGCCAGAGAGGCAACATGGGAAATTTTGTAGTGTTTTAAATCTTCTTTGCCAGCACTTGGGACAGTAAATAACTTATCTGGATTAATGTACGATGAGAGTATTGGGCTACCCAGTTTTCAAGTAGATCTCTTAAGGGTTTTATTGCTGTCAAAAGATATCATGACTACAGCAATTCTTATAAAGAACAACATTAAACTGGGGCTGGCTTACAGTTTCAGAGGTTTAGTCCATTATTATGACAGGAAATGTGGCATCATTCCAGGCTGGCACAATGCTGGAGAAGGAGCTGAGAGTTCTACATCCTGATCTGCAGGTAGCAGCAGGAGGCTGTATCACACTGAGCAAAGCTTGATCATACAATACCTCAAAGCCTGCCCCACAGTGACACACTTCCTCCATCAAGACCACACCTTCTGATAGTGCCACTCCCTATGGGCTACATATTCAAACATGTGAGTCTATAGGGCCATACCTATCCAAACCACCACAGATCCAGAGACTCCTCAAAGCTGCCTCTCAGGACCACCTCCATCACAGGCTGTCCTTCGCTATGCTACTCAGCTCCTTTTAACTCTTCTTGCATCTCATGGCCTACCCCAGAGGTTGGCCTAACGGGGCCATCACACTAGAAACAAAGCCTTTAGTCTGATTGGTCTAGCTTGAATCATGTACCCACCCAGATATATCACACTGCAGGACTGTGCTGGGCTTTCCATGGCCAAGCTCAAGGTATGAAAAATGTGTCTAATTCAGACCACATGGTAAAAATACAGGAGGGAGGGGCCAGAATGCTCACATTCCCCAGATAGACAAGGCAATTCAAAGCAGTTCAAACTGTTTAGGAAAACAGCTCCAGGCAGACAGGCCATCACATTGTCTCACCTTGATGTCCAGTCTCTCACAGGAGTTCTGGCCTTGTAAACAGTTGTAAGACTGACTCTCTTGCTTCCTTTCAGCAGACTCATTTATTCATTAGAAAATATGGATATCTGTGTTTGTGCTTTGTCCCTGCCTGCATTTCATCCCCAGCCCATATCTACGGGATATGGTGGCACACGCCTGAGGGTCCCAGTCTTCAGGAGGTGAAGTGAGAAGAAGGTCAAGGTCATCCTTAGCTACATAGCAAGGTTGAGGCCAGCTTGAGCTATATGAGACTTGGTCTCAGGTAAAAAAAAAAAGGGGGGGGGGCATTGCCAGGCTGTGGTAGCACATGACTGTAATTGGGAGGCAGAAGCAGGTGGATCTCTGTGAGTTTGAGGCCAGCCTGGTCTAGAGTTCCAGGACAACCAGGGGTACATAGAGAAAACCTGTCTTGAAAACAAAACAAAACAAAAAACCTGGCACACACCTTTAGTCCCAATGCTTGAGAGGCAGCGGCAGGTGGATCTCTCTAGTTTGGTCTATAGAGTGAGTTTCAGGACAGCCAAGGCTACACCCTGTCTTGAAAAACTAAAAAGAGGAGAAGGAGCCACAAAACAGGTAGAATAGAGGCTGTGCCAGTGTGCTCAGAGAACATCTTCAGAGGGCAGGTGTTAGAAGACTGGTGAGGCAGAGGTGTTTCCCAGGTGTCAGAACAGGTGACAGGGGCAGACTCTCAGTGCCCCACCATATCTAAGCCCATCCCCCACCATTCTTTCCTTTGTTTGTTTGTCTGTTTCCAGGACAGTGCCCCAGAGGATGTGGAGCCATTTTTGGAAAGTGTCGACACAGGGGCTTTTCATGGCCATGTTCTGGCCACTTATTCCTCAGTTTGTCTGCAACTGTTTATTTTACTGGGCTCTGTACTTCAACCCAATTATTAACATTGATCTGGTGGTCAAAGAAGTCCGGCAGCTGGAAACCCAAGTGTTATGATCAACAGCAAGGCCCCAAAAGAGCCTGTGAGTCTACCTGACATACAAGCTGTGACAGTCCAAGCGGCAAGGGCCTCGTTTCTGCCCCTGGGAAAGCAGGGTGCTGCCTCCGTGTGCTCAGGCCTCAGCCACACTCCCTCGTCCTCTGTCTCTGGCACCGTGGCAGCTGGGTGCTGCCCAGGCCAGGCAGGGCTGTGTGGCCAACACCCAGCCACTCTTCCTATGGGGACGTGGGAGGCTCAGGCTACTGTGAGTAACAGGGGTGAATGTCTTGCACATAATTCTAGGTGACATGACGCCAATATAGGCTGGGCGTGTTAAAACACACCTTTAATGCCAGCACTCACCAGGCAGAGGAATGTGGGTTTCTGAGTTCAAGACCAGAGTAGTCTACAGAGTTCCAAAACAGCCAAGGCTACATAGAGAGAGCCTATCTCCAAAAAACAAATAAAGAAGGTCATCATGGTCAGTAGCCTTAACCTCACTGACTGACAGGCTCCCCATACCAGGATTGTTGGGGCCAGTCCCATGAGTCTAGGAAAACAAGGATAGGTTTTTGTCATAGGCATAGATAGTTACACATACAAAATAAAGAGGAAAACCTAGGATCCAATCACAGTTTCTCATCGAGTAGTTGGTCGGTTTCAGAGTAAACCCAGAGAAAGTGTCAAGCTAAGAGAGAATGATGGCTAGCTAGCTTGTTTCCTGTCGTGATCATTAGAAATTTAGTTTTCTGTGAGCAGGGGACTGAATGGAATTTCCACTAATCTGAGCTCAGTCAGGTGACTGAGAGCACTGCTTGCGGTTTTGTTTTGAATAATTCAATCTGTATGATAAATCCAGTATAGTCTATTCAGAGAAACATTTTGTAAGATGCTCTCACACTTTATAATGGATAATCTTTATTGTCCTGTTCTGAAGTATGAAAGCAGGTATAATTATGCCAATTGCTGCCATCATACGTATGGAGTGAGCTGAAGGTGACCTTTATTTCCTACCAGTGTGGACACAGCAGATGTAGAGTGAGCTCATCAGCCTTGGCCGAGCTGAAACAATAAAACAAGCTTGCATCCAAAGTGTGTGTGTGTGTGTGTGTGTGTGTGTGCGCGCGCGCTCATAAGTGTGTGTAAGAGAGAGAGAGAGGACAGACTTAGTGATTTATTAACCCTTTGTATCTCCGAGTAAAGATTTCACTTAAACTTTGCATTTGAAAGTTTGGAAAATTACTTGAAATAAAATAAAGATTTTTTTATACAAGAAAAACCTCTGTAAAGAAATCTAATTGCTAAAGGAAATACAAGAAAAACTTGCATTGCTTGATGTGTTATAACCTAGTCACAGTGAATTTCCAGTTCTTCTCTCCAGTAAGGGGAGAATGTTCTTCTTTCCCAGTTTTTTCATAGAACTCCAGGGCCACCTGATTGTGTCTGCATAAGACAGCAGCTCTGGGACCCGGGCCCATTGTAGCATTTGTGCATTCCTGAATATAGCCCTGGAGATTCCTGCTTTTCTTTTCCATGAGGTGGTAGGGGCTGGCTGACAAAGGTCATTGCACTGTAAATGGCTGTCATAGGTTCAGGAGAACCCAGGATAGACCACAAGCCTCTCAATATCTTACCCCCACCTATGGCCTTCCATGCTGACCCCACCTGCATCAAAATCCTAACTCAATGAGGTAGTCTGGGAAAAAGAGGTTAGCATAGAGCAGCCAGATGGGCTGTCCGCTCTACCTTCCATTAGAGTGGGTGTGCTCAGACCCAGGCCCACAGACTATTCCAGGGAGGCTTGGGGCACAAAAGGGAGATGTCCATGTGAATGTTCAGATGCTGAAAAATGGCACCTCTCCAGATCTGAGCCTCATATAGTCCACAAGCCAGCTACATGGCCAAAGGCGATTTTAAGCTTCTAGTCCTCAGGTCTCTAGAATTCTGGAATTATAGGTGTGTACAACCACACACAGTTTTATGTGGTGCTAGGGATTGAACTCTGGGCTTTGTGCAAGAAGGGCAAACACTCTAATTCAGTAACATCCCCGAGCCCAAAGGGGGATTTCTTTACACAGATCATAAGGGTTGACAGAAATAGGAAATGACAGTATTGGAACTTTTGGTATCTAAAAGTTGGTAGTGCTAGAGATGAAACCCAGAGCCTCATTCATGCTAGGCAAGTGTTCTGCCACTGAGCCACATTCCCAGGTCCAACTACTTCTCAAGAGGCAGTTTCCCAAGATTTTTTAACATTAATGATAGAAAAGGCTGAGAATGGTATGACGCAGTCTCAACTATATCTTCTAAAACTAGAAAACCACAGTGCACATACATGTTGACAGTATTTTGGATTACAGAAGTTTGAATCATTAGATTATTTGGAGATTAATTAATTAATTTGGTGTTTTTTGAGATAGGATTTCTCTGTGTAGCCTTGGCTGTCCTGGAGTCACTTTGTAGATCAGGCTGGCCTCAAACTCACAGAGATCTGCCTGCATCTGCCTCTCCAAGGCTGGAATTACAGCCTTGTATGTGTCCAGCTTATTTGGGGATTTTTTTAATATTTATTTTTATCTTCTATGCATGAATATTTTGCATGTATGTATCTGTACCGCACGTGCCTCATGTATACAGAGGCCAGAAAGAGGACATTGTGTTTCCTGGGAGTTGCAAATGGTTACAAGCTGCTTTGTGGGTACTAGAAGCTGAATTTGGGTTCTCTGCAAGAGCAGCAATGCTCTTTAAACACTAAACAATTTCTTCAGCCTAGTTTTTCATTATGTTATTTAATGGTTTGGGCTTTTGTTGTGTTTTGGTTCAGGTTTTTTGGTCTTTTTTTTTTTTTGAGACTATATTAGTCAAGGTTCTCTAGAATAACAGAACATATAGAATTTATTAAAATGATCTTCAGGCTGCAGTCCAACGAATCCAACAACAGCTAGCTGTGAACAGTAAGTCCAAGAATGCAGTAGTGGTTCAGTCCAGCTGGATGTGCTGAATATCTGAACTGGTCTTCAGGATACCCTGGAATCCAAAGAAGCAGGCTCTAATGCCAGTGAAAAATGGACTTCCTAGCAAGGGGAGGACGAGCAGGCAAAGAGCAAAGCTTCCTTCTTCCATGTCCTTATATAGGCTTCCAGCAGAAGGCATGGGCCAGATTAAAGGTGTGCCTTCCCATCTCAGGATCCCAGTTAAAGTTGGAAGTGGATCTACCTGCTTCATATTAAGCAGAGTTTCTCACAGGTGTCTTCTCCAATTTTGGATTTTAGTTTAAGTTCAGGTGACAACCAAGAATAGTCATTGAGTCCATGTTTTGTCAAACAATTATAAGCCAGGTATAGTGGCACACACCTGCAAGCTAAGCGCTCTGGGAGGCAGAGGCAGAAGGATCTCTTGAGTTTGAGGTGGGCCTGGTCTACAAAGTGAGTCCAGGACAGCTAAGGCTACATGGAGAAACCCTGTCTCAAAAACACACAAAAAAAGATACAATATTGTTTTCTTATGTCATGATTAATTTCCAAATGAAAAAACTATTCTACGTATAACAACAAACATTTAACCAGATCACAACACTTAATGTAACTATCATGCATACAACCACAAACACATTATAAATTTAGAATAGGTGACAGTGTCCCTTGAGGGACATTCTTCTAGTATCTCAAACTTAATTATGATAGCCACTGATATTCTTTTAATTGATGCTATATCACATGATAAAAATTTGACAGTCATGTCAACTATAATCCTTGCTTCTGTAACTAGTCACATGGCCTTAGATATTATTTTAGTTTTTGTTTTTTCTAGACAGGGTTTCTCTGTTTAGCTCTGGCTGTCTTAGAACTAGCTCTGTAGACCAAGCTGGCCACCCTTCTATCCCTTGAACTATGCAATACATCTTCCCCTTGAGGATGTGGTTCAGATCCCAAACTGGGAGCCTCCCTGAGCTCCCAGAAAATAAACCTTTTTGTTTTAAGCTTCTGTATCTGGAGTGAGGTTTTTTTTTTTGTTTTGTTTTTGTTTTTTGTTTTTGTCTTTCACCCTGAACCTAACAGTTACTAGGGGTGATAGTGATTGGAACTATTTCCTTTTCCACCCCTTGATTCCTAGACCTGTGGATCTTGGCTATGGGAGAAATCACACCATATACTGGACACTGACTCAAAGAATATAGCACCTAATGGAGAACCCTGCCCCAGCCCTCCATGCTGCTGCCACCTCCTTCACACTGTAATTGTGTCTTCCAAAAGCCATTCCATCTTTCTATCAGGCCAACTGCTTCAGGATGGTAGGGAACATGGTAAGACCAGTAGACTTAAGATTGTGGGCCCAATGTCAACACTCCTCTGGCTGTGAAGTGATTTCCTTGGTCAGAGGCAATACTGCATGGAATACTATGACAGAGAATAAGACATTCTCTAAATCCATGGGTAGTAGTTTTGGAAGAAGTGTTATGTGCAGTAAGGGCAAACCTATAACCAAAATAAGCATCTACTCCAATAAGGAAAAAACCTTGTGCTTTCCATAGAGGAAGTAGTCCAGTGTAGTCAGCCTCCCACCAGATGCCTGCTGGTCACTCCAGAGAATGTTGACATATATGGGACCTGGCACTCAGCAGCAGTTGTAGCCAGGTCAGCGATGTATAACCTTGATCCCTGACACCATGGCCACTTTGTTCATGGACCCATTGGGCAATGACAGGAATGGATGGGGGAAAGAGGCTACAGAATGGGTCACCCTGGCTACTTGATTATTGAATTCCTCAATTGAAGTCACCTTTTGATGAGCATTTACATGTGACACAATATCTTCACATCCTTTGGAGAGATCATCCTCATACTTCTTCCCCAGAGGTCTTTCTCATCATCATGTTCTTTCCAAGTTCCTGAACATCCACCCAGTCCGTGAGCAAGCATACATCTGGCCATTTTTCCTTCCAAACAAAATTTATGACCATGTATACAACATGAAGTTCTTCCCACTGAAGATTTTCCTTCACCAGTGTCTTCAGGGTCATCCCGGAAAGGAGTTGTAGTGCTGCAGCTGTCCGTTCCTGGGGAGTGCCTGCATAGCATGCAGAGCCTTCCGTAAACCAGGCCTCGGCCAGTCATAAGGCACACCCCATGAGGCTATAGGTGTACACTTGGCAACAGATGGCATTGAAATAGTAGAAAACAGACATTTAAATGGGCAACTTCTTCATGTAGCTTGCTTGTGCCTTCAGGGCCTGCTCAGGCATAATCACATACATACCACTTCCATCTGATAGTAGATGGCTGCTGTGCATGTCCTACTTCATGACTTGGTGGGTCAGATAACATCCAGCTCATAATGGGCAGCTCAGGTCACATGGTAAGTTGGTGGCCCATTGTCCAATGTTCAGTTTTCATAAAGGCCCAAAGACAGGCCAAAAGCTCTCTTTCAAAGAGAGGAGAGTTTGCAGAGCAAGGTAGAGCCTTGCTCCAAAGTTCTCTTCTGTCATCCATATCTGCCACTGACGCCTCAAGTACCATCAGGTCTGTTGGATCATGTGGTCCAAGAGGTAGAGCAGCCTGCACAGCAGCCTGGAGCTATTGAGCCTCCTGTTTCTTGCCTCACACAAAGCTAGCAGCTTTCTAAGTCACTTGGTATATGGGCTAGAGTAACATACACAAGTGAGGAATGTGCTGTCTCCAGGATGCAAACAGGCCCAGTACACACTGTGCTTCTTGGTGGTTGGTATAGTCCAAGAATAGCCGGACCAAGTATCACAGGCCGATCGCAGTTAGATTTGGTGGTTGATGGTTTATTGAACACTCATTCCAGGCTGATCATGATCAGGGCCACAGAAAGATATTTTTTCTTAGGTGAAGGAAAAGTTATTGCATGTGGCCCCTCCCACCACTGATAAGGCCTGCTCTTTGTAACAAAGCTGACACCATTTTGTATTCAGTCTCTATTTTGTTTATAAGGTTAAATTAAGTTCAAAAATTTAAGCTCTGCTTCCTAAAAGTAGTTAGTAGCTGACACAAAGAAACCCTTCCAGAAGGTCAAGTTAACCTCATATCTTACTATGAGCTCATGGTGTCATTACTCATGTTCTGTTATCTCCACACTTGGATATACCCTAAAAGACCCTAACCACCACCTCACTTACCTCACTTGGGACCAATAAGCTTAAAGGTTAGCTAATAATACTTTGTCTAGTTAGCCAAAATGTAGCACTGCCTTCCCCTTGCCTTCTGGTTTTCCTATAAAACACCTGCTGTAAGTTCTTTCTGTTAATCTGTTCAAGTAAGGACCACATCTGGTACAGCAGCTACAATTGGAGTCACTGCCTGATTGAATTTTTTTTCAAGACTGTTTCTCTGTGTAGCCTTGATTATACTGCAACGTACTCTGTAGACCAGGCTGGCCGTGAACTCATGAAGATCCACCTGTCTCTGCCTCCTCTGTGCTGGATTTAAAGGTGTGTGCCACCACAGCCAGCTCTGGTTAAATTTTCAATAGTCAACTGTCATTCTTCATTATCTATCCATCCTCTGCACTGCCCAGACAGGAGTTAAAGAGAGAGATAGTGGCAACCACCAGACCCTGCATCTTTCAACTCCTGATGATGGTACTAATTTTTGTAATTTTTTTTTTTGTATGTTTGTTTCTTTTTCAGGACAGAGTTTCTCTCTGTGTGACAGCCTGATTGTCCTAGAACTCAATTTGTAGACCAGGCTGGTCTGGAACTCACAGAGATCTACCCGCCTTTGCCTCTCAAGTGCTAGGATTAAATATGTTTGTTGCCACACACATTTCTGGCTTTTTTTTTTTTTTTAATTCTTTCAGGGATTCCATACTGGCTTTGATTCACTACTTTCCCTCATAGAGGTAATTTCAATGGCTTCCATTTGTCCTTTCCAACCATAAAAGCCCTCACTCCAAAAGTCAGGAAAGCAATATGTGAACTCTACCAACTTCTAAGTATATCTTTCCCAGTTACACATCCTGGGACTGGGGAAATAACCACAGGATGAGTTTGGGGACTCTCTGAACCTACGGTGAGTGAAATTTCAGCCATAACTCCCTAATCACATGGTGTGCATAAGCCCCTACTTTAACTGGATGTCCACAATGTTTCTTGAGATCTGGAATCAGTGTTAATTCAGAACCAATATCCAACAGTCCCCCAAAAGTCTGATTGTTTCTTTTCCTCCATTGTACAGATATCCTTGTAAAAGGCCATAGGGTCCTCTGGGGAAGGATTGGAGAAAGACTAACAGTAGAACTTTTAAATATTTTATCAAAGTCCTTCCTCAAGGGAACCTGGTTATTCTTTCAATCAAGGGGTTCTAGGTCTGCAAAATGTCTCAAGTCTGAAAATTGATTTATAGGCCAAGAATCCCTTTTGTCATGGTCCAATTTAGCCTTTCATTTGTTTGAGAACTTTTCTGCTTATACATATCAAACAAGAATTCATTAGACTTCTTATCTGTTTCATGCCTGGAAAAAGGTCTGTATGAATCATCCCACCTTTATGTTCATTTTGCCTGTGCTGACCATTATGGGTCAGGCCAATATGGACGTTACTTTGTCTATGCTGCCCATTATAACTACAATCACCTGGCTTTTGGTGATTCAGTAGTGTCACTTAGTCCCTGCTAATTCAGGGCCCAATTAAACTTAACTGCATTTATGGGCTGGAGAGATGGCTCAGAGGTTAAGAACACTGGCTGTTTTTCCCAAGGTCCTGAGTTCAATTCCCAGCAACCACCTATAGTGAGATCTGGTGCCCTCTTCTGGTACACAGGCACCTATGCAGGCAGAATGCTGTATAAATAATAAATACATAAATCTTAAAACAAAACAAAACAAAAACACTACATTTAATTTATCCAACTGAGCATCAGCATCTCCAACCCTAAGGTCTGGTGCAAGGAAAGGGCGTTGACAACGTGTTGGTGCCTCCTCTCACTATTAGTGTGTCTTATGGGATTAAGGAAGTGCATGTCTTCTGGGCCTTCCCATTGTGGGGGTGTTATAGTCCAAGAATTGCTTCACAAACCACTCAGACACTGATCTCAGTTAGATATTGATGGTTTACTGAATGCACACCCCAAGACTGACCGTGATCAGGGATGCAGCCCAGACTCAGGATCTGAACTGTGATGCTGGTCTGCCCTAATGCTTTTATAAGAAAAACCGCAACCAAGTAACCATCAGGTAACCAAATTAGGAAGCAAAGGGAGGGCAACGTTACATCATTTTGACTAGCTAGACGAAGGGTTGCATTCCTTTTTTGAGACAGGGTCTCTTTGTATAGTCTTGGCTGTCCTGGAACTCTGTAGACCAGACTGGCCTCCAACTCACAGAGATCCACCTGCCTCTGCCACCCAAATGCTGGGATTAAAGGCGTGCCCCACCATATCTAGCCCAACAAAACAATTCTAACTGACTTTTAATTTGATTTGGTCCTGCAGACTTTTCAGAATGTCAAGGTAAAAGGTGACAAAGTATGAGAACTGAAACCATGGAATCATACAAGATACGAGGTTGATTTGACCTTAAAGAAGGATTTATGACATTTGGCAGAAACTGAGAACTTGAACTTAAGTTCACTTTATGATTAAGATGGAGACTAAAAACAGAAATGGTTACAGTTACGTCAGAAGGAGCAGGCTGTAACAGGAATTAAGTTTTACACAGCATACCCACTCTAGCATTGCAGCTCCCCTGAGCCTTGAAATCTGTTCAACACTAAACCAAGGGATAACCAATTCCTTTTCATTAGGCCATCTTTTGACAAATATTTCAACCAACCATTCAGACTTTTGACATCTTTAAAAAAAATTTTTTAACAGACATATTTCTGTTGTTTTAAACAATGATGAAAATTCCGCCATTCTTTCTTACCAGAAAACACTAAGGAGTCAGATGCTGGAGTGAAAACCTGCTAGCTCAGAGAGGCAGAGAACGTAACAAGCTAACCCACCACAGCATCCTCCTTCCAGATGACAGGAAGAGAGGAGGAAGGAGGATTCTACAATGGGTTAACATGGAGAAATAAACCATGTGGGCCAAAAGGAAGGACTCCAATAATGGCATGAAGAGACCCAGATGAAGAACACAAGCAACTACCATGGGATTATGAATGGAAGGTAGACCAGATGAGGAGGATTAAGGTGGATGATGGCATTGGATGGGGGCCGGGAGATGGACAATGAGGTTATTGAGCCAGCATAGGTGAAATATCTGCCCAGCTCAAGGTAAATAAGGCAATTATAAAATCTAACAGGTATCAGTGCCATATTATTTGTAATAGTGGGTTAAATAATGCCACAGTGATAATCTTAGGACTAATATAGCACAACACTTTTTAAAAATTTACAACAACCTATTTCACATTATTTTTCTTGTGTGAAAATCACAATGTGGTAGCCATAAGTGGAGCCTGAGTCTGAACAGAGACTCTGGTGTGGGTTTTCACAAGATGATCAGTGATTTCCTGATAAGAAGGAGACTTGGTGAACACAATTTCTTTCCAGAGTTTGGGGGTCAAGTAGCTTAGCTGTAGGTCTTGGAGATGGCATCAAAGGTGGCCTTGGCAAACTTTCCCAGGGTGGCAGCGCAGACCCTGACTAATGTATATCAGTGATCTATAGCAGCCATCATCAGTGGCTCCTTGGGCACAGGGGCAGAGACTACGGCAATGCCTCTGGGGACAGGCATGAAACTTACCAAAACAGAGCCACAGTGTCCTGTCACCTTGCATGGAACAGTGTGGGGCTTGACAATCTTGGTCCCCCAATAGGCTCTCCATCCTCTGCACAGGGATGATGGAAAGCTTGGCCAAGATGATGGCCCCTCATCTTGACAGTGACTACCTCCTTGGAGCTCTTAACACCAAGACCAAAGTGACCATTGTAGTCCCCAAAGTGACAAAAGCCTTGAATCTGGTCCACTAGCCAGCCCGTGTCTGTTTCTGCACTGGTATGATCTTTAGAACCTCATCCTTTTGAGATAACACTCAGGAAGAAGTCAATAATCTCGATTCCTTAATGGGCAGAGAGAACAGGTAGATCTCCAAAGGCTTGATCTTCATGTCTGTAAGAAGGTAGCCCAGCTTGGTGATGGATTCACTCCTTGTCTTCGGCTTTACCTGCACAAGCTCCAAGGCCTTGACCATGGTCACAGCTTCAACCATGACCTCAGCCCCTAAGTTGCTGCCAAATCCTCCACCTCCTGGACACCTTTTTTTGTTTTTAAACTGCAAACTTCTATATTACACCTAGAATCTCCACTCTGTTAAACCAGATCAATAAACTAGTCTGATCCAATTTTTTGTTACTTCTACCATTATCTTGCACCCTTAAAATCCATTCCCCCACATATTCCCCGCTTGAATGAATTAGCACACTCATTAAGCTCTTTGATAGTGAAGCACCAACTCATGGACTACACTTTCTACCTCCCATCTAGAAGCCTGCTTTGCCCTAAGTTTGGTTATAGGTCTAGAGGCAACAATTGGTGGGCCCTGAAGGACATGAGTATTGTGTTGGCTGGCATCTCCCTCTGTGAGTCACTGCCGGTTTAGCAGATGATTAATTTCCTCAGTCAACGGCAGGAAAGACAGTATGTCAGAGGGTAGGGAAATGCATCTTCTGCTGAGGGTGGAGGGGCTGGTTTTGTTTGTTTGTTTGTTTGTTTGTTTGTTTTTGTAGACCAGGCTGGCCTCGAACTCAGAGATCTGCCTGCCTCTGCCTCCTGAGTGCTGGGATGAAAGGTAGGTACCACCATGCCTGGCTGAGACTTTTTTTTTTTAAGTTAAGTGAATCCCTTGTGAGTCTGAGGGTTCTAGGTTCTCATTTCCAATACGGTCCTCATGCACATCCCCATTCCAAGTTAAAGCCCCTTTCTTTTTTTTTTTTTTTTTCTCTCTCTTTTTTCTTTCTTCTTCTTCTTTTTTTTTTTTAGCAATTAATGCCTTTGGTTGGTTGTTTGAAGACAGGATTTCTCTGTGTAGCTTTGGCTGTTCTAAAACTCAGTCTCTAGACCAGGGCTGGGTTTGAACTCACAAAGATCCATTTGCCTCTGCACTCCAAGTGCAGGGATTAAAGACATGGTCCACCACTACCTAGCTAATGCCTTTACTTTAACCACTGACACCCTCCAAGGCTGGGACTTGAAATTTTTTTGCTGTAATTCAGCCAACCCTATAATGAGGGCTTCAATTTAATTGTCTGCAACTTGAGCTGTGTGGCTGCTGGAGGGAAGATTCTTTTCCAGGGCACACTTACACTTTTAGTGTTTCTGTGCATGTGGAGCCAGTCAGCTTTATCACTGAGTTTATTGTTGACCTTCACTGTATTCTGAGATGCTAGAAGTTGGCTAATTTTATCACAGAGCTCATCCCTGTCCTTTGTCAGTTTATCCTAGGATGCTAGGAGCAACCAGTCTCATCATTTTCCTTATTTTCCCTCAAACTCTCAAAAGTTTCATATATAGGGACACCAAATCCTATGCCACTCACAATTGGCAAATCTGGATAAACAAATACATTTATCTCCTTAAGTTTGTAATATAGTTTACACTATGAGCTTCAATAACTGAAGAGGCTTCAGTAGTTATAGGTGTTGGTGAATTGAAGTCTATTCCAGATACTTTTAAAAAAGAATTAATTTTATTTTATTTTATGTGGATTAGTGTGAAGGTGTCAAATTCCTTGAAATCAGTTTTACAGACAGTTGAGCTGCCATGTGCGTGCTGGGAATTGAACCTGGGTCCTTTGGAAGAGTAGGCAGTACTCTTAACCACTGAGCCATCTCTCCAGCTCCCCAGATGCTTTTTTGTATAAATTATTTTAGTTATTTTTAAAAAGATTCATTTATTATGGATAGTGTTTTGACTGCATATACACCTGCACACCAGAAGAGGGCACCAGATCTCATTACCTGTGACTGGGAATCACCCATACTTAATGTATGAGTGTTCTATCTTGCATGTATGCCTGCACGCCAGAAGAGAGCATCAGATTCCAATATAGATGGTTGTGAGCCACCATATGGTTGCTGGGAATTGAACTCAGGATCTCTGGAAGAACAGAGCCATCTCCCCAGCCTTATTCCAAATACTTAAAAATATTCATCCTTATACTTCTGTTGTTCTAGAACCACTTCTTGTGCAAAATCTGTACTAGGGTTTTCTTGAGTTAAAAAAAAACTCTCTCTGTAGAAAGGGGATTTAGTAGAATGACATATAGGCTATGGTTCAACTAATCTGACAATGACTGCCTATGTATGGAAAACCCAAGAATCTAGTAGTTGTTCAGTCCAGCCAGTCTCAGCTGATCTTCAGTGTATACCCAAATCCCAAAGAAGTAGCTCTATGGCCAGTGAAGGAATGAGCTTGCTACCTAGAGTGAGGGCGAGCCATAAAGAGCTAACACTTCCTTCTTCCATCCCAAAGCCTTAGAATGTTTTCTCTTTAAATATATTTTATTTTTAATTGTAGAGTGTGTGTGAGTGCATGTGTGTGCGCAGGTGCGGGCGGGTACCTGCAGAAGCCAGATGTGCCAGATTCTCTGGAGCCGGAGCTAAAAGCAGTTGAGCTAAACGATATGCATGCTGACCTCAGGTCCCCTGGAAGTGCAGAAAGCACTGGTAACCTCTGAGCCTTTCTTCTGGCCTGTGATTCCACATTCTAGTGCTTTATAAATTGCTCTACATTTTCTTTTTAATTTTTTTTCTTGAAATGTTAATAATCAAACTTAGAACTTCAGGCATATTGCACAATTTTTTTTTTTTTAACATACAAGTGTACCACCAGCTCAGGAAATAATTTTCTTTTTCTCTTAAAACAGTGTCCTCTGTCCTGCTCAAGCTCCTGACCTTTCAGCCTCAGCTTCCTCAGCAGAGCACTGCAGGTGTGTGCAGCCACACCCAGCTTCCAGGAAATCAAATTTCTCTCTTAAAGATGAAGAAGGGGCATTTTTATTACAGTAACAAGTCTTAGGTGAACCACATGGCAATTTTATTAGCACAGCCAAGCCTGTAAACAGAGGTTCATCCACATTTGACCACCAGCCATCAGCAGGAGCTTAGAAGATAGCACACCTTTCCGTAAGGGTTGGACTTCAAAAATTATTTCAAGCTCAACATAATGTTAGTTGTATAAAATAGGCTCAGGGCTTTCCACCTTCATCAAACTAGCAGCCCCACAGGCTCACAGTCCTGAGTGACTGAAAAAATGAACACAAGGCTCACAGCTTTTTTTTTTTTTTTTTTTTTTTTTTTTTTTTTTTTTTTAGTTGTTTTGTTTTTGAGACAGGGTTTCTTTGGTTTTGGCTGTCCTGTATTCACTCTGTAGACCAGGCTGGCCTCAAACTCAGAGATCTGCCTGCCTCTACCTCCCGAGTGCTGGGATTACAGGCATGTGCCACCATGTCTGGCAAGGCTCATAGCTTTCTTTATTACTTGACCTCTGCTGACTCTTGGAGAAATTGAGGGCTGTTGTTTACTACTGAAAGCGAACTTCATTTCCATGTGCAAACAAATAGCCTGTCAGTCACACTTAGGTGAGTCCTTTTCACATAAAACCGAGGGATAGAAGAGGTATTTCAGGTGGTACTCTGTCCCTTCGAGGCAGTAAGTGAGCTCTTTGTCACATGTGCACAAGAGTTCTTGACATTTGTTCTCTGCTGGTCCTGGAAGAAGAAGGGGAACTGAGGTTAGAGCAGAGGTGTATAGGCACATGGGAATAAATGCCAGGGGAGTGTGTAAAGCTGGAGGCAGCACAGCTTGTAACTTTGCTTATGTGACACTTGATAGCTTTCCGTTAGTCTTCCAAGGGCCAGGGGTGCCTGTGAGTTGGTAGGGTGCTCTAGGAGGGAGCAAGGACAGCCAGCTTCTGCAAGAAAGGAACTTGGCACATCAAAGGCAAAGTCCAAGTCCAGAAGAACCTCTGGCTTCTCTTCTGTATCACTATCACTGTTTCACTTAGGAAGCCATTCAGATAAGACTGGGTACCTGGGGTTGAGTTCTAGCTCTGAGCTTTGTGACCTTTTCTAACCTTTATGTTAAACAGGAACACTGCTGAGGGTGTAGCTCAGTGGTAGAGTACCGACCTAGCTTGAAGCCCTGGGTTCCATTTCTGCTACCACCAAAAAAGGTAAGAAGTAAATAGAGCAAGATGACTTTCCACTTTGTGTGGTTGTTGCCCATCCTGGGTGGGATAGGCTGTATACAATGTCCATCCCGCGGCTGGGGATGACCCTGAGTTGGCAGAGTGACTGCTTAGCATGCAGAAAGCCCTAGGCTCTATCTCTAGCACCAAATAAACTAGCATCATGTCACACCCATGTAACCCTAGCATGTGAGGGGAAGATGTGAAGGATCTAAGAAGCCAGACTGGGCTGCAAGAGACCGTAACTCAAAAAATGAAAATCAGGACTAGAGAAATGTCTCAGCAATTTTGAATACTTGCTGTCCTTCTAAAGGACCCAAGTTCAGTTCTAAGCATCTGTGTCAGGAGGCCCACAACTGTCTGTGACTCCAGCTGTGGGGACTCTGGCATCCTCAGGCATGTGAATCCATGTGGCATATATGGGCAAATACACATAGACAAATAATTAATAAAAATAAATATTTTAAATAAGAAACTGGAATGAAGTTCCCAATAGAACTTGACAGTGAACATGTACTCAAGCTATATTGGCTCTAAACTATGCCCTGGTTTCCTTTCTCCAAGTCCTCTGTAGAACTCAGACTGCAACTCAATGGTGGAACATTTGCTTAGCAGTAGAATCTGGGTTTGATTCCCAGGACCACAGGAAGAGAAAGAGGGTGAAGGAAGGAACTGTGTAGCTCAGGCTGATTTCGAACTCACTACATAGCCAAGGCTGGCCTCAAATCAAGGCAGTCCTACCTCAGCCTCCAAGTCCCGGGACTACAGGTGTGTCTCCACAACTCACTTCATGTGCATTTAATCATGCACATAACAAGGCATGGTGGAGCACACCTGTGATCCCAGCACTTTGGAGGTGGAGGCAAGAGCTAAAGGTCATCCTTAGCTATAAAGTAAGGGTAACGCGAGATACGTACCATATCACAAGAGGAATTGCTTCCAAACAAGGGCATCTGGAACCCTCTTCTGCCCTCTCAGGCACTAGAGTCACATGCAGATACACACACACACACACACGATAAATCTATCTTTTGGTTGAGTGTGGTGCCATAGGCCTTTCGAGGCACAGACAGGTAGATCAGTGTGAGTTTGAAGCCAGCTTAGTCTACATGGCCTACATAACAAGTTGCAGGCCAACTAGGACTATGCTGTGAAACCCTGTATCAAAAGTGTTTTAAAATTATCAGATATTATCCCTTATAACAAGTCCCTGGGTCCCCCTACCAGATCAGTCCATAGTCCTTGTGTGCACAACCACCCCAGGATACCACTGAACACAATAGTTCTAGACATTCTATTACAGAAACCCTCACACAAGTGTATGCAGATTTATGGCCGCAATCATTAACAACCAGGTTGTTATGATTTAAATGAAGACATTGGCACCGTTAAAGAGATACCAGGTCCTGGAGCTGCAGAGATGGTTTGTTGGTTAAGAGTGAGAAATTCAAAATGGGCGGTGGTGGCACACGCCTTTGAGCCCAGCACTTGGGAGGCTGAGGCAGGTGGATCTCAGAGTTCAAGGCCAGCCTGGTCTACAGACCGAGTTCCAGGACAGCCAGAGCTACACAGAGAAACCCTGTCTTGAAAAACAAAACAAAACAAAATTTAAAAAAAGTGTGAACTGCATTTATTTCCAGGGGACTCAATTTGATTCCCAGCACCCACATCAGGAGGCCTATAACTGCTCATTACTTCAGTTCTGAGGAATTAAATGCCTTCTTGGGTACCTGTACTCAAGTGCATACACCATACACAGACACATAAAAAGTAAAGTTTGTTTCGTATTTGTTTGTTTGGCTTTGTTTTTTTTGTTTGTTTTTTGTTTTTTTGTTTTTGTTTTTTTTTTTTTTGAGACAGGATTTCTCTATGTAGCCCTGGCTGTCCTCACACTGGCTCTGTAGACCAGGCTGTTCTTGAACTCACAGAGATATACCCACCTCTACCTTCCAAGTTCTGGGATTAAAGGTGTGTGCCAACATGTCCAGCATTGTTTTTTAAAGAAAAAAACAAAACAAAACAAATGTTTTGCTTGGAAACAAGAGGAAACGTGAAGTTACCTCAGGCCAAATCCCACCTATCACAAGATCAAGTGTTTTAACAAATGTGAATTTTAACTAATGTGAAAGACCTTGCTCTCAAAAAAGAAACCACAGCTTCCTATGATGTCTTTTTCCATGTTTGACTCCCTGGGCACTCAAAGACTGCTGTATGGTCCAGGAAGAAACTGGCAGCTGTTGAAGCTGGAATAAGGCCTTGGCATCATCCATGATTCTGGTTTTGTGTGGACAGAAAATGTAAGAGTTTCAGAGTCGTGGAGGTATCTGCTTGGATTTCCAAAGAAAGGCCAGGAAGCCAGGCAGGGTGGAGCAGGGTCATCCTTCCCGTAAGGAGCCCCGACAGGGTGATTTGTGAAGCTGCAGTGGAGCCTTCAGGATGCTGGAGATGTCAGAGCTCTGGACTATCCACAGGGGAAAGCTGCAGACTAAGAGTGGATCAGGGAAGAGAGGCCAGTGGGCTGGAAATGACTAGGACATGAGAGGGACCTGCCAAGCCTGTTGGAGATCACATAAGGACACCATGTGGCCCCAGGGCTGGACAATGAACTACAAAAGTTTGTGTTTGCCCAGTGTGGTGGCACATGCCTTTAATTTCAGCCCTTGGGACACGGAGGCAGATTTCTGTGAGTTCAAGGCCATCCTGGTCTGCCTAGTTTCAGGAGAGGCAGGGCTACATAGAGAAACTTTGTCTCAAAAACAACAACATCAAAACAAGGTGTTTATGCTACTGTGTCTCCATCTTGCTTCTATCCAACCTTTCCCTGCTGTTTTCCTATTCCTAGTTTTAGAATGGGGATGTGTAATTTTTTCCTAATTTTACAGAGACTCACACCTCAAAATTTATCTTGAGCCTCAGAAGAGACTTTGAATTTGGCCTTTTGAAAGTGGAATTGCTGAGGTTTGGGACCATTCAAAATGAATTTGGGGGCTGGAGAGATGACTCAGTGGTTAAGAACACCATCTGTTCTTCCAGAGGACCTGAGTTCAATTCCCAGCACTCACATAGCTACTCACACAGTCTGTAACTCTAGTTCCAGAGGAAAATTAACTAACCACATTTTGCATTAGGATATGACCATGAGCCTTCGGGTCAGAGGCAGAATATCATAGTTTGAATCCATGTGGTGCATGCCTGTAATCCTAGCACTCGGGGAGACAAAGGCAGGCCAGTTGTGTACTACAAAATGAGTCCAGGACACCCAAGGCTACACACTGAGAAACCCTGTCTTGAAAAAACAAACAAGCAAACAAACCAGAAGAGTCTGAAGGATCCCCACGAGCTTCTGTCTTGAATCTCAGTCCCCAGCAGGTGGCACTATTTGGAGGATATTCTGGAAACTTCAAGAGGTGGGGCCTTGCCAGAGGAGCAGCCACTGGGAGATGCCTTTGAAGACTGTGCAGAGTCCTTGGTTCCTTCCTTTCTTCCTGCCTGTTACCCAGGCAGGGAACAGTTTCCTCTCCCTCTGCTCTGAAATCCAGCCTGATCTTGAGTGAGAGAAATGGAGCCAACCACACAATGGGCCCTCCAAACTGCTGAGCGCTTGAGAGCATGGTCTACAAAGCAAGTTCCAGGCCAGCCACGGACACATAGCAAGACTATCTCAAAAAAGGGAGGAGAAAGGTAGTTTGTTACTTTAGGGGCTGAGAATGTAGCTTAGCAGTACTCATGTAGCATGTATGAGACGCTGGGCTCAAACCCCAGCACTGCAAAAGATTTAATGGCTAGCTTTTTGTCACCTTGGTACAGTCATCAAGAGGGGGGAACCGCAACTGAGGAAATGCCTCCATAAGATCAGGCTATAGGGAAGCCTGTAGGGCATTTTCCTAATTAGTTTTTGTTAGGGAGGGCCCAGCTTATTGTGTGTGGTACCACCCCTGGGCTGGTAGTCCTGGGTTGTATAAGAAAGCAGGCTGAGGGAGCCATGGGGAGCAAGCCAGTAAGCAACACCTCTGCATCAGCTTCTGCCTCCAAGATTCTGCCCTGTTTGAGTTCCTGTACTGACTTCCTTCAATGATGAACAGTGCTGTGGAAGTGGAAGCTAGCCAAAAGTGTTATACTTTGGGATTTACCTTTCCTTCCAAATGACCATGCTTTGGTCATGGTGTTTCATCACAGCAATAGTAGCTTTCATTAAAACAGCTTATTAACTAATTAAATATTAAGTAATTAGTTAATTAAACAAAAACGTTAAATTAAGGACATTAACAATGTTAGTATTTAGATTCTACAACATTTGTATCACCCCAAAGGAAACTTTGGACCTTAGACAGTCACTCCACATGTCCCATCTCTGATCCTTTGAGTAATTGCTCATCTCTTTTCTGTCTACAGATATTTACCATGTCATACAAATGGAGACATGTGACTTGGTTAGTGTGACTCTGCATCATGTTCTCAAAGTTTACTATGTTGCTGTTATAGCAAACATGTCATTTCTGCTTTGTTTTTGTATGGAGGCTGGAGAAATGGCTCAGAGCTTAAGAGCACTTGTTCTTACAAAGGAGTTGGGTTTGATTCCCAGCACCCCCTGGCTCACAACAGTCTTTTATTCTGTGTGTGAAGCCCTCTTCTGTCCTCCGTGGGCACCAGGCACAGTCATGAATACAGACAAAACACCTACACACATAAATTAATAAGCCTTTTGTTTTGAGACAGGATTTCTTTGTGTATCCCTGGCTGTCCTGAAACTTGATCTGTAGGCCAGGCTGGCTTCAAACTCATAGAGATAGATCTTCCTGCCTCTGCCTCCCAAGTGCTTGGATTAATGGTGTGTACTATTGCCTGGCCAAAATAGATAGATAGACAGATAGATAAATAACTCTTTTTTAAAAAAAAGTGTTTGGGGGCTAGCAAGAAGGCACTATGGGTAGAGGCACTTGCTGCCAAGCCTGGCAGCCTGAGATTGGTCCCCAGGACCCACATGGTGGAAAGGGGAGAACTGACTTCCGTACATTGTCCTCTGATTGCCACACGTGCTATGGCATGTGCGTGCATACACACAAGGAAAGAAAGACAGACAGGGAGGAGGAGAGGGCAGGAGAAAGAGAGAGTTAAAGACAACGTTGAGACAGGGTTTTTCTGTTCTGGAACTCTCTGTAGTCTAGGCTAGCTTCAAACTCATAGAGATCCACCTGCCTCTGCGGATCCCTATATTATTTCTAGAGCTCATACATCCTTTTTCCCTCAAGTTTTTCATTTTAAAAATTGTTTTATTTATTTATTTATTTTTCTGTGTTTGTGCATGTGTATCACAGAGTGATTATGGAGGTCAGAAGACAACTTGAAGGAATCAGTTTTCTCCTGTTGCCATATGGGTCCTAGGGATTAAACTCAGACTGTCAGACTTGGAGGTGAGCATCTTTAAACCTTAAAATATATTGCCAGCCCACAACTATGTTTTATTATTCCCATTTTACTGATTAAAAATGTAAGGCTCAAAGGGATTACTTAGCCAAGGTCACAGACCTGGGAAGCAGTCACCCAGGATTGCAGCCTAGGATGAGTCTTCCTGTTAGAATTTTGGAACAAAACCTGCTTCTGGGTTGCCTAGCAACTTATGATGTCATCATGTGTCACAGCCAGGTGGCCACACCTGGAAGGCGTGGTTACCTTGCCTCTTAAAGGGACAACCCGACATGTGGTCTCTCTCTTGGTTCTTTCTCTCTTGGCCTCTCTTGGTCTCCCTTCTCTTGGCTTTCTCCCCCTTTATCAGGGCACCCCCCCTCTCTTTCCCTTTCTCTCTCTTTTCCTCTCTCTCTCTTCCCCCCATCATGTCCTGCTCTCCCTTCTCTCCCTCTCTTCATATCCACCTAATAAACCTCTGTCATATAAGATCTGTCGTATGTCTAATTGTCATTATTTAGTTTGTCCCATAACCTTGCGCTTATCCCTGTGTATAAACAATTTTCAAAAGTAGGACAGTTTCACTGCACTGCGGCCTGAGATCCAGAGGAAGCTTATTCTTACTGTTCAGGAAGAATAGAAACTCGGAAGTGAAGCTGCTGGTGCGCACTTGGAATCTGAGTAATCAAGAGACTGAGATAGAAGTTTGAAAAGTTCAGGCCAGTCAGCATGGGCTATGCTGTGAGACCATTATCTCAAAAATAAATAATATATAAAGGAAAAGGGAAAATAGCTCCCATGGGTTATACTTTAAAATTAAAGCTTTGCTAATAAATATTATTATAAGCTGAAAATTTTAAAATATATTTGTCAGGCCCATAAATGGAAAATAGGCCAAACTTGTAATTATATAGACAGCTATGCTCAGAATATCTCAAAGCAGAATAACAGAATATTTTTGTTGAAAATGCATAACAGAGACCTTGGATCTTTCCATGTGGCTCAGGGGAAAGAGCTCTGAAAACAAACACAGACTCCACCAGCAAATGTAACAGCAAACATTCTATGAAGAGCATTTCCACATGGGTGTTATTGAGGAGAGCGAGCAGATTGAAGGGAAGGGTAGGAATGTTCTATTTCTCACAGCCTCACTTCACCTCTTTGCTTATGCTAGTAGTTCAGGGAGAAGTCATTTCTTATCCCTGGGCCTCCATTTCTCCAATGCAAAATGAAAGGGATATGGTTCAGTTGGAGGAGAGTGCTTGCCTTGTATGTACAAAGCCCTGAGTTCAATTACCAGCACCACAAGCCAGGCATCATGTAATCCTAGCAGTCCAGAAGTAGAGGCAGGAGGATCAGAAATTCAGTGTTATCCTTGACTACATAGTGAGTTTGAGGTCACTATGAAACACGTGAGGCTTTGTCTCAAAAAACAAAAACAGTTAAATAACAGTTAAATAAGTGAGTTTGAGGCCAGCCTGGTCTACAGAGCTAGCCCAGGATAGCCAAGGCTACATAGAAAAATCCTGTCTCAAAAACAAACAAACAAAAGAGATGGTTAGATGAGATGAATCTTAGGGCACATTCATATGCCATCCACATGGGCATGGTGGTGCATGCATTAATCAGAGGCATAGGCAGGCAGAACTCTGTGAGTTCAAAGCCAGCCTGGACAGCAGACTCAAGTACAATTATGACTACACAGAAAAATTCTGTCTCAAAAAATAACAACAAAAAATTTGGTGGGGGGGGTCCGCAGGGGGAGATGGCTCAGAAGTTAAGAGCACTGTCTGCTCTTCCAGAGGTCCTGAGTTCAATTCCTAGCAACCACATGGTGGCTCACAACCATCTATAATGAGCTCTGGTGCCCTCTTCTGTCATGTAGGTGTACACACAGATTGAACACTCATATACATACAAAAAAAAAAAAAAAAAGACAGTGTGTGTTGTACTATGAGACCTTGTCTCAAAAGAAAAAAAAAGTTAAAAATTAAAAGGGAGGACATATGGGCTGGAGAGATGGCTCAGAGGTTAAGAACACTCACTGTTCTTCCAAAGGTCCTGAGTTCAATTCCCAGCAACCACATGGTGGCTCATAACTGTCTATAGTAAGATCTGGTATGCAGGCAGAATGTTGTATAAATAATAAATAAATCTTTAAAAAATAAAAATAAAAGGGGGGATGTAATATTTCCACAGTATTTCAACTTTAAAACAATTTTTCATATTTATTTATTTTGCTTTTGAAGGGTTCAATTTCTTTGTTGGGTTTGGACTAGGGTCCATACACCATAGCACACTTTGCTTGTTCATTCTACTGTATGGGCTTCATGTTCAAGCTCAGGTCATCAGGCTTGGCAGAAAGCACCTTTTCCCCTTGAGCCACTCGGCCTACCCCACCTTTATACGACCAGCTCCACCATCCTTCTAGGGAGCCAGGGCCACAAGCAGGGTGTCCTGAAGCTACCCCAAGATGGTCCTGCCCCTGTCCTCATTCAGAGCAGACAGTCTGTAGAAGCTGGGGTTTTAGTGCAGAGTCAGAGGGGAGGGGAGAAAGGGGGAAACCTCACACACACACAACCACATAGAAACATGTATACATATAAACACAGACATACACCCACACATCACACAGACACACACACTTTTCACAACACAGACACACACATATGTCTGCAAACTCATACACACTCATACCACACATATATATACACAAGCTCACACACTCACACATATATACACACAGACACACACTCACGTATACTCACAGGCATATACAGTCTCAGATACATACACACTCACATACACAAACACACAGATACACAGAGACACACAGTCACATTCATACACAAAGATGCACACATATACTCATACACATACATACACAGACACACACAGACACACAAAATACACACACATGCACAGACACAAAATACACAAACTCATACACATACAGATACATTCACACCCAGAGAGACACACACACTCCTACCCACAGACACTCCTACCCACAAGGACACAGACACACAAAAAACACACAGGTACACACACTCCACAGACACTCACACACAGATACACATACATACAGGGACACACGCATGCACACATATAATCACAGACATACACAGACACATACACTCACATGCACAGACACACTCACACAGGTACAGAGGGACACACTCATTTACACACAGACACAGAAACATACATGTACACATGCACACACACAGATATCCCCACACTCACAAACACATATCACACAGACACTCTCATACACACAGAGATACACATACACATACTCACACAGAGACACTCAATGCGCACACAGACACATACACAGAAACACATACATGCACGTGCCTTGATCTGTTTAACACATTCTGAATTCTTTTTTCCACCTCTGCCAAAACTCAACTTCCAGATAAGGAAACTGAAGCCTGGATGGTTGTTATCAGCTCAGTTCTATGCATCAATCACCCACCTGGGGTCAAATGATTTTCAACAAAGGTGCTAATGCTACCTAAGGGAGAATGAATGGTCTCTTTGACAGTGTTGAGATAGTGGTGTGACAATGTAACAAAGAGTGAGCTCACACCTGCCCCGCTGTGGGTCTCTGCTGGAAATCTCAAACTATTAGAATAAAACAGACAGGTAAACCTTTTCACTGCTGTGCTTTCTCAGTGGATTCTTTTTATTTACTTATTATCTACTTAGTTATTAAATTTTTTCGAGACAACGTTTCTCTCTGTAGCTGTCTTGGAACTCACTCTGTTGAGCAGGCTGGCCCAGAACTCAGAGCCTGCCTCAGCCTCCCAAGCGCTGGGACTTGAGGCAAGCCACCCCTGGGCTCTCAAAGGATGCTTTAAAGCCTCAATACATGGGCAGCAATAAGCAAAATAACTGAATAGGATGTCAGCAAAATAAAAAACTTTTGTATCAAGGACATTATTCTGAAAAGGAGAACAACCCATAGAAAAGAAGCCACCGCCATGAGAAGAGCTGAGAATTCGAAACAAAGAACTCTTACAACAGAGAAAAGACAGTGATTTTGAAAGGTGTATGTGGAGGGCTCAGTAAAGAACCTTCCTAAATGGCCGCTCCATTAGGAGGAAGGTTCTTGTTGTGGATAAGAGAAAGAAAATATCCAGAGGCATCTGGAAGAGTCCAGCGGAATGAGTAAAAAAAAAGACAAAAACCAAAAAACCAAACTGGACATGGCCAGGAGAGGTGATGGAGTGGGAGTGAAAATGGAGATACAAGAGACAGAAAAGAGAGAGAGAATAGTAGAGAATAGGGAGATACAAAGAGAGAGAACAGTGGGTTCTAAGGAAGATGAGCAGCCACTCGGAGGGAAGCCATGGCAGGCTGGGATTTTAGGGTAGGAGAGGTGAGAAGGACCAGGCTGTTGGGGGGGGGAGGGCTTTGAAATGCATAATGGGCACTTCTGAATGTGGACTGTAGGAACCTGAAAGCTAGCATGGGCTTGGATACGCTCATGGCTGCCACAGGTATGTGTCAGTCGACAGCCATCTGTCCCTTCTGCCAGAGGGAAGGGAGGTAACTCCTTTTGGTGGACAGAAAACCTATTTCACAAGTTCTTGATAAATGCTGGCTTCAAAAGTCCTCTCATAGTCCAGTGAGGTGGGTGGGCCACTCCTGTTATTTCTGGACATTTGGACTCTCTGAGACCTAACTGGGTGAAGTCTCCAAAAGTACAAAAAGCACATGGAAACATAGTGCTGACAATTATCAGAAAAGAAAAACAGAGAGACCAGGTCTGTGGGATGGGACAGGGAGAAGTGGAGAGAGGGGTGGAATTGAAATGTAAAGTAAATAATAAATAATAAATAAATGCTTTGTCAAAATTATATGACCATAAAAAAGTTATATACCTAATTATATATATATTCACATTATATAAACATATCTATATGTAAATATAAAATTTATATATAAGTAAATAAATTTATTTGTTTGTAAGTATTTAAAGCAATAAAATTTATATTGTTTATTCATATTTAAAAGAAAAAAGGAAAGAGCTAGGGCTGTGTGGGTCAGTGGAGAGCATTTCTTCAGCATGTTTGAGACCCATGTCTAACTCCTAGTACTGTCAAAAATAGAAATAGAAAAAGAAGGGAAAGAAGCCAGGTGTCTGCTTTGTTTGCAGCTCCTCAGCTGATTATCACTGCCCCAATTCTATCCCCACACATAGTCTGTATGATTATTCTTTCTCTGAGATGTTAAGAAGTCAATTCTGCTTTTAAAGTTATTTGAAAGGAAACTGTAAATGGAAGAGCTCCACTGAGCCTTAGGATTTGGCACCCAGGGCTCCCACAAGTGGACAAGTACCATTAGCTACATCCCCGATTGCCCAGAAGCCTTAAAGGTAAACATCTTACTCCCAGGCTAGGTGGAGCATGCTTGTAATCCTAGCACTTGGCAAGCTGAAGCAGGAGAAATAAGGAGCTTGAGACTTGGGGATTTAGATCAGTAGTAGACACTAGGGAAGGAAGCCCTGGGTTCTGTCCTCAGCACCAGGGTTGGGGGCAATGAAGACAGAATTACATAGTCTTACCATCTCTATATTTAAATTGTTTGTTTGTTTGTTGAGACTGGCTCTGTGTAGCCTTGGCTGGACTCACTCTGTAGACCAGGCTGGCCTCGAACTCACAGAGATCCACCAGCTTCTGCCTCCCAGAGTGCTGGGATTATGGGTGTGTGCCACCGTGCTTGGCTTTAACTCTATATTTAACATTTTTTAATGGAAATTTCCTTTTGTTCGTTTGTTTGTTTGGTCGGTTGGTTGGCTTTTGTTGTTATTATTGTTTGAGACAGGATCACAAATATCTGGTTCTGTCTCATTTTTTTCTCCAGCTTGAAGCATATGCCACAGTTTGAGCACGGGTACCCAGTCCCCTCTTGATGAACTTTTAGGTTGTTTAGCCCGAGTGCCTTTTCTCTCCTTCATTTTGCTCAGATACTGAGGAAATATATGTGCATGTGTGTTTCAAGGGCTCAGTGTGGAATGCCTCTTCCTCGGTGGCATTGCCATGTGGTTTTGGCTACACGTGGTGGTGCTTTTCTACGAGGGCTCAGAAGCCATTCGGATCTCACAGGACATTTAGGGGACACTTGGGGAAGTCAGAGTACACTCACCACACTGGATGTGATGGTCAGTGCATCGCCACGGGTAGCGGTCCATCTTGGGGTTGCAGCCGGCCTCCTGAGCGCTAGAATAGCAGCAGTCGTGATGATAGCAGCACCTGGAGGGGCAGAGTGGGCTGCGTGAAAGAGGGAACTGAGCTGGCTGTCCCGTCTGACCTCAGGAAGCTAGTGTCCCCTGATGCACTGTCCCTCACAGTGCCAGTCCTGGGGGAGAATTCTAGCAGCTGGGCCGTGACTGCACAGCCTCACTCCCTGACCTTGCCTGGATCTGTCCCTGCCTGCCTCCCTGTAACTTGAGCTCCTTCCCTTCCTTCCTGGATCCAGCTTTGGCCTGCTGCCTGGACAACTCAATGGCCTTCTTGGCTGTTAGGTCTGTCCTGGGCACCAGACTCCACCCTGAAGTCTGTCTCCTCAGGCTAGGAGAGTCTCTTGCCACACCCTGTCATAAAACCATTTTCCCTCCCTCCAAGCTGGTTTATCCTGAGTTCTCACTATAAACCTCATACCATTTGTTCTTTAAGTCTGGAACTCGGAGGAACCCTGTCATCTTCTTTCCCCACAGTGTCCTCCAGGGCCAGCTGGCCTGCCATTTAATAGGAACTCGGTAAGCATGCATTGTTCGAAAGTTCCCTGAGAGACACCCTCACCTGTCAGCAGCTGCTGAGCCTTCAAGCAGTCAGCCAGCTTCCCCCACTGCCCTTAGAACGCCTCCAGTCTGTGGAGGGAGGCAGATGAGGTACCTGACAGCTGCTAAATGAGAAGTGCTGGGGCGTGGGTTAGCCACAGGATCTCTGGGAGCCCAGAGGAGGTGGCAACCCCTGCTGGGTTTTGGGCGTGTGGTGGTGGACTTTCCTGGGATGACAAGTGCAGAGTCCACACAGCTGGACCTCGGGAATGTACGGCTGTCATCAGGTGCGCCCAAGGTGCAGGCAGGGGCAAGCCAAGAAGTTTCCGTCTCTGGCTAGGGAAGAGGCAGCTGCAGTCTACACTGAGCCACTTATTAGTTTTGTGACAACGGGAGGATATCGGATATCTGGGACCCCAGGGACTTCATTATCAAGTGGGAATGAGCATCATGCTTCTTCCTGCCCAGAGCCAGGATGCTGACTAGGATGTCACATAAAGATTTTGGCTCTCAGCTTGCATGGAGCAGGCTTCTCATGGGGTGTTCCCTGTGCTCTGTGCTGGTCCAGATAAGCAACTCAATGGTTCTGTGGCTTGGCCTCCTTATCTATGAAGTAGAACTGTTAAGGATTCTCAGAGATCCTCAGACTGTACAATAGTCTAGAGAGCTTTATGTTGTTCCTAGGTGATGCATACCCACAGCCAGGGTAAAGGTTAAGCTGGCACCGAGATATCTCCCCACTGACCCAAGAACCCCCTTCATGTAGGGAAATGCTAGGTTCTGGAATCTTCCTGGGTCCTAGGAGTTGGGAGACCTTCTACTTTGGGCCCAGTGTATACTCACCAGTCAATGGCATCACGTGGCTCTCCATGGCCACCCAGGCCACAATAACAGCCATAGTTCATGTAGGCCAAAGGTGATCGAGGACCAACACAATCCAAGGTCCCTGCCAGTTCCAGGAGTCCACGCTTGTACCTCCTGGTTGCTGAAAGATAAACAAAGATCATAAGTTCAAGGTCAGAACTTCTGAATCCATAGTGAAGGGCACTAGCCTGAGAAGGACCTGGATGTTGGCAACTTGACTGGGTTCTATCCCACTTTCTAGGTGTGAGACCTTGAACAAATTACAGATCTCTCTGTGCTTTGCCTTCCTCATTTGCTTGGTGCCTGACAAGGTGGTGTCAACTCACAGAATAAAATTAGACAAAGCATTCATAGTGTCTTGAACAATACAAACTCAATTACAGCTAAGTCCTTTTCTTTCTTTCATTTTTCTTTTTCTTTTTTTAAGTTTTTTGAGACAGGGTTTCTCTATATAGTCCTGGCTATCCTGGAACTCTCTCTGTAGACTAGACTGGCCTCAAACCCAGAGAGATTCTCCTGCCTCTGCTGAGTGCAGTTGGGAGGCAGAAGAAGGTGGATCTCTGTGAGTTGGAGGCCAGCCTGGTCTACAGAGAGGGCTACATGGAGAAACCCTGTCTCAGAAAACAAAAATAAAACAAAACAAAACCAAAGCCTCCACAGCCCCACCTACAACCCAGATCTTTAAGGCAGTCTGAGTAGAAAAATGAGGTGCAGACCATAGTTTAGGAGAGACCGCAGCACTGGGCCTTTGCCCAGGCTGGTCTCTCTTCCTAGAATGCCCTGCTCTGGTCCTCACCATTCTGCTCCTGTCCACTTTAGATGAAGTCAGACTGTAACCTGGGCATTAAATATTCACTATGCTGATTGTGCTAGGTGCTTGTTTGTCATAGCTAAATAGCATCCTTACACCAAGGAGGGCTTCTCAGGGGGTTCCTAGGCTCAGAGCCCCTCTTCTCTTCCTTAGATTTGGATTAGGGCCCTATATATCTACGTTCTCACCTCAAGGTCAGTTTCCTTCCTTGGCCTGAGTCCAGCCTAAGGGTCCTGGTGCACCCCTAATACCATCCAATGGGTGTGACATTAAACCCTTAATTTGAAAGATAAAGAAGGAGACCAGCTGGGAAGAGTGACCTTCACACTGTCACAGCCCACAACACTGGAACTAAGGCTCCGACTCACACACTGGTGCTTCCCTGTCTGTCTAGTGAGGAAGAGGGACACTGGCGGGAGAACAGGACCGAACTTCCACGTCTGTTGGCTGAGTGTCTGCACTCACACCATGCTCGCAGGATGGAGGACGGTAGAGGTGCAGCCTGGCCCTGGACTCTCACCTCTCACTTAGACAATGTTTCTGTCACAATGACTCATTTGAGGGCTCCACACTAAGCTAACTCATGTTTTCTCAGTGGAAAAAGTTCCAAACCAGAGGTCGGGAGTGGGGTTCAGATCAGAAGGAGTTTAGAGAAAATGGAGTTCTAACTCGGATGGTAGAGTGCTTGCCTGGCATGCACTGAGTTCCATTCCCAGCATCATATAAAATAGACATGGTAGCCTGTGCCTGTAATCCCAGCACTTGGGAGGTAGAAGCAGGAAGATCAGAAATGAAGCTTACCATTGGCTGGATAGTAAATTTGGGGCCAGCCTAGGCTACACTTTCCTTTCTGGATGAAAGGCCTACCCTCTTCTAACAGCCCACACATTTGCTTCCTTCCAGCATTCCCATGAATTTTGGATAAAGCTCTCGTTTCCACTGTACCCCAAGTCCCAGTGGAGATCCCAGGCTTAATCCCCAAGCCTTCCTACCTCCCCAGAACCCAGCTGTCCCCATAGTCAGCCCATCACACTATTGGACCTGTTTTTGTTTTTGTTTTCTGCCAGTGGCCCATGCTGCTGCTGCCTGTTTATGGGGGTGCCCCTCTAGCTTGGGTGCTCTTCCAGAATAGATATCTAACTCATGTAGCTCTGGATACCCTGGCACACAGAAAGGCTTCGGGGAAAGGTCTGGTCTGTTGACCTCAGAAGCCACCAAGCCTAGGTAAGACACATCTAGCCTAACTACTCCCAGTACTGTACCCTGAAACCATCTGCAGAGCCCCCCTACTCGACACCCCCGCCACCACTCTGTGCTGTTACATAGGCTGGAACAGCCCATGACGGGCCCAGGTGAGGGACAGACGGCTAAGTTTAGAACCAAAAAAAAAAAAAACCACTCCCTTTGTGCCAACATAGGTGGAGCAGGTCAGGCTGGGGTCTGTTTGCTCGGTCTACCTGTGGGCAGCCTCCACTGGCAGTGCCAGGACCCACAGGGTATTGTACAGGTCCAAGGAGTCAACGCCGGTACACACTCCGTGCAGGTCGTCCTAGACATCCCTGAGCTGTACTGCTCTGCAGACGCTTCTTGGAACAACTGTGGCATTTGCGATGCTGATCGGGGTGAGTCTGCTCAGAAGCAGCAGCCTCACACTTGCTCCTCAGCACCCAGGTAAGGCCGAGGCTGGCTCTGTGCCTGTATGTTTTACTGTACCCCAAGATTAGGGAGTCACCAAGAAAAGCCTCTCTAAAGGGGGTTTCCTCACCCACCCCTCCTACTCTGGAGTCTAATTCCTCTCCCTGTTTCTCCCACCCACGGGGTCCTTCTGCTTGGAAGTCCTACCTCAGACCTCACAGTCAAGAGAAGTGATAGCTAGTTCACGGGATTCAGGATCAAGGGCTAGGAGCTTCGGGCTGCTGGAGAGGATTGTAGTAACTATGGAGTTCACGGAGGGAGGACTCTGATACCACCCCCAACACTTCCTGAATGGAATGCCTGAGTGGAAGGCCCTGGAAGGGCCCTGAGTGTCTGCAGTGGGCTTCTGAAGAAAGGACTGGGGATTTTAAGGCTTCTGGATTTTAAGGATGCTGGAAGGGGCTGTTGAGCTGTGAGAAAAAAAAAAATGAGGTATGGAATCTGACCCAGGCTGGTGAAAGCCAGTCCTCACTCACCCTCGCTGAGTCGGGATCCAGGTCCCAGCAGCAACAACAGCAGTAACAGCATTATCGGCCGGCACAGAGATAGCTGACACATAGCCTGACAGGTATGGGACTGCCCAGAAGGGCCAGTATACTCACCAATCCTGCGGACCACCACCAGCCCCGCCCCCTTCCTCACCTTCTTTCCGTGGGGCGGAGTCAAGCAGGAGTGGTCACCTGGAGTGTCTGTCCCTGACTTCTGCAGATTTAGTCCTCTAAAGGGACCCAGATACCAAATGGAGTGCTGGGCCAAAAGGGGGTCA
>CM053757.1:8687703-8697919 GCA_028658305.1 Pachyuromys duprasi | reverse complement strand
AGAGGGCAGGAGGCCACACCAGCATCACACTGTACTGTCTATGCCATGCAGGTTGGCCTCAGCTTCTCATTTGTTGATGGTTATGGTTCTTCTGGGGAAGTGTGTAGGCAGGAAGGTACACTTAACAGATGCTCCACACTGAAAAGAAATGGTGATTGGACTCAATACTGCTTTTTGCCCCTAATGCTAACACTACTCAATTAGGCACCAATTTTTGTTGTTTTGGTTTCATACCTGATCTGAGTGGAATACTGGGAAACACCCCCTACCTCAGGGACAAATTCTAGTAGAGATTAGAATGATCTCCAACAATCAATCAATTAATCATCAATCAATCAATGACAACATGAAAATGGGTCTCCCTGGTTTTGAAGTTTCGTGACACAGGGGTCAGCCTAGGCCCCCAACCCATTCAATGTTGTAGAGAAGCATTGGGGAAATCTAAGAACTGAGAAGCCAAAGTAAAGTGCTGGTGAGGCGGCTCAGAGGGTGCACACACACTTACAGACCAGCAGTTTGATCCTTAGAGAAGATGGAAGGAGGGAACTGATTCTCCAAAGCTGTCCCCTGGCCTCTGTACTTGTGCTGTGCCCTCCCACGCGTCTCGTTCATAAACGCACACTATAACAATAAAATGTAAACTGTTAAGTATTAAAAATAGGGGACCAGTGGCTAGAGCGCGTCACACATGGTAATGACCGGTCCTGGCCCTGCTACCGAGTGCGAATGGTCTCCCCACTGCAGCTTGCCTGCTCTCGTGCTTCTTGTGTGGCAATCACTAGTCTGCCTGGCCCTTGCTCACTGCTCAATAAAAGCTTTCTAATACAGTACAGATGGATTTCAGATGCTTCAAGTCTTTGGATTACAGAACGTGTAAGTGACAAACTCAGGAAAGGGCAAGTCCTCCTATGACTCCAGCTCTCACAGCCCACCTGCTCCAGAAAGGTCCCTGCAGATGGCCACGGGGTATTGATTTGAAACTCAAGTCCTGGAGGATACTAAGGTGCGCAACTGACAGATGAAAACCAGAGGCTCGGAGCAGGGATGGGGCTCCTGCCCAGCTTAAAAACAGAAAATGCGCCTTAAGAACCATCATTGAGAGTGCTCCTCTCATGGAATCTCCAGAGTTCTTCCTCACTTCGCCTTAGTTTTGTTCTATGGAAAGGACATTGAGCTCTTGGAAGGCTGAGGTAGGAGGAGTGTGGTGAGCTTGAGGCCAGACTATACTATATAGTAAGTTCAAATCAATGCTACTGAGAAAAAGCTTGTCTTAGAAAGCCAAGAGCCAGCAAGATGGCTCAGTGGGTAGGTGTACCTGCAGCCGTGCCTTAGGACCTGAGTTTGATTCCAGGAACCACATTCTGGAAGGTGAGAACCACTTCCCTCCACAAGTGCATGCACCTCATTCCCACCTCCTTCAGCTAAGGAAATTTTTAGAAGAAAAATGACCAAGTCGGGTGACATGGGCCTACAGGCCCAACTGCTTGGGAGGATGAGGCATGAGGATGACAAGTTCAAAACAGGACAGGCTACAGAGTGAGCTCAAGGTCAGCCTGAGCAGCTGACTTCCTTTCTCAAAGCAGCGGTGAGGGAGTTAAAGAGAGCTGGAGATGCAGCCCAGCACTGTGCCTACTCAGTTTGAGAAGAGAAAAGAAACATGCAGTTCCCCCATTATTCATTCACTGAATCCCCAACATGGACTGATCACCATGTATTCAAGAACGGACCCTATAATGGGGGACAACAGAAAAACAACTTTACCCCAGAAGTCTCAGCAGACTGGAGAGGTAGGCATGAAGACATAAGGGACATGAAGATGTAAGCAGGGCAATGACAGACAGTAAAGGATTTGGGTATAAAGGATATGAGCCTCCAGGTCTCCGACGGGTGCCCTCTCCTTTCCCCAAAACAGAGCCTGGGCCCAGGATGCTGGGATAGGTGGATGGCTTGTAAAGTGTGTTCAGGGAGCAGAGGGAGAGCACAGAGAATATGTCCCGCCTAAGAGTGAGCACAGCTGAGGCTAAACACAAACCAGGAAATCCTATCCCAAGCGCCCATTTACTCCAGGCTCCTGTCTCTCATTGGTTTGGGGTTACTTGGTGGGGAACAAGGCAAGAGGGTGAAAACTGATAAACCTAGTTAAAGCCCTTGTAGTCAGAGCCAGGGCTGAAATCTGCTGATAGAGAGGACATGAAGTTAGGGACAGAAATCTCCCAACTCCTCTCCCCTCAGGGCTCAAAGAAAACTCTCCAAGCCAGTATCTGATATGAACCTTCTAGATAGGCTGGAATGTGGTGAGACCACAAAGCAAAGACTACAAGGAAGAGAGACATAGCTACGCAAAGGCGGGGTGCACCTAGGAATTCCTGGCATGGTGGCAGAAGCCGCCCCCTGGTGGACAACTCAGGCATAAAGAATCCTATTGGAAAGTATGGGCAAATGGAAGAAACGGATTTTCTGACTAGAAAGATTGTGAAGGTGAAGATATTGCTCAATGGTAGAGAGTTATAGCGTTAGAGAGAGAGAAAAAGTGTGCACGCATGTACACATGCATGTGCTTATGAGAGAGAGCAAGAGGGAGAAAGAGGAAGAGAGGTGGAGAGTTTGTAGCAGCTGGATATTGATGGAGGAGTTACTGATGGGGAACACAAGAAGACCAGCTAGTCAGGCTGGTGTGTGCCTGTAATTCCAGCACTCTGCAGGATGCAGCTGGACAAACACAGGCCCAGGTCTTGGCTACATAATTATTGACTGAAGAGGCTAGCCTGGGATAGGTGAGTAAAAACGTGTTTGTGTATACGTATGTAGATAGGTGTGTGTATACATATATATATTTTTTCTGATGTTTGGGTAGCTTCTGTGTGTCTTATCACTGACAATATTGATCATTTCACCTAGACGGCTGGGAGTTGGGTCATTTGACCAATGAACTGTGGTGAAAGAAGCCTCCGTCACTTTTCAGCCGGAACTTTTTTAGAGGGCACAAGTGTCTGAGTATTATCCCTTCTGCCACAGAGCTGCTGGTCCCAACCAAGGCTAAGTCATTTGTATGTTGTGGAAATGAGATGCTGGAGAGAAAATTTTTGTTTGTTTGTTTGATTGATTGATTGATTGATTTTTTTCAATACAGTGTTTCTCTGTGCAGCCCTGGAACTCACTCTGTAGACCAGGCTGGCCTCGAACTCACAAAGATCCGCCTGTCTCTCCCTCCCCAGTGCTGAGATTAAAGGCATGTGCCACCATGCCCAGCCTGTCCGCTACTTTTCTTTTTCCTTCTCCACTATCTTTTCTCTCCTTTCTCTTCCTGCATCTCTGCTTTCCTCTCCTGTCACGCTCTCTGAAGGGAGCCTCACTCTCTCTACCTTTCCTCTCTTCTGTCTTGTTTCTCCATGTTTCTCCTGAATTTTTAGTTCCTTCTCTGCCTCCCGTGTTCAGTCTGCTCCTACCCTGCTCCTGTTCTCTGTCTCCTCCTTATCCAGCTCTCAGCACTCACACCTTTCCTTCTCTGCCTTTGTATCTGTTTAACATTTTTCCTAGTTCACTGTCTGGTGTCCCAAATACTTCCTCTTTTTCAAATCCTTTCTCACTCATTTAATTCTCCACTCCTCCTTTTCCTCACCCCCGAGAGACACACACAGATGCGCAGACACAGACACACACACACACACACACACACACACACACACACACCTTTCTTTTTCTCTACTTTCTTTTCACCACATCATTTCTTCCTGGCCTGTCTTCCTCTTTCCATTAAACAAACACTTTTTGGAGGATCCAGTCTCCTGTATCTTTGCTTTCATTCCACGGTGGGCCAAGATCGCAGCCTACCTCTGTCCTGGCGTGGCTCGGGCACTCAGTGGATGGTGATCAAGTTTCCAGAGGCTGTTCCTGTGCCCGTTATTGCCCACTGCAGCTCATTGTGTAGACAGGCACATCTGCTGAGCTGGCTGCCTCCACCAGCTGGCAGGATGGGTTACTGGTACAGGATGTCCCGGGGTAAACAAGGTGAACAAGGGGAGCTGGATGTGCCTCTTTACTACTTCCTCCCGGAAGTCCTACTTGTCCCTCAGTTAAGAAGACTGATTAACACTGGGCAGCGGTGGCTCGTGCCATTAATCCCAGCAGAGGCAGGTGGATCTCTCTGCATATGCGGCCAGCCTGATCTACAGAGTGAATTTCAGGACAGCCAGGGTAACACAGTGAAATCCTGTCTTAAAAACACAAACACAAAAACAAAACAAAATAAAAACTTCTCTTTTCCATTCTCGCTCTCTCTGTCCCTGTCTCTCTATCTGCCTGCCTGTCTGCCTCTATCTCTTCCTAAGGTCCCCACTCCAAGACGGTGTTTTGCTTTCTCTCCTACCCCGATAAACCTCTAGAGGGAAAAAAATACTGGATGCATGGAGAAATCTTTATTCCTAGATTCCCCTAGCAACTCTCTATCTATCTATCTCTATCTAACTGGGACATGGTGCTTCTGGGGAGCGAGCCACCAGCACAGAAAGGAGGGGTCACTGCAGGGCATTCTACTGGTCTTCTGTGGTCACTGCTGACTGTACATCCACTGCTCATCCACTGCACATCCACCACCAATGAGCCATATTTCACCAGACATTTCTTTGTCTGGGAGGCCCAGGTGCTCAGTGTGTGTTTATTGACCATATGAACAGAGCCACCACCCAGGTCTAAATACAGGATGTTCTCAACATCCAGCTAGCTCCCTCAGGCCCTACAGTCAATACTTCTGCCTTAGTCCCTTTTCGGTTGCTGCAAAGAGACACCATGACCAAGGCACTCTTGTAAGAGAAAGCACTTAGCTGGGGGCTTGTTTACAGTCTAGAGAGTTAGTCCCTGATCATCACAGTGAGGAGAACCCAGGCTGGAGCAGTAACTGAGAGCCTGACATCTTGATTTGCTTAGAGAGAAAGAAAGAGACATTGGGCCTGGCATGGACTTTTGAAACCTCAAAACCTATCCCCAATGACGCACCTTCTCCAACAAGGCCACAGTTACTGCCTCCCAAGCAGTTCTACAAGCTGTGACCCAAGCATTCAAGCATATGAGTCTATGGCCATTCTCATCCAAACCGCTGCAACTATCCAAAAGATAACAGGCTTCTGCTGCCACCCCAGGGTGTGCATCCTATCACACCACGTGCATTCCAAGGTGTGTCAGCTGCTCTTCCAGGAAGCAGAGTGAAGACAACATGAGACTGCAAGTACATTGGGCACGGTGGTAGACAAAAGGAACACAAGGCAGGACTGGACAGGGACAAATCTTACATTGTAATGTGGACACCACTCACTGTTGGGCATCTCTACAGGTCTTCTTCATGTGTCAAAATGATTGGTGCAGAAGGAAAGTTTTTGTTTCCTTTCAATAAGATCATGGAAACAAGCACATTTTGTCTTCTGAGACATTCTATAACCTCTGATGAATGTTCACTGCCATCTGCATCCTGCTTCCCTTTCACGTATTTACAAATACTGAAACCAACTTTTCTTCAGATACCAGCTCCAGATATATGAGTGTGATCATAACTATCCTTTCTTTCTGAATCTGGTAGGGGATGACTTTTATTTTAGTTTCTCTCACCCCCAGACAGGGTTTCTCTGTTTCTCTGAAACAGCTCTGTGGCCTTGAACTCACAAAGCTCTGCCTGCCTCTGGTTCCCCTGTGCTGGGATTAAAGGTGTGCACCATCACCACTCAGACAGCATTTCTTTGTGTGCGTCTTTTTTGTTGTTGTTTGTGTTTTTCTGTTTTTTCTTTTTCCGGATGGGGTTTCTCTGCGTAGTCCTGGTTTTCCTGGATTTGTTTTTGTAGACTAGGCAGGCCTTGAACTCGCAGACATCCACCTGTCTCTGGTTTTTGTTACCTGGTTGTTACCTAGTTGCAGTTTGTTTCCTACACCTGGTTACAGTTTTGTTACGTAGTTGTTACCTGGTTATATTTTTTGTTTTGTTTTGTTTTTGTTTTTAAACTGCCTTCCAAATAGATAAATGCCTCCTTGCTGCTGAGATTAAAGGCATGCGACACCATGCCCATCCGTGTGTCTTTTAATAGGTTTTTCAAATTGCTATCACAAATGTTTTGGCCAAAATGATCTCATTTTTGGATGGATAGCCTTGTTGGAGTAGGTGTGGCCTTGTTGGAGAAAATGTGTGCCTAGGGGTGGGCTTCAGGTTTCAGAAGCTCAAGCCAGGCCTAATTGATCACTGTTTCTTTTTACTGCCTGCAGATCCAGATCCAGACCAGCTACCTCTCCAGCACCATGCCTGCCTGCATGCCACCATGCTTCCCACTATGACAATGGACTAACCTTCTGAACTTTAAGCCAGCCCCAATTAAATGTTTTCTTTTCTAAGAGTTGCTGTGGTCACAGTGTCTCTTAACTGCAGTAGAGCCCTCACTAAGACATATCTATAACCTTAGCTTAGTATGTCCCCGATTCAGGAATAGCCACTCACTGGCTATTCAGACACCAGACTAAACTCAACAGAAGTTTATTGAATGTTAAACAGAAACTAACCAGTCGGGGCCATAATCTGGACCCAGGAGTTAGACTACAACATTGCTCTGCTCAGAGGGCAGTTTGTTTGTTTGTTTGTTTGTTTGTTAAAAAACACAAAAAACATAACCAGGTAACAGGTATGTAACAAAACTGTTACCAGGTGTAGGAAGCAAACTGCAACTAGGTAACAACCAGGTAACAAAAATGCAACCAGGTATCCAGGTGTAGGAAGCAACATTACATCTTTTTGACTAGCTAGACAAAGCATTTCTCACTGGTCTTTAATTTGATTGGTTCTGCATTTGGAGAGGTCTACGTAGAGTGTCCAGGTAACAAAGTATACAAAGTTTGGGAAATGAAACCATAGAAACATAATCAAAATGCAGAATTGGAGGCAAAATGGCTTCTGATATGCTAAAGACTACAGCAAGAGCCATAGTTATGCTAAGAAATAAAGTAGGTCTCAACAGAGGGGCTATAGAATTTAAGCAGGTTGCAACCAACCGCATACTTTCTTTTTTGAGACAGGGTTTCTCTGTGTAGCCTTAGCTGTCCTGGACTCACTTTGTAGACTGGGATGGCCTCAAACAGAGAGAGACCTGCCTGTCTCTGCCTCCAGAGTGCTGGGATTAAAGAAATGCACCACCACGCCAGGCTAATTTAGTATACCTTAATTGATACCTGTTAATAATCTTTGCTGTGGAAAGAATGTAAGATACCTTCACACACTCAGTCTCTTCAGTGTTCTCAAATTTTAAGGCAAAGTTGTACTCTCAAGGAGCTCCATAGAGTTGACTTCAGGGCCTGAGACAGCATGTCTTAGAAGTAGAGCAGGATGCAGTCTAATGTGATGTGAAGAGCCCAAGGTAACTAGAAGACACTGAGGTGTAGGGAGGGCATCTATCAGGGTATTTCATCAGCTTCCATCTCACCAAGGCTGCATTTTGTCAGCCTCCCATTCAATTAGAGCTATCTGGACCATGATTCTCCACGGAGCTCTGTAAATTCAGGCAGACAAGTATATGGAGAGAACCTGTTGTGCCCAATTCGTGAGATCCCCAAAAGACCACCAGAATCAAGTCCGTTGCAAAACATACAAGGGTCTTTATTTGCAGCCCTGGCTGGGACTCTCACAGATCCCAAGGCATTGGTATCCAGCTGAGAGACTCCGAGATCAGGACTGAGGATGATTTATAGGGTAACAGGCCCTCCCAGTGCACCCAAAGCAGGGGATTCAGCCTGGCAAGCATCTGTTGGTTAATACAGAAAAGGGGATGCTACATTTCAAAACAATTTGCAGTGGGAAAGTGCCAGAACCATGAACAGTTCTGGCTTTCTTTTCTCTCTCTTGTGGAGGGGAGGAATAGCCAGTCTCGGGTAGTCTGTGCTACTTTCAGGAGCAAAGGTATGAGTTGGAACAAGTTGGGGGCCATCCAGGTCGATTTCCTGGCAAAGATATCTTTAATGAGCAGCAAGATTTACTCCTCCTTGTAGTTGGCTGGATCTGCCTAAAAGCAGCAAGGTCAACTGGCCTGATATGTTTTAAACTTTTTAGCTCAGTAACCCCCAAACCTAGTTTTTAATTCTTTGGTCTCTCATTCCCCCCTCTGAGAAGTTCCTTGAAGGCCCAATCATGGGGCTTCCTGAAATGTAGACTCTGACTATTCTGGAGTGGTCACTGTAAAATCCACATTCTTCTCTGCGGGCTGCACATAGGTTGCCCTGCTGTAAAAACAACAGATCCAAGCGCCTTCTACTTTGTAACAATGTTTTTGCCAGTTGATCAATATTTTTTCTAATTGGGTGATTGAGTTCTCAAAGCATTGAATATCTGCCTTTATGCTGTCATAATTCTGGTTTTGTATAGGCAGTGCTGCAATACCAGTTCCTGCTCCAGCTAAGCAGGTCCCCAAGATAGTGACTAATGTCGGGAAACTCCTTTTGACATAGCATTTCAGCCTGTTAGGTAGGATAAAGGCCAATGAATTTCTCTTCTTCTGTAACTTCTTAAGGCTGATATTGGAGCAGAGATATTGGGGACCCAGGAAGGCTAAAAGACTAGTCAAAAGCTAGACAACAGGGCACCATCTAATTAGCGATCCAGTTGAAGAGAGAGGGAGCCATCACATCATCTGGACTGGTTTACTCCAGCTTTCAGCAAGTCCAGATTTCAGATTACAATCCATAGCTGATCCCTGAACAGACTCTGCCAGCCAGGTGAAAATCTGCTGAAACAAATTCAGACTAGAGACAGAAGTTAAATTTTTTCTCATAAATGGGGAAAGTGAGAAATCCCGAGACCAAGGAAACACTCATTTGAGGTCCATTTGAGCTATGGTAGATCCAGATCTTCTGACTTTTTTTGATTTCCTGAAACTCATATGAATTTTAGTTTACAAAAGGAAGGAGATTAGTATCACCATTGTATTGAAATCCATACTTTAGAAAAAACAGGTAAAAAGTGTCTGCATGACAGCAGAAGTAGACTCATGCCATTAACATCTAGCAAAAGCTATGGCTTTTGGGTCAGAGATATACATATGTTGATGTTTATTCTATTTACTATTGATTTATCTTTTAAACAGTGGTTATTTCTAAACCAGCTGTATACCCAAATCACCACACAGAGACTAGGTTTTCTTTAATTAACCTAGAGCACAATGCTGGGCAATAGTTACTCCATCCTAAACCTCGAAGCCCACATAATTTCCTCCCATTCAGATTTCCTTCATTATACTTGCTTTTAGTCATATCTTAGGTCCAGTTCATCTCTCCTCATGCTTTCAAGTCCTCCCTGCCGATCTCTCTTCTGACTTCTTCCACTCCTTTCTTTCTCTTCCCCTCCAGACCAGATGTTGCACCCTATTCTCTCCATTGCTCATCATTGGCTGGTTGTTTTATTGACAATACAGAAAACAAATGGTGGCAGGTTTACACAAATTTGAGACAGGTGATGCTTAGAATAAACATCACAATGCAATGTCTGGATTGAAACCAGATAGTGGGGTAATCAGCATTTGAATGAACAAGGGTAAATTGTGTACATTCCACAAGAACATTATACCAACATACGTATTAGACAGAGATGTTTTTAGCATAATTAGAAGTACCTTTATGTCTACCTCCACAAGACAACCAAAGGGAAATTAAAATCTCGAGCTTGTGACTGGATTATAAGCAGTCAGTGCTCTATCAGCTTATCAGAACTCTAATGATGAGTGTCGTAACTCTGAACAAATAATTTTCTCCCATATAAGGGAATCAGTCAGTTCTTCTTCACCTTATGGACTAAGAGCTCTAGGACAGTTGTGAAGCTATGACAAGAGCAGGGCCCTCTTTTACACAGTGCTGCTGAGCTCTCATACAACTCCATGGAAGCCAACATGCCTTGCTCCTGCAGTTTATCCTCCAGGGAACAGCCTTTCCAGCTCATACATGTGAGTGCCACAAGCCTCTCCCAGGCCAGATCCTCAGAAACTATTCTCCCTCACCCTCTGTTCCCGCCTCCCCCAAGAGTCCTTTCTTATGCTGCACGTTTCTCTTCACCTGTGCTTCCATGAATCACAGCTCTGTGCTATCTGGTGTGTTCGTCTCAAAACATCTAAAGCCCAGAGCTGGGAATATAGCACAATGGTAGAGTGCTTGCCTGACATGTGTGAAGTCCTAGGTGAAATTCTTAGCAATAAAAAGGCAGAGGGTG